>ML798961.1:245694-266470 GCA_009831015.1 Picea engelmannii
CTTTGTTTTAGTCAAGTACAATGCATCAGAAAAACAAAATCATTCAGACCATGAATGGAAGTTGTTCCAGTTCGGATTTAATAGATACATGACATCAAATAAAAACATTCAAACAGGAAGTGGGAAGAAATTGTAGAGATATGATTTAATCAGATACAATACCCCAGATGCAAAAAGGGGCATACAGACAGAGAATGTAACTTAATCTAGTTCATATTCAATAGATACATAACATCAAAAGACATAATTTCAATTCAGGTTTAACGAATACACTGCAATTGTATATACGATCATTCAAACAGAAAATGGAATCATTTCAGTTCAGATTTAACACATACATTGCACCTTATATAAAGTCATTCAAATAGAGAAGGAGTAGAGCAACATATTTGAACTAGTTTTGCGGGAAGACAAAGGGAACAACCATGTTCCTCCCAACCATAGAATAGGGCAAGCAAAAATCACTTTCCTGATTCACCCCCTAGCCTGGCCATGAATCCATGAGAGAGAACTTTTAAACTCCTCCTCTGCAATGTCCTTCAATTCCTGTAGTTATTATCTTGCCTCCCACTTACTCAGCAATACTCATAACAACAAGGAAATTATGTTTCAGAAGACTCCTCTTGCCTCACATTCAATCCACAGTGTTCGTAACAGCAAGAGAACTAAAAAAAATCCTTTCCCTAGCATACTTGGCAGCATCCTGCCTCCTTGCATATGCTATATATTTATTTTCTTTGCCCAGGTCTTTTCCCTCCTTTGGGGATTTTGGCATCTTTCTTAATCCCTAATTTCCAGGGGCTGCCAGTGGAGAAATCTCTGATTTTCCACTTGTAATCATCAGCCCAGAGGTAGTTCCAACTTGTTCCCCACTCATGGAGTCATGGTCAACTGATTTTTTAACATGGTTGTTCCATTTGTTCTCCTGCAGTTAATATAAATGTTATGTTGGAATACAAGTGTCATAGTCAAATAGTTAGTTGAGTCCAAACAGATCTCTGCCCAACAGTCACAATAATTAAATACAATTATTAAATTTGAAATTCGAAATTTCCATAAATGGCAAACATTTTCCAGATTCGAATTTGCCTAAAATGGAAATAAATTTCCAACACACAAAATAAGAAATATTTTATTTTTGGGGGATGTCACAGACCATAGAATCAACCAAAATGTGTTGAGGAACCTGTTGTCTTGGTTGGAGATGATGGCTTGTGGTATCCCAAAGTGGACCCACACTCGTTCGAATAAGATATTGGCAGTATCTGTCGCTATGACATTCTTCTTACAGGCTGTGAGGATGACCATCTTCAAAAACCGATCAATGACCACAAACAGACAGTCATTTCCTTGATTGGTTGATGACAAACTAGAGATGTAGTCCATTGAGATGGATTCCCAAGGCTTCTTGGAAATAGGAAGAGAGGTTTATAATCCTTGCTTCTTGATGGCGGGCTTGCCAATGGCATAGGAAGTGAAAGATATAATATATTTGCTGACATCCTGTCGAAGTTTTGGCCAATAAAAATGTTTCTGAAGAACTAAGACAATTTCCTCTACGCCAAAATGTCCTGCCACCCAACTATAGTGGGCTTCCCAATTCATCTTTGCAAGCTTTCTTGTAGGAACACAGAGATGGCCCAGGTGGCATAAGAGTTCATCTTGAATGTGAAAATCATTGACAGTTGCGCTTGTACCCAAGAGCTGATATTTGGTGGTGAATTCTGGATCTTGTTGATAAAGTTGGGGCCACTCAGATGCTTCATGTCCACATTAATGGAGTATAGTGGTGAGTGGAGACATAGGAGGTCAACTAAGGCAGTCAACGACACGATTGGGGATACCTGTCTTATACTTGATGTTGAGATGGAACTATTGGAGGTAGGTGTACCACTTCTGATGGTGGTCGTTTTGCAATTTCCCCTATGTCTGTATGAATTGCAGAGGCTTGTGATCAATGTGTATGATCGTCTCTTTCCCTAGAATGTAATGTTTCCATTGATGACATGATTTTACAATGGAATACATTTCCTTGTCATAGGTGGGGTATTTCCGGATAGTATTAGATAGTGTCTCTCTATGTTATGCCACATGATGCCCATGTTTAGTGAGAATTGCGCCCATAGCATAGTCAGATGCATCAATATCAATCTTGAATGGTTGTTTCAAATCAGGCAAGGAGATTACTGGATATGAGCACAAGTGATGCTTTAGATTATCGAATGATCATTGCTGCTCCTTCCCCCACACAAACTTGGCCCTTCCACGGCCCTTGGTCACTTGGCTGAGGGCCCATGCAATATGGGAGAATCCCAACACAAACCGTTAGTGGAAGTTGGCTAGTCCCAAAAAGATTTGAAGCTCAGTCAATGTGGTCAGGGCTGGCAAATCACGGATGACTTGGATATTATATGGATCAACATGTACCCCATGCACATCAACAATGTAGCCCAAGTATTGGACCTTGTTCATGCTAAAGAGGACTTTTCCAAGTTGGCATAAAGCTTGTGATGTTGCGGAGTTCTCAAAACCTATTGAATATGCCACATGTGATCCTCCCACGTTTTGCTGAAGATGAGGATGTCATCCAAATATACTACTACAAAGGAGTTGGTGAAGGATATCAATACATCATCCAACAACCTCATGAAAGTGGTTGGTTCATTTGTTAAGCCAAAGGGAATGACTAGCCATTCGTAGAGACCTTCTTTATAATTGAAAGTTGTCTTTCATACATCAGTTGGATCGATGGGAACCTAGTGGTAGCTAGAATTTAGGTCAATATTGTTGAATAACTTTTCCCCCCTTGAGTTGGTAAAAAAGGTCATCAATCCTGGGAATAGGGTAGTGATTCCTGACTATGATTTGTGTAAGGCTATGTAATCAATGCAAATTAACCAAGTCCTATCCTTATTCTGCACCAGTACAATCAGGCTTTTGCAAGGGGAGAATATGGGCTTGGTGTGCCCCTTTTAAAGAATCTCTTGGATATGATGCCTGATTTTGTCATTCTCCATCAGAGAGCGTCGATAGACTGGTCCATTAGGTAGAGGCATGTTGGGGTTTAGATCAATTGGATGCTTGACTTGGTAGTGTGTCGGTACCCCTGTAGGTGAGGCGAAGATGTATTTTTATTCTTCCACGATCCCGTCCACTTTCTTTTGTTGAAAAGAGAGGTGTTGTGTAGAGGCCACGTATGTGGTGGCGACCTTTTGTTTACTGTGAGCATGGATCACAAAGAAGACAAACTTCTTGGTTTGTGAAATGACCTTGTTGCACTGCTTAGCAGAGATTAAAGAAATAGAAATAGGTGGTGCTACCTCAGGGATCCTGTACAATTGTCTACCCAAAGTAATAATAGTTGTTATCACTGAAATTTCATCCAAAAATGGTTACAGGAATCCAACATCTCCAAACACCTATTATTTCATCCATGGCCCAAAAAGTGCATTTCCAAAGGGCACAAAACTATACAAATGGTTATAAAATCAGCATGTGCTCAGAATACAAAGGAAGCACGTGCACGTGCACCAGTCGAAAAATGCCGGAAAAGCGCACATGTGCCTGATGCGCGACTGTGGACGCAAAAATTTACGCCTACCTTAGAACGATGCATTTATGATTTTGGTCGAACTTCCACCCACTTCTGGTTCAACTCCCAAGTCGATTTGACACCCAAATCCGAGCTGAATCCGAGTGGAGGGCTGGTCAAAGATATAAGGTTGCCATAAAGAGCCCCTTGTTCACACTAAAGACTAGTTGAATAATGCCTCAAAGCTTTGCTATAAAAAGAGGCCACGGGTTCACTATATTGCCAAGAATTCATTTGTATTGTTATGCTGCCTATATTCTCTTGGAGGAACATCTTTTCTCATTAGATCATACAAGCATCATTTCATTGAGCTATACACATCACCTCTTGAGTGAATAAGCTTTGGATTTCTTCACCATTTCCTTCTAGCTTTCTATTTTTAAGAAGAGCTCAATCTTTGGTGGTTCAAGAGCCCTCCCTTGGAGGAAGAGGAGACCCATAAGACTCCTTTTCTCTTTGGTGTTTTCCCACTAATACAATCTATCCATTGGTGGTGTGAATTTTGTTTATTTTTTATTCTAATATCCTTATGCACTCTAGTTTAGTTTCCTTTATTGTTTTTAGTTTAGTTGTTTGTTTATTTATCATGCTTGATGTTTCTAACTCTTGCATTCATTGTTGTCTTGTCTAGCTAACCCAACTGGACTTGTACGTGTCCTTCTTTTTCTCATTTGGGTGACAAAAAGGATACAACAATAACATTGCAGGGTCTAGACTCATACACAAAATGATGCTTCCACAAATATGGTTGTCCTAAAAGAACCTCACAAACTTCAAGGGGAGAAATATCACACAACACCTCATCTTTGAAAGACTTGATGTCATAGGGCAGACGACATTGTTGGCTAACACGAAGATCTCTTCCTTGGCGAAGCCAACCGATGGTGTACGATGTGGGTGCGGTGTCATTGGCAGGTCCAACTGCTTGACAACCTTTACTAAAATAAATTTCTTCTGGCTACCAATGTTGACAATGAAATGAATCAGAGCCCCCTTGACCCACACCTGCGAGTGAAAGAGATGATCCCCTTCCTCTGGTTCTTCTGGTTCGCTTGGCCGAACTTTGGTGGTAGTGACAGTGGCACTGGGTTCAATATCGATAATCTGCTTCCCTCCTTTAGGATTTGACTCAGAATCAGAATCGACCTCTGACTCGAAATAATTCAACTCAACCATGATGGACTACTTGGAGCGACATTCTTCGGTGTTGTGCCAAGGAATTTTATGGTACTCACACCATTTTCCTGTGTCCTTATTCATCTTCTCATTTCCCTTCTTATGTTGCAAATTGGACTGGTTGTCCTAAGGGTGGCCATCTCGACTTGGTCCCTTGATGTGTGGGTTGGGGCTTCCTTTTCCCTGCTTCGGCTCTGAGGGGTTTGCAAATCCCAACTCTCATCATTTCTGCTTAAATTTCTGCTCGATCTTGACAGCGTATTTATAAGTCGTGCCTAATAAGGCGATGTCCAGGAAATCCACTTTTGTTTGAATGTATCTATGGAAACAACTGTGGTATTTGAGCACTAGATGATGCTCAGAGTCTTTGATACCCAATTTGGTGTGTAGGGTATGTAAAATATTGGTGAAATATGGTACTGTCTAGTCCCTTTATTGACGTAGGGTGGTCTATCTGGAGTACTGGTCCTCGTAGTTTCCAACAGGGTAGTATTTTTATTTAATGGCATCCCGGAAGGAATCCCATGTACGGGGCACCACAAACATTGTAGATTCCTCCATGGTCCTTTGCTCAGAGTAAGTATCGCACTAGTCTTTAACATGGGGAATGACCTTGAGGAGTGCAAAAGTGATCTTTTCCCTATCAAAAAAATTGTGGACCAAAAAATATCCTTCGAGAAGATTCAACCATTTATCTACAACATCCGCATCTATCAATCTTTCAAATAATGGAATATCAAAATTTACCTATACCTTGAAGGGGGTTGCATGGCCGCTTGATGAAGATGTTTCTCCTATGGGTAGTCGTCGAAGGATATGCCCGAAGTTGCCCATCAGTTCGTTCCTTTTTAATGTGAGGAATTCCTTGAGAAACCTTTTAATAGGATATCCTGCTCCATCATATTTCTTTTAATCCCCCATGTGTTGTTGTTAGGCTCGGTGTGGCCGATCTTGTAATGTCTCGATTGGTTTGAGTCCCAAATTCTTGTACCCAGATCTTGTCGGGGACATGCACGAAGAAAAATAAATGAAGAGAAGACTGCTCTGATACTATTGATCTAGATTTAGGAGTGGAACAAACTGGTTAACAGACTGAATACAATAAACACAGAGATATGAAGAATAACAAAAATATCCAGTTAACAATATATTCGAATGGTGGTAGTTATCTCTAAGAAGAGATGTGGCTTCTACGTGCATCTGTTTGAGAAGAATGGATTACAATGAGGCTCCAGAGGTATTTTTGATATTACTCATGAATTCCAAAACCCTAGACATCCAAAACCTACCCCTAGAAGGTGAAACACCAAAAGTCACGTGGGCCCTATGGGTAAAAGTTGGTGTAATTTGGTACCTCAACTTCCAAGGGTCGTAACTTTTGCATACAACCTCTGTTTTAGGCACATGATAGCCCGTTAGAAAGGTATTTCAGAGAAATACACATGGCACTATAAAAAAAATGACTTTGTCTACAATTTGACTATGGAGAGCCAAAAAAACAACTTTTAGGGCCCCAAAACGACCCTGGAAGTGCAAAAAGACGTTCTGACATGAAAACATACAAAATAAGGCAGTTGAAATAGGCAAGAGGCCACCCATATCCACCTGGAGGATGTGTGGGGCTTCATACAACCCCAGAAGTGTAGAACTCACAATTACAAAGAAGTATAGAAGAACTTGTTGAACAAAAAATGAACACGAGGAGACAGTTGGAATAGGTGGGTGGCCACCAATATCACCTAGATCAACGAATGACACAACCTCCGAGGCATGGTTGGAGAAAATGGCGATGTGATTTGTATTTCGAGATTACACCTCCAACATTAAATTCCACGTGGTGGTCTTTCAGCTGAAGGGGAGTGCTCTTCTATGGTGGAAGACGCTCCTACCTCAAGTAAACATTGTCGTCGAAGACGCGTCATGGGAGTTGTTCGAGGAATGGTTCTGGGAGAGGTACTTTTCTGAGGAATTCATTGAGTGCTAGCTTAATGAGTTCAATGCCTTACAACAGGGTGGTCGTATGGTGCTATAGTATGAGGACATATTCATGGAGCTACTTAGGTATGCTCCACATCTGAACATAGAGAAGTTAATGGTCAACAAGTTTGTGTTCATCCTTAACTTCAAAATTCATGTGAAGGTGAGGATACTAATGCCTTAGACATGGCATGATGCAGTTCAGAAGGTCCTTATAGTTGAGGAACATTGGGGGTTAGGGAAGGACTCCTTCTAGACCAACTAAACAGATGACATCAGGAGCGCAGTAACATCAAACACTAGCCAGACAGACTTTAGGGAATCAAGATATGCCCAAAGGACCTATGTTCACGAAACCATGATGACAGACTCATCAATAAAAGACTCCTTACAGAGTACCACATCAGAAAAAACAGTGTCGTCTGCAGCAACAACAACATTTTGGGCATGTTCAATAGAACATATATGTATCACAGACTGCTATACCAAAAACTTCTACTTAGGGGACAAGGAGTACTGGACCGAAGACTGGATGTTGGACATGTGGAGAGCCACATTACTAGTGAGACTATCCAATTGAGAAGGCCAGAGCAGCTGGATCATAATGACCTACTACAATTGGAGACTTTGGAAAGGACCACAGGATACATACAGTGGTGAATAATTGTCAAGTCGAGCACCAGTCCACTGTGCTCGAGACGTCAGGTACAATAGTCGACCAAAATTTTAGTATTTTGATACATCTAGGTCCTACGAAGATATTTATCTTTAGTGCAATGCTAAAGAGAATCAAGCTAAAGGAAGTCGAGCAAGACGAGTTCATATACGTAGAAATGGCATCGGGCGCCAAACAAAGGTATGAGGAAAGGTTACATACTATAGCATTAACTTGGGAGAATTTGTAATGAAGGCCAACCTATATGTCACGATCTTAGGATACTATGACATAGTGATTAGTATGGATTGGTTATAATTGTATGATGTTATACTTCACTATAATATGAAACAGTTAAGTTTGATAGATGATTTGGGACATACTAGAGTGATTGTAGGAAGGGACCAAGGGGTGTCCTTGAGATTTATTTCTTCCTTATAGCTACGGAAGAGTATGTGCAAAGGATGCACACTATATGAAATATTAGCGCTGAACAAAAAGGGCGAGGCAGAAGGATTAGAAAACCTTCATGTAGTACAAGAGTTTGCTGAAGTGTTTCCAGACTAGTTACCAGGTTTATCGCCCGAAAAAGAGTTGAAGTTTACAATAGACTTGAATCCTGGAACTGAACCGATAGCAAGAACACCATATCGGATGTCAACGCCTGAATTGCAGTAGTTGAAAAATAAATTGGAGTTGTTGGACTCTTTACTTATACGCCCAAGTGTGTCACCTTGGGGTGCACCAGTTATTTTAGTGATAATGAAGGATGGATCATGGAGACTTTGTATTGACTATCATTAATTCAACAAAGAGACGATCAAGAACCAATATCCATTGCCAAGAATAGATTATTTGTTTCACCAAGGGAGCGATGATTTTTTCAAAGATTGATTTGAGATCGGGATATCATCAATTACGGATTAAAAAAGAATATATTCCTAAGACCGCATTTAGGACGAGATTCTGACACTATGAGTTTACAGTTTTACCATTCAGATTGAAAAACACCCCGGGAATATTCATGAGTTTGTTGAATGGGGTGTTCCATGAATAATTGGATAAGTTTGTTCAAGTATTTATTGATGACATACTGATTTATTCTCAGATGAAAGAAGATAATGATGAACATTTAATATTGGTCCTACAGTGTCTACGAGAAAACAAATTATACATGAAACTATCGAAATGCTCTTTTTACCAATCGAAGATTCATTACTTGGGAAATATCATATTTGGTGAAGGTATCTTTGTGGATCCAACAAAATTAAAGACTATTATGGAATGGCCAACATTGAAAAACATACAAGAAGTATGCATATTTATGGGTTTAGAAGGATATTACTGACAATTCGTCGAAGGTTTTTTGAAGATAGCAAATCCAATCACGAAATTTCAAAAGAAAAAACAAGAAGTTTGTTTGGACAAAGAAATGTGCAGAAACATTTCAAAAGCTTAAAGAGTTGTTGACAACAACACCAATAATGAAAGTCCCTACATGGATGAGGAATTCTTGGTATGCATGAACACATCCAAGGAAGGTTTAGGCGGAGTTTTGATGCAATATGTTTGAGTAATCGCTTACATTTCAAGGAAATTGAGAAGGTATGAAGAGAACTATGCAACACATGACTTGGAATTATTAGCAATTATATATGCCTTGAGAGTTTGGAGACATTATCTGATTGGAAGAAAATTTAAATTAAATATAGATCACTGTGGATTGTAGCATATATTTACGCAGAGTGACCTGAACACATGATAAAGGCGTTGGTCAGAATTACTTAACGAATACGACTTTGAGATTACTTACATTGAAGGAATAGTGAAAGAGTTGCATACGCATTGATTCAGAGACCACACATATTCTCGGTAATACCTCTTAAGTCGAATATTCAAGAAAAAATTATAACTTTATAGATCAACGATGATTGGTATAAATAAGTTAAGGATAATATTGGATGACATACCATGACAGTACCGAAGTTTGAAGGTTATTCTTTAGACAACGATGGAATGTTGATATTTAATAGAAGAATTTATGTACCACCTAATGACGAATTAAGAAGTTTGATCTCGAGGGAAACTCATAGAGCAGTTTACATGGCTCATCTAGGAGTCATGAAGATGAAGGCATGCCTTAAGCCTTTATTCTTCTGGAAGGGAATGAAACCAGACATAGTTGGTTACGTGGCAAGATGTATAGAATGCCAACAAGTGAAGGTTGAACATAGAAATCCAACAGGATTGTTACAACCAAATGATATACCTAAATAGAAATGGGAAGTCATTTCGATGGACTTTATTGTTGGATTTACACTAATGGAAAGGAGACACAACTCGATTGTTTTGGTAGTTGAAAATCTGACAAAGAGTGCTCACTTTATTCTAGTGTGTGTGATGTATCATTCATCATATGTAGCCAATTTTTTTGTTAATAAGATTTTGAGGTTAAACAGAGTACCAAGAAGGATCATATCCGATCAGCGATTGGTGTTTACATAATGTTTTTGGACCCGTTTCCAAGAGGATTTGGAACACAATAGAAATTTAGTACAACATATCACCCAGAGACAGATGGACAAACAGAAAGAACAAACCAGATTTTGGAGGATATGTTGCATATGTATGTAATGGACCAAAAGAAACACTGGGAATATTTCTTGCCACTAGTAGAGTTTGCATACAACAAAAACTATCATAATACAATTAATATGGCACCGTTTCATTTTATTTATGGGATACCATGTTGGATGTCGTTCAGTTATGATCGACTTGAGGATAGGGTCCTCATAGGACCAAAACGGATTCAAGAAATGGAAGAAAAAATGCAATCGATAAGACAAAGGATTAAAGAAGCACAAGATCAACATAAGAGTTATGTCGATGCACATCGCGTTGACTGCAATTATGAAGTTGGCGACATATTTTTCTTGCGAGTGAAACAACACAAGAGTTCGATCAAGTTTGGAAAGGTTGTTAAACTCTCTCCTAGGTTTGTGGTACCTTTCAAAGTTGTGGAAAAGAAAGGACATGTGGCTTATCGACTAGCCTTGCAGAATTCTTTAAGGCATATGCATGATGTATTTCATGTATCTGTATTGAGACATTATATTAGTGATCCTTCACATGTTATTGACATGAGTTCTTTGCAGGTGTCAGACGAAGGTGCTATCATGGTGGAGCCAATCCACATTATGGACCATCGCATTCAATAGATACGACGTCTAATATTCGATGACGTCAAGGTCCAGTGGCACAACCATAGTCCACAGTCGGATACCTGGGAGGACACATATGAGATGCGTCAACAATTTCCTTACTTGTTTGATAGATTAGACATATAGATCTATTTTAGATACTTTTATTTACTTGCATTTATATACTGTACAAACTTCGATATGGAGTTTAAAACAAGAGGGGGTGTATGTAACATCCCTCTCTATTGAGCACACTTTTATTGACATATTCTTTGAGGACACTTCCATGCAAGTGATCTGGTTACAATATATTATGATTTAGTTTCTATTATGGGTTACATATGATGATGATGCTATGTCATGACGTATTGTTATATATATATATATATATATATATATATATATATATATATATATATATATTGGTAGATGTTATTGACAAGTTTTCCTGAGTGTGCAGGGAACATGATATGTTATGTATGTTAATGGCATCGATGGACTTCCTTGGACTCTATATTAAGTCAGGGAATGGATTGTATTTGTTTGAGTATTTCCTTTTACGCACATATGACATATGATTTTCTTTAGGTATGATTTTCCTTGGACTCTAGATTGAGTCAGGAAATGGATTGTATTTGTTTGAGTATTTCCTTTTACGCACATATGACAGATGATTTTATTTAGGTATGATTATGTATATAGAGTATTGACACTGTTTTTGTCAGTGAATGTAGGCTTGGTGATGCTTTCTAATCCGAATCACATAAGGAGTAGAGGGGCGATGCAAAAAAATCGAACATTGAGGGAGAGGTGTGGTAGTGTCCCTGTCACAGAGTACTAGCACGCCCGTCGTGGATCGAATGGTAGGTTAACGATTACCTAGTTTGATAGGTCTACGATGTCATGAGGGTGGACTGAGAGAGTCAGTCACGAATATTTCTAAGGAGCGCACAATAATGTGGAGTCCTTATTCCTTAGAAGCCCTTAGTCTCTCACAAGTTCGACCGAGTGGAGTATTGACTCCAAGGGTCGGAAAAACTTCCAAAACCAGTGAAAGGCAAGTGGCACCCTTGGAGCATGGAGGTGTGTCTTGAAGGGCACATCGCGTAATTAAAAAAAAAAACTTGATTCAATAAATCTAGGTGGCCTAGAAAACATTGAATTGATTAGACCTTGTCAGATTAAAATTATTAATTAAACAGTTAATTTATTAATTATAAATCCCCAAAAAAGTCTAATCCTAATTATAAGACTAATCCTAAGTCTAATTTTAGTTAGGGGACTAAATTAAAATATTAACTAAATTAAAATAATAGAGATAAATCAATTTAAGGAAAAACAATACTCTTTAAAAAGGAAAACTCCTAATTTTTTCTTGTTGTGTAAATAAAAGAAAACGAAGACTCCAATCCAATAACACAACAACTACAATCGCCTCTTAAGACAACATAAACTGGATGTCAAGAGACAATAAGAAGTTGTAATGTAGCACAATGGATCACAAAGAAGCAACCCTTTAACAAATTGAGATTCAAAGGAAAGATAATACTTTTAAAAAAGGAAAACCATAGCAAGAACAAAGCTACGACTTCTTTCAAGGTCCTATATATATTGTCAACTCCATGCAATCCTCTGAAAGGAAAACTACAGGAGACACAGGGGTAAGGGAAGGGTATTCCGAGGTTCTGAAATCCCTTTTGGGAGAGCTCAATAAGGAAAAACAATGCCTGAATGGCCAACACACGACTCAGAGACAAGGAAGCAGAATTCTGCAAGGTCGTGGAGCATGCAACGATTTCAAGCCATTAGCTGGGCGAAATTCATAAGGCACAGAGATAGAAATTTTAGTTTTACAATATGAGTGAATAAGAGGCAACCACTCAGGCACAGAGAGTAAGAAAAACCAAGGTGTAGTGATATAAAAAAAATCCAAGGTGCAAAGATAAAAAAATTCCAAGGCATAGAGAAAAATTAACCAAGGCGCGGAGGTATAAAAGAAAACCAATCTGTCAATATTAATTCCAGCTAACCGCATCAGGTGATCTTGCCAACCATAACATATATTCAACGATTTAAACAACACATGAGTCTATATACAATTTCTAACTAAATTACAACTTCAAATTTAAAGGCATACCGTAACCATAGGAAAAGGATTTGAAGGGGTTGTCCTGCACTTGCGCTCCATCTAGCTCTTGCTTGCTAACCACTGAGACCTCACCAGTACCTCCCAACCAACGCTAGGGGTACTCTTCTTCCCCCCTGAGCCCCCAAGCCGCAAAGGGGCCATGCACACAAACCAGAGAAAACTAGCTCCTAGCTCGCCTCGCAAGGTCGAGCTACCACTCTCTATCTGAGCTAGGTATCCCAACTCCCACAAGAAAAATTAGTGAAGAGAAAAATCTGGCAGCATAACCTTACGCATACCAGTCGTGATGCATACCCCTCCTATTCCATTTCTTTTATAGATTTCTCTCAGTGATTAGTTGCCAAAATGCACATTAAATTCTTTTTATTAAATTTTTATTAGGAATATTCTCCCCCATACACTTGTCACCTGGTCCCTTAGTGTCACCAAAAATTCATTTAATTAATTAAATTAAATTCCCAATTTCCCTCACCCACCTAAAAGAGTTCCTAAAAATGCTCCTCGATGTCCCTTTGTTCCCTCACATTCCCTTAATGACTGACACCTTTATTGAAGCTTAGTTGAGTTCATTTTAGAAAATTTCTCTATACTAGATTCCTTCTATGTTCCACATTCCTTTTGCAATTAATTTCCCCTTTTTGTCTAAGTTTGAATTTAACAAGTTTTGCACATAAACAACAATTAATCTTTTTAAATAATTTAATCCTTTTTTAAATTCTAAATTTATTCTTTTTCCCCATTTTTCTTCATCCCCCCCTTTATTAATTGCTTAATTAATTTTTAGTCCTCATGTCCTACTTAGACCTAGGTTTTAAATTCAACCAGGCTTAACAAATTTTTAAGGAAAAAAATTTAATTATTAAACTTTACTCGTACAACATTTATTTTAAGGTTGACCAAGTCAAAATGAGATATTTTTTTCTAGGTACCTAGGTTCATTGACTCACCAGTGTTAAAAACTGCGACGTTCCCTTCAAGATGCACTATGTGCTCCAAGGGTGCCACTCGCCTTCATTCATGTTTCATTTATGCGACATGCCCTTCAAGACGCACTACGTGCCCCAAGAGTGCCACTCGCCTTTTGACTGATTTTGGTAGACGTCTAACCCTTGGAGTCAATACTCCATCAAGCGACCTTGTCGAAGACTAAGGGCCTCTAAGGAATAAGGACCCTTCCTTATTGCACACCCCTTATAATCTTCATGAGCGACTGTATCAGTCTTCCCTCACGACATCATGGATCTCTCGAACTAGGTATTCATTAACCTATAGTCCAATCCACGATGTGAGTTCTAGTAGGCCGTGGTAGGGTTGCTGCCACACCTCTCCCTCAATATCTCTGGTTCTCGTGCATGACCCCTTTACTCCAAATGTGAGTTTGATTAGCAAGCTATCATCAACCTGTATCCATCAACGAACATGTCAGTGATCCATAAACAACATCATAATATACCAATCATATGTCACATATGCAATAACATAAATACGCAAACCATAAACAGTCCACTCCCTGACTCTATCCGGAGTCCAAAGAGGTTCATCGATGCCATCGACATCCTCAATCTGTCAAGAGTCCTGCATACTCAGGAGAAACCAGTCAATAACACATGTCTATACATAATAACATATCATAACATCATAAATCACAATCTCATCATCAGAATCCATAAGAGAAGTAGTCACTCATATAATGAACTAGATCACTTACACGCAAGTGTCCTCAAAAAATAAGTTACATCAGAAATATGCAAAAGCAAGATGTTACAATATATTTGTTTTATTAAAAAAAAAAAAAAAAAATGATTAAATTTGATTAGTTTTTCATAATGTAATCTCTATCTTTTATTTTTTTACAATTAAATAAATTTATGATATATTATTGAAAATTTTTAAAATTAAATAATTAAATTAAATAATATTTTAATAACATTGTATTAATATTTCAACCAAATGTTATTTCTATCTCTTTATATTGAACTTTTTCAAATTTTATTAAAAAAAATGTAAAGATCCAGAACTCAAGAAAAAGATTTAGACAATTTCATGAATCCCAAAAGAAAATAGATAAAGAATAGTTAGCTCGAATTAAGATTTGAGATTTTATTGATGACAAAAAAATATTTAGACAATTTCATGAATCCCAAAAGAAAATAGATAAAGAATAGCTTTTCGAGTTAAGATTTGGGATTTTATTGATTACACAATGCAATTTACGTTCCCTTATCCTCCAAAGAATTTCAACCCGTCATACCCGGTTATGAAGAAATACTTTAGCAAAATGAGTAGGGTTCAAGATATATCAGTTATTGGGAAGGGAGATGTTCAAAAGTACCTCATAAATGAAGTGAAAAGCTACTCTCATTTCTCAAACTAGAAAAGTATATTAAAATATTTAATAGAGATATTCCTATTTTGAGAGCTCCTTAGAAGAAATATATTTTTCCCACACCAAATTATGTAATGAACATTGTTTGAAATATGAAAAAATATGATAAGAAGTAGTTAGAAAGTCAACTCCAAGTTCACCAAAGGTTGAGTCAAAGTGTTTACTATAACCAATTTTGAATTGTATAAATATTAGAATCCAATGAATAATACAGGTTTTTTCCTCTTTGAAATATGACTTATGAGTGATTATTGTATTAGAATTATTAAATTATGAGTGATTATTGTATTATAATTATTTCTCTTATTATCATGAATGAAGAAGATATTCATTGTGTAGGACACATTTATTTATTTATTTATTTATTTTTTTTTATTTTTTTTTAAGAAAATCATTGGTGCAAGTGAATTATTTTTTCATAATTTTCTTTATATCAATTATTTTAATGATGTAATTTTTTTATATCAATTATTTTATTGGTTAAATATTTAATCATTTTTTCTTGTGATCTAAGGAAAATTAACTTAGCCCCTTCAAATTTTGGTAGGGAGAATTTTAAATATTAAAAAACAAACCATATTAATTCTAATTGGCTCCTCTTTTTTTTAAAACAATATTAATTATATATTTAGCGTCAAAATGGTGCTTGAATTTTAAATATTAATTACATTTTCGCTTTGGAAAAATGGTGTTTGATCCTCTATTTCGCTCGATTTCTGGGAGTAGTCATTGATCTTTGAGGGTTTTCTCCCACCATTTAAGGTTGCAAACATGTATTTCCTTTCATTCACCCCTTCCCTCAACTTAGGAATGGCCATTGTCCTTCTAGATTTTTTGCCCACAGTTATAGATTTTTCACAGGGCCAAGGACCATGATTCACCTCAATTTGGGAATGGCCATTGAACTTATGGATTTTTCACCCACCGATTTGGAGTTTTTATGGAGGATGCCCCTGATTTGGAGTTTTTACATGAATTCTCCCGTGGTTTTTGGAAAATGTTGCCCCAATTTGATGGTGATTCACAATATTAATAGATCCAAGTGGTTTTCCTTGAAATCTTCAGCCATGCTTAGCTTGAAATCTTCAAAGGCCAAGTTCCAAATCAAAATTCTATTGTCAAAATTTGTAAATTACAAGAGAAGAAAACGTTGAGTTCTTTCCATCTTCCTGGTCGCTCTCTGTCAACATTTTTGGTTGCTAGCCTGCAACGCCCTGATATCGAGTAAGTGGTTGTTGATCCCTCTCTACAAATTTTGTCACAACTTTGAGTTTCACCATAACAACCATGGTATGTTAACTTGTGTGTTTCCACGCACAACTTCCATCCTGATCAGTGATAGAGCCCACCCAGCCTCTAGGATTGCATATGCTTCATGTCATGACGAGTGATTTTTTGGGTTAGTGATTGGAGTAGATCAATAGTTCTGTAGACCATGTTTAAGTTTTTGAGCTTACCCACAGTTTGGATAAATTACCTAGGCATTTTTAAATCATTCTCACAAGCTGGTGCTTCAGCACTGTATCTGCGAAATCCAAACGGTTGTGTGTTTACATGCACAAGTGATGAAGCACCCACCGATCATACTAGCTTTCCAAGCAAGAATATAATCCAAAGAAAAAGTAATGCAATTCTTCCCACAAAGCTACAATTTCACATTCTTCAATATGTTTTATTAGAGCAAATTTCATTCAAATGCATGCATGTACTTGTGTGGATATTGCAGTATCAATAACATGTTATGCATCAAGGTAATCATAGTTATAGATAGTTTTAGATAGATGTGACATGCCTAGAGTGAGTTTGTGTCGAACAGTGGGCAAAAATAAAAAATCTAATGCATATATTTCTACAAACACTCTATATGCATCCTTATATTGGTATTATAATTTCATACAAACATTTCTTCAACCCTTTTTTTATATCCTATATCATCTTGTATTGCTTACTATGCTAATAAGAGAAAATTATTGTATTACTTACTATGCTAATAACAGAAAAATAATGAAAGATAGTTATCCATATGACAATTTTTCATCATGAAAATCAATTAACCAAAATTTTCCACTTTATATTTTTCCTAACCCACCATAAGGTCGTGGATCTGGGTCGTGGAGGGCATTTGGTGGTGCATGGTGTTGACCAACAATTGTGAATGAGACAACATGTGTAAAGCAAAAGCCGTCGGGCTTGACCCACCGTTCTTGACGCTAGTAGGTTGGCGTAGGTCCAGAACGAGGCGCAGACTGAAGTTACGCTACGCGTTTGAATGTGGATTCTTCGTCTCTCAACGAATAATCTTCTACTCATTAAATACTGTCCTTTGCTGGTCACGGTGTGGATGCCTACCGTGTTGTCAATGGCCTTCTGACAATCTATCCGTGCCGTGTAGGCACTGGCGTATGTGGTGGACCATGGATGGTTCTACGATGGCTGCTACCTCGTTTCCTTTAAATTACATTGATTGCATTGGCATCACCTTAATCTTGAACTAACCGGTACCCAATTTCCCGAGTGGTGAGTTTCAAGAAGTTTTACTTGTTATCTTATTGTCACATATTAATATAAATTTATCTAACTTACAAAAATAAAATTAAATATACATTAAAATAAAAATTATTAATAAACTTAAAATGGATCTTATTTTAAAATTTAAAATCTTTTTTATTAAAATAAAATTATTTATATTAAATTATTACCATACATGATTCTATGAATGAAAATGCTAAAAACATAATTCTTCCATGCCTTAAAAGATTTTGAGGGTCTTTAAATAGACCCAAAACCTCCAAAAATCCATGAAGGCAACTATGCTAAATTTATAATATTTACTTTAATAGACGCAAAACCTCCAAAAATCTATAAAGGCAACTATGCCAAACTTATAGTATTTACATTAACAAATTCACAGTAGAATAAAAATTTTAGGGCCATTTTAAATAAAGATATACTTCTACACCTTTATATTAGTATTATTGGATAAAACAATAATATTGAAAAAAAATTATTAATATTATTGAATAACACAATAATAATATACTAAAATGATATAATATATTTTTTGAATTCTTTTACAAAATTTCAAGATTAAAAATTTTAAGGCCATTTTGAATAAAGATATACTTCTACACTTTTATAATGACTTCATCTATGACTTGATATTAGTGACTTTAAATTTTTTTAGAAATTATAATGTTTAATTTAGGAAGTTTGTATTCATATATTTTAAAATTATATATATATATATATATATATATATATATATATATTTGTTATAATTTTTTTGGTTCATAGGTTTGAAGTGTTATTTTTAATTTTACTTTTTCCAATACTTTAATTAATGTTTTTTTCACTTCTTCCCACTACCATTAATTAATGTTTACTTCACTTCTACCAACTGCCACCCTTAAATCAAGTATTCACTATCCTTTTCCATGCGATTTGAACTAATCAAATCCACGTTTCCAAAATCACATGGCTTGATTGTCATCAAGCTGATACGAATCCGCATGAGGTACGAGTTATGGGCTCGATCTGTGCACACATCTTTCTCTCCAAATGCATTCTGGTAGTAAGTACATCGAGGTTCAGATATCGATTCCCACAGAGTACTGTAACAACAACAATAGAGCCGATGACGGAATACGAGCGCAAGAGGCTCAAAAATGTCCAGCATAACCGACAGATGTTAGCGGCTTTTCGCATGCATGACACAACTGAGCACCTTTGTTCCACCTCTAAAAAACTCAAGTAAGTCCCATTCCCCATCCCCCAAATGCCTCCTAAGATTGTGCAGCCAAAATAATTGAACAATTGTTGTTGTTTTCCAGGTCGGAGCCTAAGGGTAAGCCTCCCAAGCATGAAAGAGAAGCGGAACACTCTGTATTTCGAAGGTCCCTGCGGACCAGAGGAGTCTCCCCTCAAAGTATCGTGGATTTGGTCAGTGATAGCCCGCCTGCTAAAACTCGCAAGGGTTTGATTGTGCCAACCCCTGGTTTTCCGAAACCTCCCAGATCCTCGAAGAAAGGGCCTCTAAGTTTAGCAAAAACTTATATGCCCTACGGGGAGGAGGATGCTTATGAGATCATTATTTTAATTGGCTCAAAGAGCTCAGGGACCATGAGCCTTTGACGAATTTGAAATGCGCCAAGCGAGGCTAGGTATCGGAAGGCAGAGGTCATGTTGGGCCAAAATTTAGCCCGGAAGACCTAAAGTTAGAGGCTAAAGATATATCTAGGGTTACTCCAACTAAAATATGCAGTGTCCATATCTTGCCTTACAAGGAGAGGGTTATAGTTGCGATTGGAGATAGGGAAGGCTATTTGAGCCTGTGGGACGATGATTGTGAGGAAGGAAATGGATTTCACTTGTATCTGCCCCATTCCGCCTCGATGTCAGGAATTGCAACCACACCCTTTTCTGTGGAGAAGGTTCAGTTCTTATCGTGGGTTTTGATTTGTTTCTTATAAAATTTTATATCAAAAATTTTGAAATAATAATTTAATAAGTGCATTTTGTATACGCCTGAGGGATCGATCAAAAGAGAAAGAACATAATTCATTTTTTGAAATTATAATTTAAGAAGTGCATTTTGAATACAGCTCAAGGATAGATCCCAAGACCAGAGTGGAAATCTAGTGAACAACTCAACATTCTGTTGACCTTATTAGTGAACCAAACAATGGCTCATTACCTAATATTAGCTAGTATTCATCTTTTAGATGTGCCACGGTCATCATTTGGTGTTGTTTAATAAAAGTGGTTCCTACGGGCTGCAAGATGTTGCTTAATACATTTCTTTTAAGGAAGAATCATAGTTGCCAATGACCATATGTCTGTATTGATATGTATGCATATAAAACAATTCTTATGATAGTGAAAAAAATTATTGGAAAACGACAAATATTGTTGAAATATCAAAATACAATAGTATACCTCCGAAATATGGCCAAATATGCCCAATTAATGGCCGTGATGTGCTTGCAATACATCAAAAGTAAGTTCAAGCTACAACTAAAGTATGCCCAAAGTAATGGCCGAGATACGACTGAAATGCGCCTAAATTAATCGCAAGATACGGCTTCAATATACCCAAACATAATTGTCAAGATACGGTTCTCATATGTTGACCCTTTTTCTGGTATATATTGCTAAATATGGCTCTATCTGTATACATAGGTTGTATATCTGCTGCACATCTATGTTAAGAAGGATGTATATCTGTGTTAAGAAGGTTGTATATGGTAACTATGGGCAAAATATCACACACACACCAAAAGATCATTGTACAACTATATATATGATAACTATGGGTAGAGTCACACAACAAAATACAATTCAATAGACTTGGAAAGAGGTTGGATGAACCATTTTTATGATGTCGATTGACATGAGCATTCTTCCCTCTTTACCTTCTCTATTAATATTTAGTTTGTTTTCTTATTATTATTTTCATAACGGGTCAGTAAATTGAATTCCTGGCGCATGATTAAAAATGGTGGGTGAAATCATGAAGGTGGGTTACACTTTTGCTTGTTTTATGACAAAAAAAACTGTATTTTCACAAGCTATTCAACTTCTGACATATAAAAGTATTTTTTTTATTTAGAATTTCACTTTACAGTAAAAACAAAACTTGTGA
>ML798961.1:271566-282395 GCA_009831015.1 Picea engelmannii
AATTAATTTCACCAATCACAACCCTCAATTATTTACCATACAACCTTTGTTGAATAACACAATAACATGCAAAAATGGTATAATGTAAATTTTGAATTCTTTTATAAAACATTTAATGATTTGTATGGTTTCACAATTTAAAAAACACATTACATTAATTTTTTTTTAATCCATTTATAAAATAGTTAAATAATATTTTTTTTATTTTTTAAAAAATACATTATATTAACTTTCTTAATCCGTTTATAAAAGAGTTAAATAATATTTTTTATTTTTGAAAAATATTTTAATGATTAATTGAAAATAATAGACATTACTTTAAATGAAAATAAAAAATAAATAATTAACAAAATACAAAGAAAATATTTTAAATAATATTTTTTATTTTTAAAAATATTTTAACGATTAATTGAAAACAATAAACATTATTTTAAAGGAAATCAAACAATAAATAATAAACAAAATACAAATCAAACACTTTAAATAATATTTTTATTTTTGAAAAATGTTTTAACGATTATTTAAAACAATAAACATTACTTACCTTAAATGAAAATAAAAAACAAATAATTAACAAAATACAAATCAAACACGTAGAAGTATTTTTTAAAAATAGTATATGATTGTGAATACTTTGAAAATTTTTATTATAACTCAACAACGTATTATAATAATAATAAATAAGTAATTATAATAATAATAATAAACAAGGTTACATGGTAGTAAATATGCAGAATTCTGAATACAAAGTAAGATGTTTAAGGAATGAATTGTAGATGCTTCATGCAATAATTTCATATATAGAATTATTTTGTTTTTAAATTATTTGAGTGATGACTGCAATTTGAATTTATTATAACCTACATCAACATATTAAAAATTAGTTGAGAAATTATTTAAATTGATTTTGTTTTATATATGTAAAATTATTAAATTTAACTACACTTATTAATATTTATATCTATTTATTTAGTTGTTTGATCAATAAGCTTTAACCTTTAATCTATTGTGAAGGACTATTGTAAATTTTTACTTTTCTTAGATTCATGAAATAAATTATGATGATGAATCCTTCTTTTTCTAAATCTACTCATTTTCCATATATATATATATATATGGAATCGTTCCAAATCTAATACTAGCTCCTTTTCCTCGTCAAGATGAAACTTGAAGACAATAATACATGTAAATTGTGTTCCACCAATTTTTTAATAGATGGGTGATAGCACAAAGAAATGAAATAAGTTTTATCACTTAGTTGTTATATATAAAATATAAAATATTATAAAGTAATAATTGAATTTTAATAATCATAACCACATAATTCTATCAATTACTTTTAAATATTAATATTTTTATATTAATATTATGTAATTATATTATAAAATAATAATTTAATTGTAATAATCATAACTACATAATTAAAAGTAATTTAATTGTAATAATCATAACTACATAAGTACATGTGATATAGAAGGACAATATTTTGTACCTTTCAAAATTAATATCATTTATCTAAATATATCAACTACTTTTAAATATCTTTAGATCAGTGTTATGTGATTAGTGCTACTTGTTTTAATTAATTTTTCATTTTTAAAAATTAAAAATACTTTTAAATATTTTTATATTAGGGTTATTTGTTTTAATTAATTTTTCATTCTTCATTATTAATATTACTTATCTTAATATAGTATTTTTAAATATCTTTATAAGAGTGTTACTTGTTTTAATTAATTTTCTACTTTTTATTAATAGTATTTATTTATATCTTTGAGGTAAGAATTCCTTGATGTTAAAATCATTCTCAGCCACAAACTAACAAAAAATAGTATTTATCTAAATATATCAAATAATGTTTAATTAAGTGATTCTAATTTTTAATTAGACTAATTGTATGAGTGTTACAGATTTTGATTATGTGGTTGTGATAGAAGATTTTTTCTGCGTCTCTCTAAATGAGTGATCTTCTGACCTATTCAAGTCTGCCTTTATAGTAAATTTGATTTAGATGGCATACAGTTGTCCTGAAAGTCACCCATGAGTTTTAATAAGGAAGAAAATAATCAATTTTCATCAATCAAGCAGCTTATAGTATCTTAATATCGAAGCCGACACCAAAGTATTTGTGCTAACAACATTCGAGTTATGTTACATGTTTGAATGTTGTTTCTTTGTATCTCTCCAAATGATTAGTAAATTTGATTTCAGTTGCATCCAGTCGTCCTCAAAGTTATCGATATACACGCACACCGTTAGGTTCCAACCCATCCATGGCGGAACTTGCTCACTTTTCACTTCTGGTTATTATGGCGGCGATCATGATTGCAATCGGTCTTGCAGCGGACGATCCGCAGTCTGTATTGGTGGGCCAAGGGTGTAGCCCCCACATGATTGTTAGTACTACAGCGTTTACAGACAATCTGGATTCTGTTTTGAAATCCCTCCTCTCAAATCTCTCCTCAGATGGCTTTCCTACTTCAATGCGAATCAATTCTGGCAAAACGGATCCTGTCTATGGTCTTGCAGTATGTCGGAAGTATTTGAGCGCCCCCGAGTGCTCACAATGCGTGAAGGAAGCGGCGACACAAGCAAAAGCAGTCTGTCCTCAAGCTAATGGTGGTCGGATTCACTTGGACGGTTGTCTTCTGCGCTATGAGAATAACACTTTTTATAGTCAGGACGTGGATGGTGGGAATTACGTTTATTGTGATGACGAGGTTATGTTCGTCACATTGCGACAATATGGTTATGGCCATTTAGGTTCATCACATTGTGACAATATGGTTATATTCTTCAAATTGTGACAATATGGTTATGACAAGACATGCTCATCACATTGCGAAAAATATTTTTATGGTCACTCATGTTCTTCACATCGCGACAATAGCATTGAGTTCGTCACATTGTGAAAATATGGTTATGGCCATCCATGTTCAACCATTGTCAACCATCGTCAACCATAGTCAACCATGGTGATGGTAAATCAAAGTCAACCATAGTTATGTTCGTCACATTGCGACAATATGGTTATGTTCATCACATCGTATGTTCAATGTAGAAGGCTAGGTTCGTAACATTGCAACAATATGGTTATGTTCGTCACATCGTATGTTCAATGTATAAGGCCAGGTTCGTATGTTATTTTTTCACATTATGACGATAGGATATCTGTGTCACAGGCGGTGAGGATATGTTCATCACATTGCAACAATATGGTTATTTTCATCACATTGCAATGACAAGGTTATGTTCGTCACATTGCGACAATATGGTTATGGCCAGTCATGTTCGTCACATTGCGACAATATGGTTATATTCATCAAATTGTGACAATATGGTTATGACAAGACATGCTCGTCACATTGTGAAAAATATTTTTATGGCCACTCATGTTCTTCACATTGCCACAATATCGTTGTGTTCGTCACATTGTGACAGTATCGTTATGGCCAACCGTGTTCAACCATTGTCAACCATGGTCAACCATGGTCATGGTCAATCAAGGTCAACCATATTTATGTTTGTCACATTGCGACAATATGGTTATGTTCGTCACATCGTATGTTCAACGTAGAAGGCTAGGTTCATAACATTGCAACAATATGGTTATGTTTGTCACATCGTATGTTCAACGTATAAGGATAGGTTCGTCACATTGCGATAATATGGTTATGTTCGTCACATTGCAAGGGAGGGGGTAAGTTCTCCAGATTACAACGACAAGATATTTGCATCACATTGCAATGATGGGGCTACATTCATCACACTGCGGCGACAATATATTGTTTGTCGCATATTGACAATGACAGTGATATTGTGACGAGGGGTTTATGTTCATCACATTACAATGACATGTCATTTAACTAAAAAGTGGCAATGTGATGAACAAAAATGTTGTATGTTCATCATATGTCGAATGGACATGTGATGAAAATAAATGTCATATGTTCATTACATAGCGATGACGGGATATTTATTTCGACAATGGGCGATGTTCATCACAGAGTGATGACACGACATTGTTTTTCACATTATGACGATAGGATATTTGTGTCACAGATGTGAGGATATGTTCATCACATTAGGAAGACGAGGTTCTGTTCATCACATTGCAACAATATGTTTATTTTCATCACATTGTGATGACGAGGTTATGTTCGTCACATTGCGACAATATGGTTATGGCTAGTCATTTTCGTCACATTGTGACAATATGGTTATATTCATCAAATTGTGACAATATGGTTATGACAAGACATGCTCGTCACATTGAGAAAAATATTGTTGTGGCAACTCATGTTTTTCACATCGCGACAATATCGTTGTGTTCGTCACATTGTCATGACAATATGGTTATCGCCAACCATGTTCAACCATTGTCAACCATGGTCAACCATAGTCAATAATGGTCATGTTCAATCGTCACATTGTCAATATGGTTATGGTCAACCATTGTCAACCATAGTCAACCATTTTCAACCATAGTCAACCATTGTCCACCATGGTCAATGGTCATGGTCAATATCGTTGTGTTAATCACATTGTGACAATATGGATATGGCCAACCATGTTCAACCATTGTCAACCATGGTCAACCATAGTCAACCATGGTCATGGTCAATCAAGGTCAACCATATTTATGTTTGTCACATTGAGACAATATGGTTATGTTCATCACATCATATGTTTAGCATATAAGGCGAGGTTCGTATGTTGTTTTCTCACATTATGACGATAGGATATCTGTGTCACAGGCGGTGAGGATATGTTCATCATATTAGGACGACGAGGTTATGTTCATCACATTGCAAAAATATGGTTATTTTCATCACATTGTGATGACGAGGTTATGTTCGTCACATTGCGACAATATGGTTATAGCTATTCAGGTTCGTCACATTGCAACAATATGGTTATATTCTTCAAATTGTGACAATATGGTTATGACAAGACATGCTCGTCACATTGCGAAAAATATTTTTATGGCCACTCATGTTCTTCACATCGCGACAATATCATTGTGTTCGTCACATTGTGACAATATGGTTATGGCCAACCATGTTCAACCATTGTCAACCATTGTCAACCATAGTCAACCATGGTCATGGTCAATCAAAGTCAACCATATTTTTGTTCGTCACATTGCGACAATATGGTTATGTTCGTCACATCGTATGTTCAACGTAGAAGGCTAGGTTCATAACATTGCAACAATATGGTTAGTTCCTCACATCGTATGTTCAACGTATAAGGCTAGGTTCATATGTTATTTTTTCACATTATGACGATAGGATATCTGTGTCACAGGCGGTGAGGATATGTTCATCACATTAGGACGACGAGGTTATGTTCATCACATTGCAACAATATGGTTATTTTCATCACATTGTGATGACGAGGTTATATTCGTCACATTGCGACAATATGGTTATGGCCAGTCATGTTCATCACATTGCGACAATATGGTTATATTCATCAAATTGTGACAATATGGTTATGGCAAGACATGCTCGTCACATTGCGAAAAATATTTTTATGGCCACTCATGTTCTTCACATCACGACAATATTGTTGTGTTCGTCACATTGTGACAATATGGTTATGGCCAACCATGTTCAACCATTGTCAACCATGGTCAACCATGGTCATGGTCAATCAAGGTCAACCATATTTATGTTCGTCAGATTGTGACAATATGGTTATGTTTGTCACATCGTACGTTCAACATAGAAGGCTAGGTTCGTAACATTGCAACAATATGGTTATGTTTGTCACATCGTATGTTCAAAGTATAAGGCTAGGTTTGTCACATTGCGACAATATGGTTATGTTCGTCACATTGCAAGGGAGGGGGTAAGTTCGCCAGATTACAACGACAAGATATTTTCATCACAATATGATGACAGGATATTTGCATCACATTGCAATGATGGGGCTACATTCATCACATTGCGACGACAATATATTGTTTGTCGCATATTGACAATGACAATGATATTGCGACAAGGGGTTTATGTTCATCACATTACAATGACATGTCATTTGAGTAAAAAGTGGCAATGTGATGAACAAGAATGTCGTATGTTCATCATGTCGAATGGATATGTGATAAAAATAAATGTCCTATGTTCATCACATAGCGATGACAGGATATTTATTTCGACAATGGGGCGATGTTCATCACATTGCAACAATATGGTCATGGCTAGTAATGTTCACCAAATTGCGACAATATGGTTATGTTCGTCACATTGTGATAATGTGGTTATGGCCATTCATGTTCATCACATTGCGACAATATGGTTATGTTCATCACATTGTGATAATGTGGTTATGAAAAGGCATGCTCATGGCATTGCAACAATATGGTTGTGTTCGTCACAGTGTGACAATATGGTTATGGAAAGTCATGTTCATCACATTGAGAAAATATGGTTATGTCCGTTAAATTGTGAAACGTGACGCAATGTTTGTCAAATTGAAAGACTCAGCACTATGTTCATCACATTGTAACAACAAATTGTTTAATGAGTTATAGTTATTATAAGAGATTTGATAACAAATTATATGGATCTTTGTAGATGATGAGTTATATTGTTCTAAGGACATTGATAACAAATCTACTTGATTTATACATTATAGATGATAATTTATATTTTTCCTAAGAACATTTGAAGGAAATCAACTTGTTTTATGAGTTGTAGATGACAATTTATACTAATTCTAAAAACATAGATAGAAAATCAACTTGAAATTTGACGATGATTTATTATTGTTATAAGGATTTATTATTGTTACAAGTCTCCTACTCATAGAAAAGTTTCATTCAAATCCATATTCTGAAACCATTAAAGTAAAGAGGAGTGTTATGGTCATTTATAACTATATAAACTATACTTTTAATTATATATTATATGGTTAAAAAAAATCTAGAAAATTTTAATATATAGACAATTAAAATAGTGTTTATTACTAATAAATTTTTACATTAATACTATTGGTAGTGTTACACAATTATATAAATATTTGAATACACAACAAAATTTGAAATATATTAACTTAACTTAGTACACATGTTAAGTTTATTCATGTATGTGATTAAATTCATTTAGTGTACCAGCAAAAATTTAAAAAAAAATATACACTTAAAAATTTGCATATAAAAGAAAAAATGTCTTTAAGCAATTTTGAAAATTTTAAGTGTATAATTTACTATAATTTCTAAATAGTGTATAATTTGCTTAAATGAATTTGAAATCTCATTAAATTCATTTAGTGTACTTTGTCTTTTGAAATTGTACTTTGTATTTTGCTATTTTACTATTGAAATATATTAATGAATTAAATGAATATTTGTTTAAAAATTTCAAAATTGCTTAAGTGTATAATTTGCTATAATTTTTAAATAGTGTATAATTTGCTTAAATGGATTTGAAATCTGATTAAATTCATTTAGTGCACTTTATCTTTTAAAATTGTACTTTGTCTTTTGCTATTTTACTATCCCATTTTTTCTTTATTTTAATATATCTCTTTTTACTATCGTGTCTTTTCTTTATTTTAATATATCTTTTTATGAGGTATTTTTTAAATTCAATTTTAACTTATTTATATATATTTAAGAAAAATACTTTTATTAATATTAATATTAATAATTTTAATATTTTTATAAATATAATATCTATAATTTTATTATAAAATCAAAATAAATTATATCCATTCAAATTCTTTTTATGAAAATTCATTCAAAGAAAAAGTGAGCTATTTCTATTCTTTATCAAAATTAATTGAAAGTACAAATTTTACTCAAAATCTACTATGAATAATTAACTAACATCATAATCTCCAACCCTAATTTCATAACTAACATCAAAATCCCTAACCTTAATTCTGTAATGAATGGATATTGAATCAAACACATCCTTGGAGAGTTTGTTTCTTCTCCCATTTACTTATGTTTCTTCTCTCAAATAAAAAAGAAAACAAAGTTACATTCCAACAAGTCAAACCCTAATACAACACATTTACTTGTAACAATCAATGTAATATTACAAATTAACAAGTAATAATAGTTTTTCTTAAAAATTAGAATGCAATAAAATTTATCAAAATATTTTTTAATTAATGAGGATTTCGTTCATAGTGCGAAGAACATGAATAGGGAGTATATGATGAAATCATCATATGTAGCGGAGGGAACATCATGGCATGAAGGGTGGATGCCGAAGGGGAACGAGCACAAATGCTCATCCAATCTCATGTAGTGATTCATTTGTTCCAATAACACAAATCTCATCAAGTATTTTTGATTGGTTGGCTTAGGGCAGGAGCATCTGCTGTCTCCGTTCAGGGCCCATTAAAATCTCCATAGAGAATATTAAAGTCGGGAATTATAAAGATCAGAAAAAGTACTAATTTAGAGGATCAATTATTTACTTAAAGGTAAAATGGAGCAAGAAATTGGGGTTCTGGTCGCTCAAGTAATAAGTGTAGAGGTTTCGAATCCTGATCCCCGCTCGAGATTTTTCTCTCGTTTCGATTCTTTAGAAGGCCCCACACTCACCAAATTTGCCGATCCGAAGACAAGCTGTAAGGCATACGGGATTTGCGTCTCCAATTACAATGATTTTATTATTTTTAAGAT
The DNA here is from genome assembly GCA_009831015.1 of Picea engelmannii. NCBI lineage: Eukaryota > Viridiplantae > Streptophyta > Pinopsida > Pinales > Pinaceae > Picea > Picea engelmannii. Next base: position 280,214 of record ML798961.1, read on the forward strand.
TCAATGTGGCAACCCTAAATTGAAAGGAATTACGACTGCCTTAACTGTAAGGAATGCCAATCGTTGCAATCCACGGGATCTGCGATTTTATTATTATTAAGATTGAACGTGACAAATTAATTATTAAACGTGGTAATCAATAGGTAGGGTAGTAATTTTTTAATTAAATTAAGTAAATGTGAAAAAGTAAACAAAGAAACAGAGGCATTCATAAATGTAAGGAAATTAAGAACATTAAATCCTATTTATTTATTTGAGTGAACAACTAAGAATATGCCAGCATCTTTCATTGTAAATCATAAGATTGGAATGTGATTAAAAATCTTATTAAACCATCAATTTCAATAAGGAAATTTCAATAAGGGGACTCCTATCAACTTAATTAAAAGTAATTTTGATATATAGATGGACACTGTTTTATGCCTTTGAAAATTAATATCATTTATCTAAATATATCAACTGCTTTTAAATATAAAAAATTATATGATTATATTATAAAATATAAAATATTATAAAATAATAATTAAATTTTAATAATCATAACCACATAATTATATCAATTACTTTTAAATATCAATATTTTTATATTAATATTATATGGTTATATTATAAAATATAAAATATGGTATTTTTAAATATCTTTATAAAAAGTGTTACTTGTTTTAATTAATTTTCTATTTTTTATTAATAGTATTTATTTATATCTTTGAGGTAGGCCAGTTGTGAGAGAGTGTGTTCTCAGCTACATATTAGCCCCCATAAGTCAAAAAGAAACTGACAAAAAAAAAATAGTATTTATCGAAATATATCAAATAATGTTTAATTAAGTAATTCTAATTTTTAATTTTTAATTAGACTAATTTTATGAGTGTTACAGATTTTGATTATGTGGTTGTGATAAAAGGTTTTTGCTGCGTCTCTCTAAATGAGTGGTACTCTAACACATTCAAGTCTGCCTTTACAGTAAATTTGATTTCGATGGCATACAGTTGTCCTGAAAGTCACCCATGAGTTTTAATATTAAGAAAATAATCAATTTTCATCAATCATTTCGATGATTTCGATGGCATACAGTTGTCCTGAAAGTCACCCATGAGTTTTAATATTAAGAAAATAATCAATTTTCATCAATCATTTCGATGGCATACAGTTGTCCTGAAAGTCACCCATGAGTTTTAATATTGAAGAAAATAATCAATTTTCATCGAAATCTTAAGAAAATAATCAATTTTCATCAATCATTTCGATGGCATACAGTTGTCGTGAAAGTCACCCATGAGTTTTAATATTGAAGAAAATAATGAATTTTCATCAATCATTTCGATGGCATACAGTTGTCCTGAAAGTCACCCATGAGTTTTAATATTGAAGAAAATAATCAATTTTCATCCATCAAGCAGCTTACAGTATCTTAATATCGAAGCCGACACCAAAGTATTTGTGCTAACAACATTCGAGTTATGTTACATGTTTGAATGTTGTTTCTTTGTATCTCTCCGAATGATCTTTCTCCCATTAGTAAATTTGATTTCAGTTTCATCCTGTCGTCCTCAAAGCTATTGAGATATACGCGTACCGTTGGGTTCCAATCCCCATCCATATTGGTTATTGGCTGGACTCATGGCGGAACTTCCTCATTTTTCACCTCTGGTTATTATGGCGGCGATCATGATTGCAATCGGTCTTGCAGCCGACGATCCGCAGTCTGTATTGGTGGGCCAAGGGTGCAGCCCCCACATGATTGTTAGTACTACAGCGTTTACAGACAATCTGGATTCTGTTTTGAAATCCCTCCTGTCAAATCTCTCCTCAGATGGCTTTGCTACTTCAATGCGAATCAATTCTGGCAAAACGGATCCTGTCTATGGTCTTGCAGTATGTCGGAAGTATTTGAGCGCCCCCGAGTGCTCACAATGCGTGAAAGAAGCGGCGACACAAGCAAAAGCAGTCTGTCCTCAAGCTAATGGTGCTCGGATTCACTTGGACGGTTGTCTTCTGCGCTATGAGAATAACACTTTTTATAGTCAGGACGTGGATGCTGGGAATTACGTTTATTGTGGTTCCACAGATTACAACGATCCAGAGACATTCCTTCAAAGAGCCCAGGACTTATCCACGCAACTCATAACCAACGCTTCTAAAAACAACGGTTACGCCGTTGGATCCATTGATGGCTCCTTAT
>ML798961.1:311169-331407 GCA_009831015.1 Picea engelmannii
TTAATTTTTAACACATTATTTGTCCTAAGGCCATCCAGGTTCATTCATCTATCATCTACAACGCGACGTGCCCTTTAGGATGCACTAGGTGCTCCAAGGGTTCCACTCACCTTAACATGTTTCCCTTGCGTGACATGCCCTTCAGGACGCACTACGTGCTCCAAGGGTGCCACTCGCCTCTTGAATGACTTGGTAGACATCAAAAACCCCTGGAGTCAACACTCCACCAGGTGAACTTGTGGGAGACTAAGGGCCTCTAAGGAATAAGGTACCACCTTATTGTGCGCCCCTTAGAATCATCGTGAGCGACTGTCGCAGTATGCCCTCATGGCATCGTGGGTCCTCTCAAACTAGGTAAACGTTAACCTACAGTTTGAGCCACGACGAGAGTGCTAGTAAGATGTGGCAGGGCTGTTGTCCACACCTCTCCCTCAACATCTCTGGTAGTAGTGTGTGACCCCTTTACTCCACATGTGAGTCTGGTTGAAAAGCTATCGTCAGCCTGCATCATCAACAAATCGGGTCAGAATATATCCATATCATATCATCTATTCAGATGCACTAATATCATAGTAATACAATCAAACCCCAATGGTACACTCCTTGACTCAATCCAGAGTCCAAGGGGTTCCATCGATGCCTCTGCATCCTCGAGGTCCAAAATCCTGCACACTTAGTAAATCCGAGTCAATAGAACCTGTCTATATCAATGCAGTAAACCAACATGTCATCAACCCATTACGCCTCATAATCAAAATCAAAAGTTTGAATAGCATAATAATCTGGATCACTTGCGAGCAAGTGTCCTAAAAGAATAAGTTTGCTCAGTGCGCCAAAGCGGGATGTTACATTGTGTTAGTATTTTTTGATGATATATTAATATATAGCAAGCCTTGGGAAGATCATGTTCGACATGTTGACAGGTTGCTACAACTACTAAAGGAGAAACAACTATATGCCAAACCATCCAAATGTTTCTTTGGGGTGAAGGAGGTATATTATTTGGGTCATATTGTATCTCATGAAGGTTTCAAGGTAAATCCTAACAATATTAAACCCATGATGTACTGGTCGATTCCCAAAACAATGAAGAATATTAGAGGATTTTTGGGTTTGATAGGATACTACCACAAGTTTGTTCTGAACTATGGAAGAATAACAACACCTTTAACTGCATTAACTAAGAAAGATGAATTTTAATGGACTCCATAGGCTACTCAAGCTTTTGAACAACTTAAAGAGGCAATGTGCAAAGCTCCTGTCTTGACCACACCAGACTTCACAAAAACCTTTATTGTAGAATGTGATGCCTCGAGAAATGGCATTGGTGTTGTTTAATGCAAGAAGGAAGGCCCCTTGCTTTTGAAAGTCGACCACTCAAGGGAAAGGTCTTACAAAAACCCATTTATGAGAAGGAAATGGTGTCAATACTACATGCATTGAAGCAATGGTGCCCTTACCTAATATGTAGGAACTTCAAGGTCAGAACAAATCATGAAAATCTTAAATACTTCTTGGAAAAAAGACTATCTTCAGAAGAGAAACAAAAATGGTGACCAAGATGTTGGGTTATGACTTTTAAATCATCTACAAAAAAGGGAAGAAAAATGTTGTGGAAGAATGTTTGGTTTGCCAACAAAATAAGGTTGAAAAAAATTAAGATCCCGTGTCTTTTACAACCATTATCCATTCCAAGTCAGCATTGGGAGGATGTTTCCATGGATTTCATCATAGGGTTACGAAGACTGAAGGAGAGAGTGTCATCATGGTGATTGTTTATAAACTTACCAAGTACACACACTATTGTACACTCTCTCATCCTTTCAAATCTAGTACAGTTGCTACCACATTCATGAAGATAGTTCCAAAGCTACATGGAAGCCCGAAGATTATTGTAAGTGATAGAGATCCCATCTTCACTTGACATTTTTGGACATAATTATTTTATTATTTGGGTACTCAATTGGATCATAGCTCATCTTATCATCCTCAATCCGATGGACAAACTGAGATAGTGAAAAAATGTCTGAAAGGATACCTTCATTGCTTTTTCTCTAATAAACAAACACAATGGTTTAATTGGTTACCCTTGGCAGAATGGTGGTATAACACTTCCTTTCATACTACAACAAAAATGACACCATTTATGGTGCTTTATGGATATCACCCACCATCCATCACTTCTTCTCTAAAATACAAATATAAGGTTCAAGCAGTGGAAAATGACATCAAGCATAAAAAACAAGTTCTCTAACTCTTAAAGGAAAACCTGACCATGACACGGAATAACATGAAACAACAAGCATATCAACAACATAGTGAAATAAGTTTTGAAGTAGGGGATTGGGTATTTTTAATACTATAATCATACAAACATATGTCCCTCAAGAAAGATAATAAGGATAATAAATTATCACCGAAGTACTATGGCCCTTATAAGGTGTTGCAAAATATTGGTAGTATGGCATACAAATTGGAGCTTCCTGCATTTTTGCAAGTACACCCAGTTTTGCATGTTTCATGCTTAAAGAAGGTTATAGGTGACACAATCCCAGTGGAAACTATATGGTCAGAATTTGACAAGGAAGGAAATATCATATTGGAGCCTGAAGCTATCACTCACACAAGAATTCTCCAGCTGAGGAATAGATCAATTTTAGAGTATCTCATTAAGTGGAAGAAACTACATGTTGAAGATTCCACGTGGGAATATGAGTCTTTTATACAGAAGCATCTAGAAATACTCAAGCATTGAGCACAACATGTTTCGGAAGGGGAGGGGCATGTTAAGCCCTAAATTGTGGCACATTACCCATTAATTGGGGCATATTACAAATTAGTATTGTTATTTTATTTATGTCGACTTGGGTCCATTGGTTGTAATTGTAACTCCTAGTATCCTACATATACCAAGGAGACCTTTTCATTTGGAATCATCTTGTATTTGTGAATTCGTATGATGTATCAGGAGGTTTCCCCCTTGAAGAGGATTATTATCTGAATTTATCTATTTGTTAAGGCGTTGAGTAGTTATTATGAGGTTTTTATGTTATTTTGATATTTGGTTCTTAACATTCACATGCCATCTTTTTTAGTCTGTGGTAACTAAGTATCTAAACTATAGGTTTCTTTTCTTTATGACAACCCATTCCACCAACTGCACTATTATTTACTAATGTAATTTTATCGTCACATTGTGCTTTGTGTTTATCTTGGTGTCTTCCAAGTACATGTCTATAACATAAATACATATATAATAATAATAATAATAATAATAATAATAATAATAAATCATGAATACAAATAATTAATAAATAATACTTAATAATGAAGAGTCACGACATCCTAATGAAAGGACACATATCTTCATGAAAGGGAACCCCTGTGTGGGTATATAAGGCCCTCTTTTCTCACTGTAATATCATCTCATATTCGTCTACATTATTTTTTAATATATTATCCTTTATGGATTATAACCTATGTTCCTACCTACATTGGGTATTTACCTTGTGAACTGGCTTGGTTCACTACAGTGGTATTAGAGCTTCGTTATTGATCCTGGCCATTGGCCATATAGGGTTCTAGCTACATTGAAAAATCTTCACAGTTTCTCTGATCTTTGCGCCACATGGAAACATGAAAAATAAAAATATGCCAATCCAAATACAATAATAATAATAAAATATTACTAGGCTATGAAATATTATATCGGCCTCAAAAGTTAGAATAAATTAGGAAAAAAAAAGAGGAGATAAAAAAAATTAAAAAAGAAAGGGTTTCTTAAATGCACGTGAACAAATATAAGTGCATACCAAGAAAAGCTATGAAAAGGTAATTGAAAAAAAGTTCCAAACAAGTGGAAAAGTGAATATTTTATTTTACCTTTAGAGATTTAATGACCCATGGTTTTCGTCAACCATTGGCCCATGGTATTCCATACCATATATATGTTTGTGTGTGTATTCATTTCTAAAGAAATATACCATAGGGCCGTGTTTCTTGAGCCCTATCCACCACTAACAAATTGTCAATAATATAAAAATGAGTATTTAAAGTCTCCTAAGATATTCAAAAATTTTAATTGGTGAAGTATTTATAAGTGGAAAGAGAAAGTATATACAAAAGGATTTTAAGAATATTAAAAGGGAAAGTGGTAAAGTTTAAAGAGTTATTATTAAATTTTATTTGAGGATCTTATGCATTCAGTACATTTAAGCTTTTACTTGCTTTTGAATAAGTACTAAGTGAACTATGAAAACTATAAATAATCCTACATTTTGGGCAAAATCTCCATTTTGTGCAATGGTGTTTAATTTTCAAGAGTCCTTTAGAAATCAAAATTTTGAGTGCACAAATTGTCGAAAACCATTTATTCTAGTAGAATATCAAAATGACTACAAGAAATTGGAAGACGAACTAGCATATTATAAAGAGACCAATAGAAATTTACAAAATGAAGTTGTCATGGAGAAACTTAAGAATAATTTGTATTCTTTCCAAGAAAAATGTAATGAGGAGTCACAAGCACAAATTAAAGACGAGAGAAAAAATATGACAGGACCTTACTATGATGAAATCAAGAAATCTCTCACCTAAAAGATCAAAATTAGAAGTTAAAACAAGATAATCAAAATCTTATTAAGAAATTATCAGAGAAAGATGAAGAGAATTGTCGTTTAAAGAATGATAATCAAATTTTGGTTGCACAAATCAAGAAATTGAAGAATGAGAATAAATCACAAAAGGAAAGCTTAGAACAATTTACCAGTAAAGAGGCAATGACTAGTGATGAAACAATGCCTGGACCTATTGAAATTGATAAGTTTCGAGTTAAAAAAATCTAGACCTCGGAGAAGGGAATAAACATTGATCTACTTGAATTAACAACAATATCAAGATTTGAAGAGATATCCAACAAACAAGATCCTGAAGAGATTCAAGTGCCTAATCATCATCTGAATCACAAGAGTTGTCATGACCAACAACAAAGTCAAGAGGAATATGAACAATGTTCTTCTTACTAACAGCTAAACTATAATATTGTAAAGGAACAAAGACAAAATCGACAACTTGTATGGAAGCTTGAAACGAGAAGCCCTGTCAGGATAATCGATAATCAAACGGTTCCAATGAAGGTAGATTTGGGATGGATCACTCCACAGAAAATGAAACATATCAGTTTAGGAATTCAAAAGTTATATCATCTTGGTTTGTCGGGTATCACAACTACAAGCACAAAATATCATGAGAAGGTAGTGTGAGCCAGGACAAAAGTTAAGGAGAAGCTTTCCATAAATTAAGCTTTGAGGACAAACCATTTTTAAGGGGAAGGCAATGTAACATAAATAAATATATAATAATAATAATAATAATAATAATAATAAATAATGAATACAAATAACTAATAAATAATAATTAATAATGAAGAGTAATGACATCCTAATGAAAGGACACGTATCTTCATGAAAGGGAACCTCTATGTGGGTATATAAGGCCCTCATATCTCATTGTAATATCATCTCATATTTATATACATTATTATTTAATATATTATCCTTTATGGATTATAACTTGTTGTCCTATCTACATTGGGTATTTACCCGATGAACCGGCTTGAAGCTACATGGAAGACCAAAGACTATTGTAAGTGATAGAGATCCCATCTTCACTCGACGTTTTTAGACATAATTATTTTCTTATTTGGGTACTTAATTGGCTCATAGATCATCTTATCATCCTCAATCTGATCGACAAATTGAGATAGTGAACAAATGTCTAGAAGGGTACCTTCGTTTCTTTGTCTCTAATAAACAAACATAATGGTTCAAGTGGTTACTCTTGGCAGAATGGTGGTATAACACTTCCTTTCATAATGTAACAAAAATGACACCATTTATGGTGCTTTATGGATATCACCCACCATCCATCACTTCTTCTCTAAAATAAAAATATAAGGTTCAAGCAGTGGAATATCACATCAAGCATCAACAACAAGTTCTCCAACTCTTAACGGATAAACTGACCATAGCACAGAATCGCATGAAACAACAAGCAGATCAACATCGTAGCGAAATAAGTTTTGAAGTAGGGGATTCGGTATTTTTAAGACTACAACCATACAAACATATGTCCCTCAAGCAAGCTAATAAGGATAATAAATTATCATCGAAGCACTATGGCCCTTATAAGGTGTTGCAAAAGATTGGTACTATGGCATACAAATTGGATCTTCCTGCATCTTCGTGACTACACCCAATTTTCCATGTTTCATGCTTAAAGAAGGTTATAGGTGACAAGATCCCAGTGAAAAATATATAGCCAAAACTTGATGAGGAATGAAAAATCATATTGGAGCCTGAAGCTATCACTGACACAAGAATTCATCAGCTAAGGAATAGATCAATTTCAGAGTATCTTATTAAGTGGAAGAAACTGCATGCTGAAGATTGCATGTGGAAAGATGAGTCTTTTATACAAAATCATCTAGAACTATGCAATATTTGAGGACAACAATTGTCTGAAGGGGAGGGCATGTTAATCCCTAAATCATGGAAAATTACCCATTAATTGGGGCATATTACATTAGTATTGTTATTTTATTTATGTCGACTTGGGTCCATTAGTTGTAATTGTACATGCTAGTCTCTTACATATAGAAATGAGACCTTTTCATTTGGAATCATCTTGTATTTGTGAATTCATATGATGTATAAGCAGGTTTCCCCCTTGAAGAGGCTTATTATATGAATTTATCTATTTTTTAAGGCGTTGAATACTTAATATGAGGTTTTTATGCTATTTTGATATTTGGTTCGTAACATTCATGTGCCATCTTTTTTAGTTTGTGGTAACTAAGTCTCTCAACTATAGGTTTCTTTTCTTTATGAAAACCCATTCCACCAATTGCACTACTATTTACTAATGTAATTTTATCGTCACATTGTGCTTTGTGTTTATCTTGGTGTCTTCCAAGTACATGTCTAGGAACCAATACATTGCGACGCATACTTTTTATCAATGCCAACATTTTATCTCTATCATGATTGTTTCCACATGTATTCACTACACCCACTATGTGTTGGTCAGAATGCTCATTGCATATTTAATTGTACTTCTCCCTTAGCAATGGCTCATAGTGAATATGAACTGTATGTGTTTCAAATGACAACACACCAATTGTTTTATCACAATTTGAGTCAATCGAATATAGGTTGACAATATTTATACCATGGAGGGACCACACTTGGATATTTACATTGAAAATGAATGACATCCATTGCAAACAAAATGCCCCACCCTCTATCTTTCCTTTTTCATATGTTATTTCCATATTTACAAGATACTTCTGCTAATTTGCAATAGTTGTTATATTTCCTAAAAGAGAAGGTGTCAGATATTCATGCAAGTAATGCAATGCATTTTGGTCGCCACTTTTCTTTGAATTACAAAAAGATTGCACAATATAAAGTGTCAAGGAATTTGCATTGAAATATGTGGTTATCAAATAGCAAAGTGCTTCAAACAAAATATCACTGCAAATAGACACAATATGAATTGCTATGTTCAATCCATAAGAATGCATCTTGTCCATATTACATTTCCAATAGTATTTGAGGTTTTTTCACCTCGGTGACAAGAAAGTATCAAGTTGTTCAAGATTGCATCTTGCTAGTTTCTTGTAAAGAAATGGTTCGTAGTGACCACTAACATGATTTGTATCATGAAACAAGATGCAATATGGATCTACATTTACATTTTGATTGAAGTGAAAATACTTTGTTTTCCTCATTAGTGACCAAATTGTAATCAATATATTTATCCATTTTTCTAACCATTGTATGCAAAACAAATATACCCATAACCCTCTCTCATTGCCATTTAGATTTGAATATGCAGACAAGTGCATTTTCGATAGATATATGTAAATGTCATGAATCCCATGCAATTCATACAAGAAAATGAATCCTATATCAAGCTCATATGATTCCAATGCTTCTTTATCTCCATTGTCCAAACAGAGCAATAAATGATCTATTAATCCATTTCACAATTCAATGGAAGAGTAGCAGAAATGAAAAAGGATGTGTAATGCATCAAACAAACAACCCCTGTGATTATATGTAAATGCATCCAATCTAGAAACACCATTTCTATGTAGAACATGGTCAATGTTTCCATGGACAATGCATTGCCCATTGGTTCCATAGTTTTCAACATCTATTGTATCTTCCATGTCCCAATTTATGTCATTAAAAAGTTTTCAACATCTATTTTATATTCTAGTTTATGCCATTCAGATGATGCTTAGGCTTTGTCTATAGCATTGACCAACCGAAAAAACATAAAATGATAAATAAAATATCAAAGTAGTACACGTTTTTTGTGTGTTCAAATTTGATTTTCTTTGATACACACAGTTTCTAAAATAGTCCTTGACCAACTTAACCAACCCATGAAAAATAAAAATAATAAACAACTATTAATTTTCCTTGAGATACATGGTACATCCCAAAAATATTTTATTTTTTGGTTTGATCGAACAATACAAGAAGAAAAAATAAAACTAGTTTGCTTAAACATTACACTAATGGCATTGCAAATTTCAATGAAATGAAGTAACTGCACATTGCATGAACCACATATTATCAAGCAATAACAATGGATTGTTTTGCAACACATAGAAATGGTAATGTATGATGTCAAAATTAGTAGTATTTTTATGTATTAGATTCAACTATGTATGTCAGCGCAGTGCATATTAAAAACAAGAAAAGAACCTAACTACATGCATTTTTCAGTTACATAAAATAATCAGGCAGACCAATGGATAAAATCAAGCCACTACATAAATACTTTCAACCTCTCCAATAACTATTTCAGGGGCACTTCCTGGCAACAAAAGGCCAGATGCTATAAATTCTCTGCCCATGGCTTCAAAACATACTAATTGTTTAGTGTACCAGAGGCATAGTTGTGCGGAGCATGAAAATATGACCATAGAAAGACCTTTCATACAACCTCAAAAGTTGCAAAGTAAAAAAACTTTTGACTAGAAAATTTTCCGAAGATAAATAGATAACATAGATGGTATTGTGCAAGGCCAAGAGCATGATGCAAATCCACTAAAATGGATTTTGCAAATATATTGTTTGTCTTTCAAACAACAATAACTGCAATAAAAACCATCGAGTAGCCCACATAGAACCAATGTAGTTTCTTTTCACTACTTCTACATGCATGTCCCTTCCATCTAAATCACTTCAAGTCAATTTACTATAAATCAATGATCTATCTTTCAAATTACTTCACTCGTCACAATGACCGATGAAAAAATATTTGAAATGAGGAGGTGCATAAGTGCAACAATGCGTGAGGATAACCTATGTTAGTTCTATACACAAGGATTAACAATATATAGTATTAAATAGACCAAATATATCTATGTGAACTACACAACTATTGAAGCATCCAAGCATGACAATGCCAGAAGATAAGCAATATGAAATCTCAGTACAAGCATTATAAGAATGGATTCTCTGCATGAGGATTCAAAATAGTCTGAGTGATCATGTTGAAGCACATGCCTATGAAGAGCATCGTCATATCGCATCAGCAAAAGCACCTACACAAAATGAAAAAAATAATAAGAATAAAGGCATCACAACAATTGTTTTTTGAAAATTAAATAAATCATAGAGCTCACATTGCTTCAAGAGAAAGTGCATTTACTTTACACCAATTCTAAATCACTGCCCTTTCCTTCTATATCTCATAAAAATAAATGCCCCAAAAGTGATTGGGGCCTTCATCCATATTATTTATCTTGTCACAACAAAGTGCAGAACTATTGCAAATGCAGAGACGTGGAAGCATATCAGCTTGCGAGCATGTCTTTCCTCTGCACAATGTTCGAAAATATAACAAGTATTTACTATGCCCTCTATGTGTCTATGCACAATGACAATGCACACAACCAACAAGTATGCAAACTTGGAAAACATGTCAGTACCAAAATCCTCTGTAGAACTAGCAAGGTGCAGAACTACAAGTGCCAATGTGAAAAATAACTGCAATGCAAGCATGCCAGAGAATTTCTAACAATTCTTCGCATAAGAATTGAAAACAGACCAAATGTCCACTATGTCAGGAAAAAAAAACTATACAAAGCATGAGAGACACAACTATACGGGTTGCGAACAAATCATCAGCAGAAAATTCTTTGCACATAAGAAGAAACACATTGTTGATCAAAATATTGAACATCCACTGCACAAGAATCCTCTCTTTGGATTGGATTAAAATTTCCATATACTCTTGCAAAATATTTGTTTCATGCATTCCACGTCTCACTTCCATTTCTGGTACTCTTCCATTGAATTTTATAATGGATCAATATATCATTTTGACGCAGCCGCACTCCTCGGAGCACGTCCGCTCTCACAGGACCTTCTCTTCCCTCGGCCCAAAGAACACCAAGGTTCTTCTAATTCCCTATCGGGAATTCTGCACCCACAGTTCTCTTCGTGCGATCCCCTTCCTTGACTTATCGGAGGATCGAAACTCGCGGCTTCGCAAGTTCACTGTCGATCTATGGGCTCTCGAATCCCCGAGACTCGATGTGTCAGTCAACGCTGACTTCCCCTTTCCTCTATCGAGACTTCGGCTCTATTGCAACTTCGCTACTCACGACACCAAACATTTGATTCTCTAACTTCCGATAACCGATATTCCGAAATGCCAAAACTTGCGATCTCGCTCCCTCGCGACTTCGCTTCTCTCGAGGTCAAATAATTTCCCCGTCGACTCCCGATGCCCGAGACGCCAATGCTCGCGATATCGCTACCTCACGACTTCCGTTGCGTAGATTTGGAGTCTCACCTCACGAACTCCCGACGTGCCGATCCACGAGTAGAACCCACGCTCCTCGTGATCTTGATCAACGACACCGTCCTCCTGAACTTTGAACTTCTTCCACGCCTGCAGTATAACTTCCTTGCACCTCCGCAAGATCCAATGGTCCACGAAGCTTCGCAAAATCTCCTCAGAGAATTTCGTCCATCTGTTCCTTCTTTATCCAATCCACGAAACGATGAGTTGTTCTTCCACAGAACTCGTCACCCTGTACACAAACCTACAACGTTCCTTGCGACCTTCAAGGCACGAATTCTCTACGCTATCCTTCAACAAACTCAAAGGGCTATCCTTCTTGAGATTTTCTCACAACTTTCAAGTCCCTTCAAGAAACTCTTGCACGCACTCCTTGCGGAAAATCTTCAACAACGTCTAAGTGTTGAAGCTTCTCGACTCTGCGCACACCTGCATCAGCAGTCTTAATTTCCTTTGCTCAGAATCGTAACTCTGAGACTTAGCCTGGCCTGCGCACTCCTTGCACGGCTCCTTCGTGCCCAACTGCACTCTCAAGGAAGTGAGAACAAAAGATTTCTCTAAATGAACCCTTCTATCAACGCGCTCCTTGCGGACAATTCGACTGCACTCCTTGCAGGAATCCTCTGGCTCAATTAGAGAAACAATTGAAACTCATTCACTCTTCCCCTCAGACTTCACATTCAACCATGAAATCACATACACAACATATAAAAGCAAATGTATGACAGGAAGCAAACATTCATGAGCATAACATCAATACACAGAGAAACAACACATAACCATGAATTTGAATCAAAGCTTTCTTCTATTAATTCAAATATCTGTACATGGGTGTTCTTCATACAATTCTTTGCATGCTCTTCTCTTCTGAATGCTCTCTCTTTGATAATGTTACAATGTACAAAGGAGGGTGTCTATATCTGTTTTCCCTCTTGGACTCTATGCTATCAAATATAGAATTAAATTCCTATCTAACTATATTAACTATATTAAATGCCGACTATCTACCTAAGGACGAGAGCTATCCGCTCAAGGTCAATTTACATTATACAAAGTGTGCTTCATTAATTTCACACATTTATGTTTGCGCCATAATATCAAAGTGTTTTCAAAATTTGTGCTGGCGCTGTCCAGCTGTCTTCTGCTTCTGCGCTGGCTCGCTTGATGAGTTGGCGATGCTCCTGCATCATACTCCTCGGTATGAAAACTTTCATGGGCTCCTATCCATGAGCTCCTGCATGGTCTGTCCATGCTTCTGTATGACTTCTTATGCTTCTCCAGCTTTGTATGGATATAAATCTGAGATATTGAATATCGAAGATATTCCGATGCCATCCGACAAGTCAATTTCATAAGCATTCTCTCCGAATTTTCTCAAGACCTTGCATGGCCCGATTTTCTTCATCTTCAACTTATTGTATGTTCCCCTTGGGAACCTTTCCTTCCTCAGATGTGCCAGAACTAGATCACCAACTTCAAACTGAAGTTGTCTTCGATGCTGATCTCCTCTGCGCTTATACTCCTGTCTTGAATCTATCAGTCGCTGCTTCACCCTGCTGTGAAGTTCTCTCATCGCCTCAGCGAATTATTCTGTGCTTACGCTTCTAGTAGCAGTCTATTATGAATCCCGTAGTTCAGAAACTCCTCTTGGCTGCCTGCCGTATACAATCTCAAATGGACTTTTCCCTGTGCTTCGATTCACCGAATCATTGTATGCGAACTCTGCCTGTGGTAATATATGGTCCCAACTGCTATGGTGCTCGGTCACCAAGCTTCTCAGTAAGTCTCCCAGACCTCTGTTGACCACTTCTGTTTGTCCATCCATCTGAGGATGATACGCAGAACTAAACGCCAAGTTAGTTCCTAGCTTCTTCCATAATTTACTCCAAAAATGCCCTATGAATTTAGTGTCCCTGTCCGAAACTATACTTTTCGGCAATCCATGAAGTCGAATGACCTCCTTGAAGAATAGGTTTGCGATGTGAGTCGCATCGCTGGTCTTCTGGCATGGTATGAAGTGTGCCATTTTGGAAAACCTGTCCATGACCACAAAGATGGAATCAACACCTCTTTGTGTCCTCGACAAACCCAATACAAAATCTATGCTTATCGCCTCCCATGGCCTCTCTGTTATGGGCAATGGATGATAAAATCCTGCATTCTGCTTTCTCCCTTTCGAATGCTGGCATACTCGACATCTGTCAACAAATATTTTCACTTCTTCTTGCATTCCCGGCCAAAAATACGACTCATTCAGCTTCGCGAATGTTTTGTCATGGCCAAAATGTCCTGCCAATCCACCACTGTGCTTTTATTTCAACAAGTTCTCCCTCATGGAGCAATTTGGAATGCACAATTGATTGCCTCTGAACAACAATCCCTCCTAGATCATATAATCTATCCAAGGGCTCCTATCTCTGAGAACTGGATTCTCAGCTGCTTCATACGCCTCTGCAAAATCTGCATCCTCTGCGTACATGCTCCTAAGATTATCAAAACCCAATGTTTTGACTCTGAATTCCTGCAGCAACAAACACTTCCTGCTCAAAGAATCAACCACTTTGTTAGCAGTACCCGAAATATGCTTGATCAAAAACATGAAATTCTGCATATACTCTACCCATTTTGCATGTTTCTGATTCAACTTGTCCTGTTCAGTCACAAACTGCAATGCATGATTATCACTGTACAATACAAATTCCTTTGGGATCAAGTAATGCCTCCACTTCTTCAACGCTTGTATGATAGCATAAAATTCTTTATCATACATGGAGTATTTCAGTTTTGCTTCATCCAGCTTCTCACTGAAATATGCGACTAGTCTGTCTTCCTGACTTAGGACTGCCCCGATGGCAAATCTGCTTGCATCACACTTTACCTGAAACGTCTTTAGGAAATCCGGCAACACCAACACTGGTTGCTCTGTGATCTTCCCCTTCAACAGATTGAAACTCTTCTCAGCCTCAGCTGTCTAGTGAAAAGACTTATGCCGCTTCTTCACTGTATCCATCATCGCTGCGCTGATTCCACTGAAATTCGTGATGAATTTCTGGTAGAAACTAGCCAAACCATGAAAACTTCTCACCTCAAAAATATTTTTTAGTGATGGCCAATTCTTTATCACACCCATTTTATCTGGATCCATCCTCAACTCATTCGCTGAAATAACAAAACCCAAGTAAATGAGCTCTGTCTGCATGAACGAAGACTTCTTCATATTTATCAACAGCTTCTCCTGCTGTAGCTTTCGCATCACTATGGCCAAATGCTGTAAGTGCTCTGCTACTGATTTACTGAAAATCAGTATGTCATCCAAGTAAACAGTGATAAATTTCCCGATGAACTCCCTCAGGACTTCATTCATCAACCTCATAAAGGTACTTGGTGCATTTGTCAAACCAAACGGCATGACTAGCCATTCATACAAACCTTCCTTTGTCTTGAACGCGGTTTTCCACTCATCACCTTCTCTCATGCGAATCTGGTGATATCCTCTTTTCAAATCTATCTTTGAAAAATACTTTGCCCCACTCAGGCAATCCATCAGATCATCCATCCTCGGTAATGGAAATCTGTATCTAATGATTTTCTTGTTAATCGCTCTTGAGTCGGTACACATCCTCCAGCCTCCATCCTTCTTCGGACTGAGTACCATTGGAACAACACATAGACTCAAGCTTTCCCTGACCAATCCTTTGTCCAATAAGTCTTGGACCTGCCTCTTAACCTCTTCATTTTCTTGCGGCGTCAACCTGTACGTGGCTTTGTTCGGAAAACTAGCTCCTGGTATGAGGTCAATATGATTACTCACACTCCTCATCGGTGGCAACGAACAAGGTAATTCGTCCACTATGATGTCAATGAAATCTTCCAGCAGTTCCTGAACCTCCTCTGGTAGATCATCCACTCTTGTGCTAGTTAGAACAATTCTCGGCTTTCTGACCACAAAGAATTGTGGATCTTCCTTCTTCTTCACTTCTGTAAGAAGTTCCTTCCCACTCATGAGAAGTACTGTGTTTCTTACCTCCGGCTTCACCTCCTTATCCTTTATTGGAAGCAACATATGGGTTCTCCCATTTTTCTCCAGGGTATATGTGTTCATTCTCCCATCATGAATCACATTTCTGTCATATTTCCATGGTCTACCCAGCAATAAATGACATACATCCATGGGAATAACATCACATAAAATCTTATCATTATACCCACCTATTTTGAATTCGACCAAGCATTGTTTAGTAACAGTTACCTGGTGTCCCTTCTGTAGCCATGAAACTCTATATGGGCTTGGATGATCAGTCGTCTCCAGCTCCATTTTCTCCACCATCTCTGTAGAAACGAGATTGTCCGTGCTACCACTGTCCACGATGACCTTGCACACCCTATCCTTGGTCTTGCAAGTTGTTCTAAACAGTCTGGTCCTATGGACTGAGCTTCCCACCTCCTTCTCGGGTGTCAAAAGGAATTTTCGCATCATGAGCGATCTTCCTCCTTCTGCGTCTTCTGCTTCAACATCCCACCTCTGCGCTTCGGTGATGTGAGCTTCTCCAATGTCCTTCTTTTTCTCTGGACACTCGTATGAATTGTGCTCATTCTTTCCACACGTGAAGCACTTAATTACTCCACCTCTTCCTCCACCTCTACCTCTAGTATGAGGAAAAGTATTACCATCAGCATAATCTCCCCACTGATCATTTTGTTGTCCTCTTTGTTCAGCATATGGGCCCCTCTGTGAGGTTCCACCTCTTTCAACTTTACCCTGAGGTTTCTTCCATTCCTCCTTGGGCTTCTGGAATTTATCCTGGGCAACTGCCTTGCCTCTGGGCTGACTTCTGCCTCGCCCTCACTGACCTTTCTTATGGCTCAGCTTCTCCTCTGCTTTCAGAGCCATCTGATAAGCATCCTCTATAGTTCAGATGGTTACCATGCTCAATTCATCCTGAATGTCGTATCTCAGACCATTCAGATATCTGGCAACCTTCTCATCATCGCTCTCCCGATGACCTGCCCTGATGTTCAGTCGATAGAATTCCTCAGTGTATTCTTTCACTGTCATCAATTTCTGTCTCAGGTTCTACATTGACCTGAACAGAGTAATTTGATAGTCCCTGGGGATGAATTTCGCCTTCATCTTCGCAATCATTTGATCCTAGCTCTTTATCTTTTGCTTGCCTTTGCAGCGTCTATCTGTTTGTATCTCATCCCACCACAATGATGCATGTCCCTTCAAGCGCGTAACAACATGCTTGACCTTCTTATCCTCTTCGACGTCCTCGTAGTCGAAATATGTATCGAGAGCTCTAATCCAATCTAGCATCTCCTCTGCATCCAAGTTTCCCTCGTAAACTGGAATATCCATTTTCTCCTTCGCACCCATCCTGGCAATGGATTTGATCAAACAATCAGTTGATGCATCTTCTGCTATGACCTCTTCTTCATGTCCAGCTTCCTCTTCAACTTCAGAATCGCTGAAATCTCCAGAACCGACTCCGCGTCTTTGTGCTGTCTCCATGTCTTCAAGTCTTGCTCGAAGATCATGCATTTGCCTCTCCATTTATGGATTAGCTATCTGCCTGCCTCTTCTTCTCACTTCCCTGTCTTCGGGATCAGGTGATTGTCTTTCTCTCCTCGGTGGCATGATGTATTCTCTTTCTCTACTACAGAAAGAAAAAGATATTCCCGCTCTGATACCAATTGATGATGCAACCGCACTCCTCGGAGCACGTCCGCTCTCACAGGACCTTCTCTTCCCTCGGCCCAAAGAACACCAAGGTTCTTCTAATTCCGTATCGAGAATTCTGCACCCACAGTTCTCTTCGTGCGATCCCCTTCCTTGACTTATCGGAGGATCAAAACTCACGGCTTCGCAAGTTCACTGTCGATCTCTGAGCTCTCGAATCCCTGAGACGCGATGTGTCAGTCAACGCTGACTTCCCCTTTCCTCTATCAGGACTTCGACTGTATCGCAACTTCGCTACTTGCGACACCGAACATTTGATTCTCTAACTTCCGATAACCGATGTGCCAAAATGTTGAAACTCGCGATCTCTCTCCCTCGCGACTTTGCTTCTCTCGAGGACAAATAATTTCCCTGTCGACTCCCAATGCCCGAGACACCGATGCTCGTGATATCACTACCTCGCGACTTCCGTTGCGTATATTTGGAGTCTCGCCTCACGAACTCCCGACGTGCCAATCCACGAGTAGAAACCACGCTCCTCGTGATCCTGATCAACGACACCGTCCTCTTGAACTTCAAACTTCTTCCATGCCTGCACTATAACTTCCTTGCACCTCCACAAGATCCAATGGTCCACGGAGCTTCGCAAAATCTCCTTGGAGAATTTTGTCCATCTGTTCCTTCTTTATCCAATCCACGAAACGACGAGTTGTTCTTCCAAAGAACTCGTCACCTTGTATGCAAACCTGCAGCGTTGCTTGCGACCTTCAAGGCATGACTTCTCTGCGCTATCCTTCAAAAAACTCAAAGGGATATCCTTCCTGAGCTTTTCTCACAACTTTCGAGTCCCTTCAAGAAACTCTTGCACGCACTCCTTGCGGTAAATCTTCAACAACTTCTAAGTGTTGAAGCTTCTCGACTCTGCGCACACCTGCAGCAGCAGTCTTAATTTCCTTTGCTCAGAATCGCAACTCTGAGACTTAGCCTAGCCTGTGCACTCCTTTCACGGCTCCTTCGTGCCCAACTGCAGTCTCAAGGAAGTGAGAACAAAAGCTTTCTCTAAATGAACCCTTCTGTCAATGCGCTCCTTGCGGACAATTTGACTGCACTCCTTGTAGGAATCCTCTGGCTCAATTAGAGAAACAATTGGAACTCATTCACTCTTCCCCTCAGATTTCACATTCAACCATGAAATCACATACACAGCATATAAAAGCAAATGTATGACAGGAAGCAAACATTCATGAGCATAACATCAATACACATAGAAACAACACATAACCATGAATTTGAATCAAAGAATTCTTCTATTAATTCAAATATCTGTACATGGGCGTTCTTCATACAATTCTATGCATGATCTTCTCTTCTGAATGCTCTCTCTTTGATAATGTTACAATGTACAAAGGAGGGTGTCTATATCCGTTTTCCCTCTTGGACTCTATGCTATCAAATCTAGAATTAAATTCCTATCTAACTATATTAACTATATTAAATGCCGACTATCTACCTAAGGACAAGAGCTATCCGCTCAAGGTCCATTTACAATATACAAAGTGTGATTCATTAATTTCACACATTTATGTTTGCGCAACAATATCAAAGTGTTTTCAAAATTTGTGCTGGCCCTGTCCAGCTGTCTTCCGCTTCCGCGCTGGCTCGCTTGATGAGTTGGCGATGCTCCTGCATCACATTTCTTTCTTTTCCTCGACAACAAATATATATAGACACTACAATGATATCAATAAATAAGTCATAGACCTGATATTGCTTCAATACTGAGTGCATTTACTTTGCACCAGTTCTAAATCACTGCCCTTTCCTTCTAAATCTGAGAAAAATCAATGCCCAAAAAGTGACTGGGCCTTCCTCCATATTACTTAGCTTGTCACAACAAAGTGTGGAACTATTGAAAATGTAGACCCGTAAAAGCATAACACCTTGAAAGGATGTCTTTCCTCCACACAACAGTCGAAAATACAACATGTCTTTATGATGCCCATAACATACCTACGCCCAATGCCAACACACACAACCAATAGGTATGTGCACTTGGAAAACATGTTGGTATAAAAATCCTCTACAGAACCATCAAGGTGTGGAACTGCAAGTTCCAATGTGAAAAATAATTGTAATGGAAGCATGCTAGATAATTGCTAACAATTCTTTGCACAAGAATTGAAAATAGACTAACTGTCCATTGTGCCAGGTAGAAAAAATTGTACAAAGCACAAAAGACAATTATGCGGGATGTAGACAAATCGTCGAAGTAAAATTCTCCACACCTAAGAAGCAACACATTGCAAATCAAAATATTGAACATCTACTGCACATGAATCCTCTTTTTAGATTGGATGAAAATTTTCATATACTCTTGCAAAATATTTTTTTCATGCATTCCATGTCTCCCTTCCATTTCTGTTACTTTTCCATTGAATTTTAGAATGGATCAATATATCATTTCTTTAATTTCCTCGAAAAAAAATTATATAGCCATTGATATCAATAAATAAATCAGAGACCTAGTTTGTCACATTAAAGTGTTGAATTATTGCAAATGCGGACCTGCGGAAGCATAGAAACTCCCAAGCATGTATCTTGTCCGCACAATGGTCGAAAATAGAGAAAGTATCTTCTATTCCCACCACGTACTCTCCCCTAATGCCAATGCACACAAACAATACATATGCGCAGTCGAAAAACATGGGCGTAGCAAAATCATCCACAGAACCACAAAGGTGTGAAATTGCTTGATGACAACTGACATAAATTCTCCGCACAAGCATTTAAAATACACAAGTGCTTCTTGCAATATCCATATTCCTATGAAAAGTACACAAAATTTCCACCACCCATATTGCAGAACCATTTCAAATGCCAACACATGAAAGCACCACAATGTAGGTGTAGCATCTCATATTTTGGCCTTAGGCATTGTTTACTGTTAAGAACCAAATATCAATATAGCATAGAAAATCCTTAGAAAAAGTACTCAACACCTTGAAAAAGAGATAATTTCAGATAATAAGTCTCTTCGAGGGGGAAACCTCCTTTTACCCCACTTAAATGTTCAAGTACAAGATGATTCAAAATGAAAATGTCTCCTTGGTATATACAAGAGACTAGGAGGTATAATTACAACTAATGGCCTAAATCCCACATAAATAAAATAACATTACTAATATAATATGCCCCAATTAAGGGGTAATGAGACAATATTAGGGCTTAACATGCCCCTCCCCTTGAGACAAGTGTTTTTCGCAACGCTTGAGTAACTCTGGATGCATCTGTATAAAAGACTCATCTTCCCAAGTAGAATCTTCAACCGACAGTTTCCTCCATTTAATGAGATACTCTGAAATGGATATATTCCTCAGTTGGTGAATTCTTGTGTCAGTGATGGCTTCGGGCTCCAATATTATTTTTCCTTCCTTGTCAAGTTCTGGAAATATAGTTTGATCTGGGATCTTGTCACCTATAACCTTCTTTAAGCATGAAACATGAAAAACTGGGTGTAGTCGTGAAGATGCAGGCAACTCCAATTTGTATGCCATAATACCAATATTTTGCAACACCTTATAAGGGCCATAGTACTTTGGTGATAATTTATTATCCTTCTTGGCTTGCTTGAGGGACATCTGTTTGTATGGTTGTAGTCTTAAAAATACCCA
>ML798961.1:334596-366539 GCA_009831015.1 Picea engelmannii
AAGTCATTTATATTTTAGTTTTATTTTAATCTTTTCCCAAAAATCTAGATAAGGGAGGTTGATGGATAATAATGAGGGTGGTTGAGGAGACTTGGGGAAGGGTGTATGGAAACTTGATAAATAGGGAGGAGAAGTGGTGAGAAAGGGGAGCATAACAAGGTTTGAGCATATGAGAGGTTGTGAAATTCTTGGAAGATATAATTCTTGTGATAATCTTCTTAGAGCATATGTGCTTTTCTATTCTTGGAGTCACTCGCATGGAGGGCCAAGAAACCGAAAGGTTTCTTGGAGCTAGGAAGCCGTCTAGGCTCCTAGTTGGCTGGGAGGATTTCGTTGTTTCCCTCTAGGAAAGTGGAAAGAAATGAATGCTTGGAATCATCTTACTACTACTGGGAGGACTACATCACAAATGGTCATCTTCAACACACTAGGGAGGAGGTATTTCACTTGGTATATTTTGTTATGTTTCTATTGAAATATTTTAATGGTAAAGTTAAATTCTTATTTAGCTCATCCTCTTAGTTAGATTTGTGTATTTAGATTCAAATTGAGAATATTTAGCATTGGAAAAATTGTAAATGATTTATGAATATGTTGTAGGTTATTCCATCTATGAAATAAAAAAAATTTGTTTACACTTAAGGCATGTGTTTAAATTATTAAATATTATTTAGTATCATAGCTTGGATAGTTGTTACAGTAGGAAACCCCGACAATCAATATCAATTTTTCACAAAAAAGTTGAAAATAGAACAAAGGTTCACTATTCTAGGGAAAAACGTGCACATAACTCGCAGCTGCATTTGCAATATGTCTTTGCATAGAGAATACGTGTGGAAGACATAACTACACCAAATACTCGCAAATGTTCATAGAAAAAGCCTCCGAAAAACATAGAAAAAATCCATGTCCCAGAACTATTGCAAGTGTCAACGTGCAAAAGCACCACAATGTAAGCATGTTAGAGAATTGGTAACAATTCTCTGCACATTAATTGAAAATACACCAAATGTCCATTTTGTCGGGAAAAAAAATGTACAAAGCACGAAAGACATAGTTATGTGGTATTTCTTACCCTCTGGCATAGATTTACATAATCCCAACACCACAACTCTTGCAACTCGCAACACACAACACTTGAAAACTGACAATAACTTCATCTTTTTGAATGATATTTTTCCTATTAACCTTTAATTGTCTTTGACATGCACACTTTATGTAAGAAACTCTGACCCTCTTTAATTGCCTCTACAAAAAAACAAAACAATAATCAACCATTTCAACTAGCAACAAACCAGAAGTAACTACACTATGCATGACGATTTTTCCTTGTACATCGTTGATTGTTTTCGGCCTACACAGTTTCTGCCAGTAACATAACATAAGTAATTTCACTATGCATGCAACCAAACTAGGTCAAAGCATGGTAGCATATGTATAGGATTTCTTAGCCTCTGACATGGATTTGTAGAAGCCCAAATTCATGTCTAGTAAGTCGCTAGTTGCAACACCTGCAACTTCTAAAGAACCTTGTCTTTCTGGCTCGTAACACACTATATCATGATAAAACACAAATTCTTCAACAATTACTTTGAACAAACAAACTCAATTAAAAATCCTTGCAATCCATAAAATCCCCCTCACATAGTCATGACATACAATACAAAAAAATCTATATATATTTATTAAAATTTGTCGATACATTGTACAATAATAAATACATTTTCATATTATGTGGCCTACAACTTTCAATGTCCCCATTCAACAACTAACATGGTGGAAAGCTTCGAAACCGATATCGTCTTGGAACTTTGACACACGTACTTGCACCCATTCCAACCATGCACTACAATTACATAATTAAATTGCTTATTAAATTATCGTTGTTGGCCCAATAATAAGATCTTGTTTTCAAGGACTAATCACAAGCCAGGAAATAAA
Source organism: Picea engelmannii (assembly GCA_009831015.1). Classification (NCBI taxonomy): domain Eukaryota; kingdom Viridiplantae; phylum Streptophyta; class Pinopsida; order Pinales; family Pinaceae; genus Picea; species Picea engelmannii. Next base: position 336,538 of record ML798961.1, read on the forward strand.
TTGAATTGCTTGCACCAAAGTTAAACTATAGAAACAATCATTAAATTTTTGGTCCACGCAAAAGCAAAATCATGTTCAATGAAAAACCGATTCTTGTAGTCCCAAACCTTCGACAGGGACTAATAACAACACTTTTTTCTTCAAATGGGATAAAATCTACAATGCTTACTTCATTTTCGATAAAATCTCAAATTTTTGAGAGGGAACAATTTAATTGTGTGTAAACTAAATTTAGGTGGGTAAGTTGTTTCTTTATATTTAAAAGATATGAACTCTTCACCATTGTTTTATGTCATACTTTAGGATTAAAACAATATCTTAACTTAACATAGAACATTGTGGTTATGTGTTTTTAAGGAAGAAAAAATTTAAGGAAAACATTTCACCCATGGACTAATTTTCCATGTTTTTTTCCCAAAAAAAGATATGACAATTTGCATTTTAATTGTGGAATTTTTTTAGGATAAAGGTATTTATTTTTAAAATGTCTAAAATTTCTAGAAATTTTATTAAATCCTTAAAAATTTTAGTAATTTTGACAAATATATGGGAAAATATTTTATACTTGGCATTTTAAAATAAGTAAAATTGACCAAGGTTTTTACACTTTAAACAAGCATGGATCCTTAAAATTTTCCCTACTTTTAAGTAGCATTTAGAAAAATCCTACACTAAGTACTTGCATATGTTCATAACAAAAGTCTTCGGACAACATGGAAAAAATCCATGGCCCATCTAACTATTGCAAGTGCCAACATTCAAAAGAACCGCAATGCAAGGATGTCAGCGAATTGGTAACAATTGTCTACACATGAATTGAATATAAACCAAATGTCCATTATGCTAGGAAAAAAAATTGTACAAAGCACGAAATACATAACTATGTGGGATGCGGAGAAATCGTCAAAGAATTTTTTTTTGCACATAAGTAGCAACGCATTGCACATTGCAATATTGAACATATGTTGCATAGGAATCCTCTTTTTGGATTCGATGAATTTTTTCATATATTCTTCCAAAATATTTGTTTTATGCATTCCACGTCTCCTTCCCATTTTTTTTAGTCTTCTATTGAATTGCAAAATGGAGCAATATATCATTTCTTGTTTTTCCTCGGCAAAAAAGATATACAAACATTGCAATGATATCAATATGAACTAGGACCTTATTTCTTGCAACAATTACATTAGATTCACGACAACAATACATATCTTTCGAAAAAATGTAGCTATATGCATCTTCAAATATAAATGAAAATGCGGAAGACATAACTACACCGAGCTCCCACACATGTTCATCAAAAAAGCCTCTAGAGAACATGGGAGAAATCTAGTGTATAGAACTATTGCAAGCGTCAACATGTGTAAGCACCATAATGCAGAGACGCCATAGAATTAGCATCAATTATCTGCACAGGAATTGAAAAATAGATTGAATATTCAATGTGCTAGGGGTAAAATCATGAAGCTGGGTAACACTTTCGTGACAATCGGGTCTCCAAAATTTCTAACGACAATTTTTCGGTCGAAAATGAATTTTTTCGGCCAAAAATTTTCACGTCAAATTTAATGGTGCCCACAAAATTCGTGTACAATGTTTTTTGGATGAATTATTTTCCCATGGTAAGCATATTTCGTCCGAAATACTTTTCGGCCGAAACATTTAATTTTTAACAGATTCCGTTAAAAACTAGATTTCGGCCGAAAGAATATTTCGGCCGAAAACCTTAAATGAGAGTGTTTGCAGGAAAGTGCAAATTCTCTCCATCTTACTTCATCTTTGAAGGTAGTGGACTCCTACAAATACTCAGAATTTAGTTTGAGAATTGATACCAACATTTTTTAAATTGAATCTACTTTCATTGGGTATAATTTGTTTTCATTTTCATTGTTTTTATCTAATTTTATTTAATTTTATAAAAAACTCACTGCATAATATTTTTAGGTGAGATTATGATTCGATGAAATGAAAAAACCATATCTCTAAAAATACACAACGGAAAATTATGGAAAAATTATATTCATAATTGCTAAAATGTTCTCGTCAAAAGGGTATTTTTAGATTTTACTTTTAAGTAAAAATTAAGATAGATACAAGGTGTAGAAAAACAAGTGTTTAAAATATGCAAAGTTTTCAACATGGTCAACTTAAAAAAATTCTAGAAATTATAATATTCATCCATTAGATTCAAAATTATAGTCATAATAAAATAGAGTCTCTGTAGATTGTTGCAGTATATTTCATTTCTTAAAAACATAAGTTTAATAATCGATACATTGTTGTGGAAAACAATAACTCATTATCATTCATTTCATGTTTAACGAATATATGTTAAACAATTGTCAAATTGACATATCAAATCTTGATAAAAAAAAATTGAAAAATAGTCATTGGAAAGATAACAAAATTATTTACAAGTTTTGTTTTTACTGTAAAGTGAAATTCTAAATAAAAAAAATACTTTTGTATGCCGGAAGTTGAAGAACTTGTGAAAATATAGTTTTTTTGGTCATAAAACAAGCAAAAGTGTTGAAAATATAGTGATTTTACCCAGGTTCATGATTTTAAGCAAAAGTATAGAGGAAAAACTATACAAAGAACAAAAGAAACAACTATGTGGGATGTAGACAAACCGTGAAAGAAAGTGTCTTGATATATAGGAAGAAGTGGATTGGACATCACAATATCTTTCAAAAAATGCAACTATCTAATGTTCAAATGGAAATGAAATTCAAGGAGAACTATCAGCACATACAATTTTTCATATGATGAACCGCAAGAGCACAGAAGATACAAATACGCAGGGTGTGAATAAATTGTCAAAGCAAACACCTCCACACATTGCAATATCTTTCGAAAAATGCAACTATCCACATATGATGAACAATAATGAGGTTTAATAAAACACCAAAAAAAACTCCGATAAAGCACAGTACCTACGTTATACATGAAGCATATACTATTAGACACAAAACACTATTATATGCAGATGCAAAATAAGAATCAGCTTCTAATCTTCCTTTCCATATAGCATGCAATGCACATGATTTCTTACCCTCTGACATAGATTTGCAAAAGTCCAATACCACAACTCCTGCAACTTGCAACACACAACACTTGAAAATTAAGAACAACTTCGTCTTTCTGAACGTACTTTTTTCATGTTAACCTTTAATTCTTTTTGACGTGCGCACTTTTTGTAAGAAACCCTAACCCACTTAAATTGTCCCTGCAGAAGAACAAAACAATAATCATTCATTTCAACTAGCAACATACCAGAAATAATTGCACTACTCAGGACTGTTTTTCCCAATACACCATTGACTATTTTCAGCCTACACAATTTCTTCCAATAACATAATAGAGGTCATTTCATTATGCATGCAACCCAACTGGGTCAAAGAAAGGTAGCAAATGCAAAGGATTTCTTATGGTTTGGCATAGATTTGTAGAAGCCCAGATTCATGTCTAGTAAGTCACTAGTTAAATCACTTCCAATTTCCGAAGACACTCATATTTTTGGCTCGTAACACACTATATCATGATAAAATGCAAAGACTTCAACAATTACTTTGAAAAAAAAAACTCAAGTAAAACTCCTTGCAATCCATAAAACTCCTAGCACATAATCATGTCATATAGTACAGAAATATCTAGTCTATACATTGTATAATAATAATACATTCGCATATTCTCTGACCTAGAGTTTTCAATGTCCCCATTCAACAACTGAAACTGACAAGCTTTGAAAATTGAAGTCGTCTCCAAACTTTGACACTAGTACATGCATCCCTTCCAACCGTGTTACAACTACATAATTAAATTACTTATTAAAATATTGATTCTATTTTTAAACATTTCAAAATTAAAACCACTTATTTAAATATATCAACTATTTTTTTAATTATGTGAATCTATTACAGTAATTGTATTAATTATGTGATTCTACTTTTTAATTAGTCATTGCAGTGATTGTAGGAGTGTTACGGATTTTGATTTTGTGATTGTGATAATGTTACATGTTTTAATTATGTGGTTGTGATAGTGTTACATGTTTTATTTATATGGTTGTCATACTCCTTGTTTGATGATTTTTTCTGTGTCTCTCTAAATGATCTGACCCATAAGTCTTTTTGACAGTAAATTTGATTTCTATGACCTATCAAGTCTTCCTTGACAGTAAATTTGATTTCGATGGCATATAGCTGTCCTGAAAGTCACCCATGAGTTTTAATATGTAAGAAAATAATCAAATTTCATCAATCAAGCAACTAAGAACTAGGCGATTTGGAGAACGAGATACGATATAGCTAACAGAGCTTTGAACAATTGGTTACCGCGAATTGCTGCTTGTGGATCGAGAATGAATCAATCACTATACGGGCAAGCATCACTCACCTCCTGCACTTTGCTTACTCGGTATGCTCACTTTAGGAATTGTTCCTAAGCTAAAGTAGATCGTTCTTCCCCCCAGGCCAGGCTCATAGAGAGATACGTATATGATCTTATTTCACGATGCTAAGCTTAAATTGATGGATGACATGCTATTTTAGACTTTATATAAGGAATACCCCAACTGAACAGAGAAAGTGACATTGACTTTCAGAATAATGGCTGTACCCCGTGCTAGTTGGTGTGGGCTGAGAAGCTGTTACCGAACCATAGCTTAGCCAAAACGTTTCTTCCTTATGGCCCGGCAGTAACCTCTCCCTAAGGCAGTAACCTCTCTTTAGGTATTGATCGATAAACAACTGATCTTCTGGCCCATTCAAGTCTGCCTTGACAGTAAATTTGATTTCGATAGGATACAGTTGTCTTGAAAGTCACCTATGAGTTTTTTTTTATAATATTTATTTAAAAACATATATTTTGTTTACTATTTTCAATTAAAATATAATTATTTTTTCAACTTTTTATGAGAAAAAGGTGAAATGAATTCAAAATAATCCTTCAAATTTGATATAGAATAAGATCAAAACACATAAAAAAGATTCTAGTTATCACGTAGTTATATTCGGAATAAGGTATCTGAGTGGTCGGGGGGATTTGATCACAAAATATGAGTGATGATCACTGCAAGAATAGCCTTCCAAAGGTACGATGGATCTTTTCCATTATTTGAATCCAAATCTTTTGTTTTTTTTTTTCCCAGAATTCTGTTAAGAATAAAGCTTGCTGTAACAGGCTTTCTCGTGCGTGACTGTTGAATAAACAGAAAACACTCAAAAACTTCACACAACACAAAAGAGATAATGATGAATATATAAAAAAAAAACCTTGCCATTAGTTTTTACCTCTATTTATAGATATTTAGATGAAACTGGATCTTTGATTTTGAGTATAGATCAAGGGCTCAGATTGTCTCTTCTAAACCCTTCTCTTCAATCTAGTCAAGCTTATTTATTACATCCTTATTTCCATCCACTACTTTAATTCAAGGACTCAGATTATCTCTTCTAAACCCTTCTCCTCAATCTAATCAAGCTTATTTATTACATCCTTATTTACATCAACTACTTTAATTGACTTATCTTTTACTTACTTACATAAGTCATCGAGTATGATTCTTGATTTATCTGCTCAAGAGATCATCATGCCACATGTATGAGTTATGTATTCTAACATGAATGAGATGGGTTATCTCGTTAGCTCCTTCAATGTGTGCGCTACAATATCCAAATTACACCTTGCCACAAGACTTTTTAAGTATCAAGTATGGATGAAGTAAAAGAGCTATTTATCGAAGGTAGTTTATAAAATGGTGAATTTTTTTTATTTTTATAATAAAAATTATAAATTTATAATAATTTTTTTTATTATTATTATTTAATAATTGATTTTTAATAATTTTATAGCTATTTTTAATTTGAATTTGAATTTAAAATGATATTTATAATTTCATATTATATTAATAAAAAATTATTTATATATGAAAATAAAATTAATTAAAACAAATTAGAATTTTTAATTTGTTTAATATTATATTTAATTTAATTTAATATATTAATTGGTTTAAATAAAAATATAACAAATTTAATGAAAAAACATTGTAAAATAATAATTTTATTGTAATAATGATAATCATACATAATTAAAAGTAGTTTGGTAGTTTAGATGGATCAACACCATTTTCTAATGACATTTATCTAAGTATATCAATCGCTTTTAACTATGCTTTTAACTATGTGGTTGTTTATGTGTTATCTCTTCAAATTATGGATCTAATAATGTTACCTGTTTTCATTATGTGGTGTGCTTTAATTATGTGATTGTGATAGTGTTATTGTTTTAATTATGTGGTTGTGGCAATGTTACATGTTTGAAGGTTGTTTCTTTGTCTCTCCAAATGATCTTTTCTCCCCCATTCAAGTTTTCCTTGAGAGTAAAATTGATTTCAATGGCATACAATTGTCCTAAAAGCCACTCGTGAGCTTTAATATGGAAAAAAACAACCAATTTTCATCATTCAAGCACCATCCTGTATCTTAATATCGAACCCGAGACATTTGTGCTAATAACATTTGAGTTACGTTACATGTTTGAATGTTGTTTCTTTGTCTCTCTCCAAATGATATTAGTACATTTGATTTCAATTGTATCCAGTCGTCCTCAGAGTTATTGAGATATACGCACACCGTCGGGTTCCAATCCCAATACATACTGGTTATTGGTTGGACTAATGAAGGAATTTGCTCATTTTTCACTTATGGTTTTTATAGCGATGATCATGATTGCAATCAGTCTTGAAGTCAATGATCCCCAGTCTGTATTGGTGGGTGAAAGGTGAAACTCTGACATGATTGTTAGTACTAGAGCGTTTACAGACAATTTGATTTTGTTTTGCAATCACTCCTCTCAAATCTTTACAAAATAAGAAGTAAAGAAGATAATACAGAGAAGACGAAATTGGGAACAAGAATGTGTAGAGCACATGTGTATTAGATGAAAGGATGAACCTTATAGGTGAGAAAAATTACAACTGAATCAAGAAACAAAACAAGAAATCCTAACAACTGATATAGTTGGCTAGAACAACTAGTAGTGTACAGTCACATACTATTGAGGTTACAGTTATAACTAACACTCCCTCTTAAACTCAACAGTTACAAACATCAACACTGATAATGCCCAAGTGATGTCTCTGAAAATCAAAAGCGATTTTTCTAATGGATTTGTAAAAATGTCTACGAGTTGATCTCGTGAGGCACATAATTGAAGTGTGATTTCACCATTATTGACTAGCTCAAGTATGAAGTGAAAGCGAGTGTCAATGTGCTTTTTTTTCTTGTGAAAAACATGGTTTTTGGATAAAGCAATTGCTGAAGTGTTGTCACAAAAGATAGGAGTTGGCTCCTTTTTTGTATGTGACATATCATTCAATAGTCTTCATAGCCACACAACTTGAAAGGAAGCTAAGGTAACAGTGATAGACTCTGCCTCTACAGAACATATTGAGACAATGGGATGCTTATTTGATGCCCAAGAAATCATGTTCCTGCCCAGGTGAAAAGCATATCCTGAGGTGCTTTTCCGGTCATCTAGGTTACCTGCAAAATCATTGTCACTGTAACTAGAGAAATGATTATCTTCTGACTGTGTGTACCATAAACCGAAATTGAGAGTGCCTGCAACATATCTCAGAATTCTTTTCGCCATCTTCCATTGAAAATATTTGGGAGATTCGATGAACCTGGAAACAACTGCATACATAATATCATGCCTAGTTGTTGTAAGATACAACAAACTATCTACTAAAATTTTGTACAAGATAGAATCCACTATAGGGCCTTCATCTTTCTTGCTCAATTTTGTGCCTAGGGGTATGGGGGTTTCTGTTGGATTGCAGTATTCCATGCGAAATTTTTTGATGATGTTTGTTGCATACTTGTGCTGACAGACAAAAATCCCTTTGGTTGATTCGTTAACCTCAATCCCCAAAAAATATTTCATTATGCCAAGATCTGTCATCTCAAACTCAGATTGCATGGCATATTTAAAACTAGTTAACTCAAGATTTCCAGTATATATCATGTCATCAACATATAAACATACAATCATAATTTTACCTTGCTGATTAATTTTGGTGTATAGAGTTGGCTCATTTTGGCTTCTGCTGAAACCACTCTGGATCATGTAAGTGTCAATTCTGTTGTACCAAGCTCTTGGAGCTTTCTTTAAGCCAGACAAGGCTTTCTTCAACCGATACACTTTGGCTGGTTACTCTTTGACTTCAAATCTAGGTGGTTGATCCACGTAAACATCTTCTTCTAAGACGCCATTCAGAAAAGATGACTCGACATCCATCTGGTATACTTGCCATTTCTGTTGAGCTACTATGGCTAAGAGAGTCCTTACAGTGTCGAACCTTGCTACTGGAGAAAAATTCTCACCATAATCAATGTCTGGTTGCTGTGAGAATCCTTTGGAAACAAGTCTTGCTTTGTGTTTTTCAATCCACCCCTTTTCATTGAGTTTAGTTTTGTAAACCCACTTGACACCCATACTTTTCTTATGTGTGGGCAGATCAACAAGATCCCATGTCTTGTTCTTCTCAATGGACTCAATCTCTTGGTTCATAGATTGAGCCCAATGTGGCTCTTTAGCTGTCTCTTTAAAAGATGTAGGTTGACATGACATTAATGCAAAAAGATTGTGTTGATCAATATCATCCAACTGCTGATGGATTTCTCTCAAGCTTTGAGTTCTCTGATTTCGAGGTTCAGAGGATGAAGTTTTGCTTGAAGAAGAGTTGTCCTGAGGACTTTGAGGTTTTTCTTGTACCTACAATATTGGAAGGACATGATGATGTGTTTGATATCCTGAATTTTCTGTGTTTTCAGGAAGTGGCAGCAATGGATTTTGACTGTCCATAGGCCGATTTTCAGACTCACTCCAGAATTGATTTTCAAGAAATTTGACATCTTTGCTGAGAATGAGTTTCTTTGAAATCAGACTGTAGAGTCTGTAAGCTTTGGATGTCTCACTATAGCCAACAAAAATGCATTTCTCATTTCTATCATCAACTTTCTTCCTTAATTCAGAAGGTATGTGAGTGAATGCAATACATCCAAATGTCCTAAGATGAACAAAATTTAGCTTTGGCCCACTCCTTGCTTCTTGAGGGACCTTCATCTTGAGACTGGTCGTTGGAGATCTATTCAGGAGATAAAATGTGCATGCTATTGCTTCAGCCCAAAATAGATTTGACAGACATTTCTCTCTGATAAGGCTCCTTTCCATGTTCATTATAGTCTGATTTTTCCTCTCATCCACTCCATTTTGTTGTGGAGTATACATGGATGTAGTTTGCATGATGATTCCTTGTGATTTGCAGAAATTTGCAAATTATTTTGAACAATATTCTCCTCCTCCATTTGACCTGAGAATCTTCACATATTTCCCACTCTATTTTTTATCCTCGACCTTGAACTCTTTGATCTTTGCAAAGGTTTCAGACTTGTGTCTCAGGAAATAAATCCATATTTTCTTGCTAAAGTCATCAATAAATGTTAGGAAATAAAAGCTACCACCTATTGACTTTGTTTGCATTGGTCCACATAAGTTAGTGTTAACCAAATCTAAGTGTTGTTTGGCTTGAGTGGAGGATTGTGCAAAGGCAGTTCTCTTATGTTTTCTAAGAATGCAAGACTCGCATGGGTTTTCTCTTTGAAGATAGGTAGACCTTTGACCATGGAGTGGTTATGTAGAAGGCTTAGACTCTTAAAGGGTATATATCCAAATCTTGCATGCCAAACCATAGTTTCATTGGGGGTGGATGAACTTTGTGCATAAGATTGGATTAAATTTGGAGTTCTAAGGGTTAGGGGAAACATTCTATTCCTAGCCATGTGGATTTCAAAATCAATTTTCTGTTGGGAGATTTGTCATATATCCTACATGATGCTCCTTGAAAAAGAACCTTATATCCATTTTCAACTAGTTGACCTACATTCAACAAATTATGTTTCAGATCGCAAACATGATAGACATTGTTTATGTATGTCTTTACATTTATTTTAGTGAGAATAGGTACAATACCTTTTCCTTGAACTTTGACTAAAGAATCATCTCCAAGTGTAATATCAGATTAAATAGAAGAATCAATGCATGAAAGTAAATATTTTTTACCCGTCATGTGATTGTTGTATCCACTGTCCAACAACCAGAGATCTTTGTGTTGTTCTTCAGTGTTGTGGCATGAGAGAAACATACCATTTGAGGTTTCTCCTTGATGATTTGAGACATTTTCTCTGCATGAGTACTAATATTCTTGCTTCTTTTGACATTCAGATCCATAGTGCCCATAATTTTTGCAGTAGTAGCATTGTATGCTTTCTTTGTCATTTGATCTTCTCCCTCTGCCTCTTTGAGGCTGGAAATCTGATTCTAGTTTTAATGTATGTGACCTTCACTTGAGTGATTGTTACTTGGACTTCTCCCTCTTCCTCGACGACCTCTGCCTCTCCCTATGCTTCTCCCTCTACTGAAAGAGAATTGAGTTTTGAAGGAGTTGGATATTGACTCATCTTTGAGATGTAGTCTGGTCTCATGTGTCAACAGAGAACCCATTAGTTCATCTGTGGAAAAAATTGACAGATCCTTGGATTCAAGGATGTTTGTAACAACCATTTTGAATTTGTTTGGAAGACTTCTGAGGACTTTCTCAATGATCCTTTGATCAGGGATTTCTTCACCAGTCAACCTGATCTGGTTTACAATTCCCATGACTTTGGTCATAAATTGATCAATGTTTTCAGACTTTGTCATTTTTAAAGTCTAAAAATGCGTCCTCAAGGTCTGCAACTTAACTATTTTGACCCTGTTATTTCCTTGGTAAGATGTTTGTAGAATGTCCCAGGCCTGTTTTGAAGTAACAACGCCTATTATTTTTGAGAAAATCAAGTCATCCACGGAGTTTTGAATCCATAATTTTGCCTTATTCTCTTTTTTCCCCTGTTCTTCCCGAGAAACTCTCTCTTGATTGGTCATGGCAACTAGATTTGTTGGATCTGGTTCCACGTAGCCAAGATCCAATGGATCCCATCACTGTTGTGCATGTAAGAAGGATCTCATTCTAAGAGACCAAAATTCATAGTTCTTTCCAAGAAGAATCGACCCTTGTTTTGGTCCTAAATTGTTAGAGGTGGCCATATTGAAAAGAAATAGAGCATAAAGAAAATGTTAGGGATTTTCCTTCTTTACTTGTTTCCCGCATGTAAAATCAGGTCGAAGAAATCCTCTGTGTGAATTCAGGCCAACAAACGCATGGTTGACCACTTCTTTAGCTCCAAACTAGCTGGATCTGACTATCGGAGCATGAGATCTACAGAGTCAGAACTCTGAGCTCTGTTATTTATCAACTGTATCCCCTCTAATGGCATAATCGAGCTATCTAAGTGTACTCAGGAGCCAAAAAAAATTGAAGTTCATCTTCTCATGTGATTGAGAGATGAAAACCAGGTGCTCATCCAAAAAATAACTACGTCGTGAGCTCTAGAATCTTTGGGATTCGGGACTCTGAGTGATATTCCTTTATTACATCTCAATTCCTCTGAACTTGCAAACCTTCGAACAAGGAGAAGGGATTGACGGTCTCAAATACTTGTACAGATCTACGACTCAGAATTACTTCAGGAGTTCAGGCTTCCGGCCCTTTCAATGCACAATACTAACAATCCTCTGAAGTGTTGAATTAGCAAACTCACAGAGTGTGGGATCAAACTCCACATATCTTCTTGTTTGTATGACTGAGATTTACTTTAGAAATCTGGCGTTCGAGAGTTTCCATCTATTAATACGCGTTCAACTCCGGAGTGTCAAATCTCTGAAGTGAGAGATCAACTCCATGTGTCCTCTTAATTGGATGGCTGAAATTTACTTCAGCCTTCAGAACTTCGGGAGTTCCAAGGCTCACAACACAACAAACCTTTGAAGTGTTAACTTTTCACAGTGTTAGATATGCCGACATGTGTCCTCAACCTTCAAAGGTCCAGATGAACTCTAAGACTTCGACTAGTTCTCGCTCCAATGTTTCACTATGCAAAACCCTCTGGAGTGCTAAGCCTCTGAAGTGAGAGATCTAGCACCATGCTTCCTTGTTGATGGATGATCCATATGAACTTCATCCTTCGAGATTTCTTGCTCCACCTGACTCACCTTTCCTCTGAAGTAGTTTTCCATTGGAGTGTCGGATCTCCTGCCACGTGTCCACTTTGATCAATGGTCTAGATCTACTCCGGCTCTTCAGAGCTTCGTGGGTTCAGGAGTTATTGACTCAACAAACCTTCATTCTTTCAGAGTGTTGATATTCTGAACTTTCAGAATGATGTCGCCTGTACACTGAAACCAACGACCAAGTTTAACTTTGGGAAACCAGCCCTTCGACAATTATGGCTCCCTCACACTCCTTAAACCTCTAAAGTTCTCTTGCATAGAAGTGTGGGATCACGTGATGTGTCTCCCCTCTAGCTCCAATGGTCGAGATCTACTTCACGCCTTTGGGAATTCGGAAGATTTCAACTCCTTTGCAACCTTTGCAGGAAATCGCCGAATACGCGAAGTCCAAATAATTTCGACAGTTAAACTCTATGCACCTTTTCTTGATCTGAGAATTTTTCTTTCTCTCGCCCAGATCTAACGGTTGAAAATCGTTCAGTTCTTTTGCGATCCTAGTCCTTTTTGAACTTGATTTAATGGCTCAAATCTGTTCCTGTCGCTGATCTTACGGCTGTTGTAGCTTATCCTTTGTTGCTTCTGCAACTTCCTCCTGAAGAAGGGATTCCACTATTCTTTAAACTCTTCATCCTTTTGCAGCGCTGCTTCCTTGCGCTTTGTTGTCTCCAAGGATCTTTTGAGTGGACTGCTCTCCAAGCTCTGTGAACAGTCTTTCCTCCGATGCTGTCATCTGTGAGACAACTTGTTCTCTGCATTCTTCCTCCTAGGATCGGGCTGCTCTCCATGCTCTCTGAAGAGGCTTACATCCTACGCTCTGATACCATGACAAAATAATAAGTAAATAATATAATATAGAGAAGACGAAATTGGGAATAATAATGTGTAGATTACATGTGTATTAGATTAAAGGATGACCAGTGTAGGTGAGAAACATTACAATTGAATCAAGAAACAAAACAAGAAATCCTAACGACTGATACAGCTGGCCAGAACAACTAGCAGTGTACATTCACATACTGTTGAGGTTACAGTTATAACTAACAAATCTATCCTCAGATGGCTTCAATACTTCAATGTGAATCAATTTTGTAAAAATAGATCATGTCTATGGTCTTGCAGTATGTCAGAATTATTTGAACGACCAAGAGTGCTCTCAATGCATGGAGGAAGCAACGAGACAAGAAAAAACACTTTTTCCTCAATCTAATGGTGCTCAGATTCATTTGGATGATTGTCTTATCCACTATGAGAATAATTTTTTTTATAGTGGGAATTATGTTTATTGTGCTTCCATAGTTTACAACGATCCAAAAGAATTCATTCGAAGATCCCAGGACTTATCCACACAACTCATAACCAACACTTCTAAAAATAATGGTTACGTCGTTGGATCCATTGATGGCTCCTCGTATGGTCTCATTTAGTGTTGGCCCTCCCTTAACAATACTAGTTTTCAACGATGTTACACTAAAGCTCAAAATCAACTACTTACCTATCCTCCCAAGAGGGAAGTTTGAGGTCTCGAGGCTAGTTGTTTTATGCGCTACTCAACTTACTCGTTTTTCACACATAACCAAACTTCCCGTATGAGTTTCTAGATTTTCTACAACTATTTGTTGTTTGATTCTCATGTAACATGTATGTTTATTTATTTGTTTTCATTTTAAGAACAACATCGCCAAATTTAACACCGTCATTGGGGAAATTGTCATCGAAAAAAGTTCCTATATTGTTAGGTAGCATTGGCAAAGTAGCTATGGTTGCGGTGATGTTCATGATACTCTCATTTATACATATTATACATCAAAAGAACTATGATCGAACTGGTGATTGTATATCCTTTCGTTATAGTTGTTTCCCTACTAAATTCTTTTGAGTTCATTAACTTGGTCGTATTCCATGGTTATGATAAAATTGCTTTTATGATGCTCTGTGCAGATGAGAAATGGCCGCGAGGGAAAATTTCGAGCAATTTATCTTTGATTACGAGGTTCTAAGAGATTCGACTGTAAACTTTGACAGAGACAATATGCTTGGCAAAGGAGGATTCAGTGAAGTTTATAAGGTATAATATCAAGAAGTCCCTCAAATACCTCCCATGTGGACCCTCGGTGAATTTTATAATTTATAAGACAGTGCATTCAGATACCTCCCTCGTGAACCCTTGAATAAGTCCCTGTCTACGACAATATAAGACTGCATACAATCTATCACAAACTTTGTAACGTAACCTCCTAATATACTATTCAACCAGAAATCGACTATGCGAGAAACTTGATTACTTAGGTCTAGTTTCTAGGAGCCTCGACTCAATATCTCCCAACGTTCTCAACTAGGATTTCTAACCATTTAGTCAAAATTATCGGGAATTCTCCAAAGAAAATTTCATGAAAATATGTGAAAACATACCTTGGTAACAATTGTTCATTCTTGAGCTGTGAATTCCAATTCTCTTCTCTCGTAAAGTTTCTTTGCTTCCTTTCTAGACATTTAGTGATCTTTTCTTTATTCGGCCTCTAAAACATTCCCCATGATTACAGTTCCCGGTCTCGACAACGACACCATTTGTTGGTGCACAATGGGAAGACCTGGGGTTAATCATCAATATACCAACAAAACCCTTAGATATCAGCCCTTTCGGCATCACTTACAAAGAAAGTGAAGTCTCACCCGAGGCATCTAGAGGGAACGCAGGAACCAAGGTTCTGCATTGATGAGGGGAAGCAAGGAATTCAACATGTCTTTACTAACCATCTACTCATGTGCACAGTCTCTATTACTTACTAGCTACTTAACATTCGACATACCCAGTGTGTGAGATTCCTTTACTTGATATTCATTCAATTATAGGTTACTCTATTGCGTGACATTATAGCATCATACATAAGAATACATTCGTCATACTTAAGAATTTATCATTGTTGCACCATAACAATAAACATCATACATGCAAAACAACAGATCACGTGGTTGACCCAACTTGGGATACTTCCACAATGGCTAGCTTCTTGTATTATTCATTGATAATCTTATTACAACTATGATTTGCATTAAAAAATATGCAACAATAACATTAGCCAAACCTTCCTAGCCATTCTGATGCATTGCGAGCCTTACCCCTCAGTCATTCCCCAAAAATTCTTTTGATTCTCGACTCAACTTACCCCAAAACATCAAGAACTTCTCATATGTCAAAACCCTCTACCCATAAACCCTTTACATGTTTATACATCAAAATAGGGCTAAGCTTGTTACAAGTGGACAAAATGTCCCAAAAACCTAGCTACTTTTTTCCCTTTTCACGTTGTTCCGTCGTGCTTCCTTTTGTCTCATACTTTGGTCCATCTTATAACTTCCTTTTGTTCTTTGAATTATTCTGGCATAGATCCAAAAACTTAACCAAAATGCATATCCAACAACAACCCATTCCACCAACTACATTGTTATTTGCTAATGTAATTTTATTGTCACATTGTGATTTGTGTTTATCTTGGTGAATTCCAAGCACATGTCTAAGAACCAATACATTGTCACAGATACTTTTTCTCAATGCCAACATTGTATCTCTATCATGATTTTTTCCAGATGCATTCACTACACCCACTATGCGTTGGTCACAATGCTCATTTCATATTTCACTGTACTTGTCCCTTAGCAATGGCTCATAGTGAACATGAATTGTATGTGTTTTAAATGAAAATAGACCAATTGTTTTATCAAAATTCGAGTCATTCAAATACAAGTTGACAATATTAGTGCCATGTAGGGACCACACTTGGATATTTACATCAAAAATGAATGATATCCATTGCAAACATAATGCCCCACACTCTATCTTTCCTTATCATATGGCATTGCCATATTTACAAGATACTTCTGCTAATTTGCAATAGTTGTTGCATTTCCTACAAGATAAAGTATCAAAAATTCATGCAAGTAATGCAATGCATTATGGTCACCACTTTTCATTGAATTACAAAAGGATTGCACAATGTAAAGTCTCAAAGATTTTGCATCGAAATATGTGGCTATTAAATAGCAAACTGCTTCGAACAAAATATCACCACAAATAGACATGAAAAGAATCACTTTGTTCACTCCATAAGAATTCATCTTGTCAATTCGAGGGTTTTGCACATTGGTGAAAAGAAAGTATCAGGTTGTTCAATATTGCATCTAGTTAGTTTCTTGTAAAGCAATGGTCTGTAGTGATTGCTAACATGATTTGTATCATGAAACAAGATGCAACATGGATCTGCATTTACATTTTTGTTGAAATGAAAATACTTTGTTTTCCTCATTATTGAACGAACTACAATCAATATATTTATCCATTTTTCTAACCATTGTATGCAAAATGTATCTCCCCATATCCCTCTCTCATTTTCATTTAGATTCAAATATGCAGATAGGTGCATTTTCGATAGATATATGTCTGTGTGACGAATCCCATGCAATCTGTATAAGAAATCAAATCATAGCTCAAGCTTATATGATTCCAATGCTTCTTTATCTCCATTGTCCAAATAGACTAAGAAATGATCTATTTATCCATCTTTCAATTCAATGGAAGAGTAGTGGAAACACAAAGGGACATGTAATTCATAAAAAAAGAACCCCCGGGACTATATGTAAATGCATCCAATCTAAAAAGAACATTTATATGTAGAACATGGTCAATATTTCCATGGACAATGCACTTCCCATTGTTTTCATAGTTTTCAACATCTATTGTATCTTCCATGTTCTAGTTTTTTTCATTTATATGATGCTTAGAATTTTTCAATAGCATTGACCAACTGAAAAAACCTAAAATGCTCAATACAATCTCAAAGTAGCATACCTTATTTTTGTTTTTGTTCAACTTTGATTTTCTGTGATACACATAGTTTATAAAATAGTCCTTGACCAACTTAACCAACCCCTGAAAAAAAAAATATAATAAGAAGCTATTAATTTTTCTTAGGATACATGGTACATCCCGAAAATGTTTCATTTTACGATTTGATCGAGAAATACAAGCAAAAAAAATAAAAAATTGGTTTGCTTAAACATTACACTAATTCCATTGCAAATTTCAATGAAATGAAGTAACTCCACAATGCATGAACCATATATTATCAAGCAATAACAATGGATTGTTTTGCAAGACACAACAATGGTGATGCCTGATGTCAAAATTAACAATCCTTTTATGTGTTAGATACAACCATGTTTGTCGACGTAGTGCATATTAAAAACAAACAAAGAACCTAGTTGCATGCATTTCTCAGATACATAAACTAATCTCACATACCACTGGATAAAAGCAAGCCACTACATAAATACTTTCAACCTCTCCAATAACTATTGCAGGGGCACTTCCTAGCAACAAAATGCCACATGCTATAAATTCTACGCCCATGACTTGAAAATATGCTAAGTGTTTAGTGTACAAGAAGCATAGTTGTGAATAGCACGACAATATGACCATATAAAAACCTTCCTTCCAACCTCAAAAGTCACCAAGTAAAAACGATTTTGACTAGAAAATTGTCCAAAGATAAATAGATCACAGAGATGATATTGCTCAAGGCCAAGAGCAGGATGCAAATTCGCTAAAATGGATTTTACACATATATCATCTATCTTTCAAAAAAAAAAAATTCCAATAAAAACCATCGAATATCCCATAGAGAACTAGTGCATTTGCTTCACGCTACTTCTACATGCCTGTACTTTTCTTTCTAAATCACAAAAAGTCAATTTACTATAAATCAGTGATATATACTTCAAATTACTTCACTTGTCAAAATCACTGATGCAAAACTATTTAAAATGTGGAGGTGCAGAAGTGAAACAATGCGCCAGGATAACCTGTGTCGGTTCTCTACAAAAGGCTTAAAAATAGATAGTCTTAAATAGACTAAGTATATTGTCGAAATAGACAAGCACGACAATGCCAGAAGATAAGCAATATGAAATCTCGGCACAAGCTTTGTAAGAATGGATTCTCTGCATGAGGATTCAAAATAGTCTGAGCGATCGCTTTTAAGAACATGGTCATGAAGAGCATCTTCATATTTCATCATCAAAAGCACCTACACAAACTGAAAAAAAAGGCATTACAACAAAAAAAAATTGAAAATTAAATCAATCATAGAGATCACATTGCTTCAAGAGAAAGTGCATTTACTTTGCACTAGTCCTAAATCACTTCCATTTTCTTCTAACTCTGAGAAAAATAAATGCCCCAAAAGTGATCGGGCCTTCATCCATGTTATTTATGTTATCACAACAAAGTGCAGAACTATTGCAAATAAGGACGCGTGAAAGCATAGAATCTTGTGAGCATTCCTTTCCCCTACACAATGGTAAAAAATATAGAAAGCCTTTATTATGCCCTCCACATTTCTGCACACAATGCCAACACACACAACCAACAAGTATACAAACTGAAAAAACATGTCAGTAGCAAAATCCTCTACAGAACCAGCGAGGTGTGGAACTTCAAGTGCCAACGTGGAAAAGTACTGCAATACAAGTATGCCAAAGAATTGCTAACAATTATCTACACAAGAAT
This sequence comes from Picea engelmannii, assembly GCA_009831015.1. Taxonomy (NCBI): domain Eukaryota; kingdom Viridiplantae; phylum Streptophyta; class Pinopsida; order Pinales; family Pinaceae; genus Picea; species Picea engelmannii. Next base: position 355,274 of record ML798961.1, read on the forward strand.
TGAAAACAAACCAAATGTCCATTGTGTCAGGAAAAAACAACTATAAAATCGTGAAAGACACAACTATGTGGGATGCAGAAAAATCGTCAGAGAAAAAGTCTTCACACATAAGCAATAACGCATTGCAGATCACAATATTGAACATCCACTACACATGAATCCTCTCCTTGGATTGGATGAAAATTTTCATATACTCTTGCAAAATCTTTGTTTCATGGTTTCCACATCTCCCTTCCATTTTCGTTACTCTTCCATTTAATTGCAGAATGGATCAATATATCATTTCTTGACTTAGCTCAACAACAAAGATATATAGGCACTGCAATGATATCAATAAATAAATCAGAGACCTGACATTGCTTCAAGACCAAGTTCATTTACTTTGCACCAGTCCTAAATCACTACCCTTTCCTTCTAATTCTGAGAAAAATCAATGCCCCAAAAGTGACTACTCCTTCCTCCATATTACTTAGCTTGTCACAACAAAATGCATAACTATTGCAAATGTGAACCCGCGAAAGTATAACATCTTGCAAGCATGTCTTTCCTCCACATAATGGTCAAAAATATAACAATTCTTTATGATTCCCACCACATACCTATGCCCAATGCCAACGCACACAACCGATAGGTATGTTCTCTCGAAAAACATGCTGGTAGAAAAATCCTCTACAGAACCATCGAGGTTGGAAACTGCAAGTGTCAATATGCTAAAGCACTGCAATGCAAGCATGCCAGAGAGTTGCTAAGAATTATTTGCACAATAATTGAAAATAGACCAACTGTCCGTTGTGCCAAGTAGAAAAAACAGTACAAAGCACAAAAGACACAACAATACGAGATGTAGAAAAATCGTCAAAGTGAAAGTCTCCATACATAAGCAGTAGCGCATTGCAAATCACAATATCGAATGTTTTTTGCACATGAATCCTCTTTTCAGATTAGATGAAAATTTTCATATACTCTTGCAAAATCTTTGTTCATGCATTCCACGTCTCCCTTCCATTTCCGTTACTCTTCCATTGAATTACAGAATGGATCAATATATCATTTCTTTCTTTTCCTCGACAACAAATATATATAGGCACCGCAATGATATTATAAAATAAATTAGAGCTCTAACATTGCTTCAAGAACAAGTGCATTTACTTTGCACCAGTCCTAAATCACCGCCCTTTACTTCTAAATCCATGAAAAATCAATTCCCAAAAAGTGATTGGGCCTTCCTCCATATTACTTAGCTTGTAACAACAAAGTGAAAAACTATTGCAAACGTGGACCTGTGAAATCATAGCAGCATCCAGGCATGTCTTTCCTCCACACAACCATAAAAAATACATGTCTTTATGATTCCCACAACATACTTATGCACAATTCCAATGCACACAACCAATAGGTATGCACACTTGAAAAACATGTTAGTAGAAAAATCCTCTACCAAATCATCGAGGTGTAGAACTGTAAGTGCCAATGTGCAAAAGCACCGCAATACGAGCATGCTAGAGAATTGCTAATAATTCTTTGCACGAGAATTGAAAACAAACCAACTGGTCACTGTGCCAGGTAGAAAAACTATACAAAGCACAAAATACATAGCTATGGAGGATGTAGACAAATCATCGAAGTGAAAGTATCCACACATAAGCAACAATGCATTGTAAATCACAATATTGAACATTTGTTGCACAAGAATCCTCTTTTTAGATTGGATGAAATTTTTCATATACTCTTGCAAAATCTTTGTTTCATGCATTCCATGTCTCCCTTCCATTTTCGTTACTCTTCCATTGAATTGTAGAATGGATCAATATATAATTTCTTGTGTTGCCTCAACAAAATGATATATAGGCATTGATATCAATAAATAAATCAAAGACCTAGCTTGTCACAACAAAGTGGTGAACTATTGCAAATGCGGATCTGTGGAAGCATAGAAACTCGCAAGCATGTCTTTTGTATGCACAACGGTAAAAAATAGAGCAAGTCTTCTCTATTCACACCACGTACATTCCCCTAATGCCAATGCACACAAACAATACATATGTGCACTCGGAAAACATGGGTGTAGAAAAAGCTTTCGGAGAACCACGGAGGTGTGGAACTGCACGATGAAAATTGACATAAATTATCCACACAAGGATTTGTAATACACAAGTGTTGCCTGTAGTAGCCATATTCCTCTATAAAATACACAACCTTGCCACAACCCATATTGTAGAACTATTGCAAATTCCAACATGCAAAAGAACCACAATGTAGGGAACCCCAACAATCAGTATCAGTTTTTCCCACAATAGTTGAAAATAGAACAAATGTTCTTTTCTTTAGGGAAAAGCGTCCACATAAATTTCAACTGCAATCGCAATATGTATTTGACTAGAGAGGACATTCAGAAGACATACTACATCAAATACCCACATATGTTCACAGAAAAAGCCTCCAGACAACATGGAAAATAGACCAAATTTCCATTGTGCTGGGAAAAACAAATGTACAAAGCATGAAAGACATAACTATGCAGGATTTCTTACCCTCTGACATAGATTTGCAAAATGCCAACACCACAACTCTTGCAACTCGCAACACACGACACTTGAAAATTGACAACAACTTCGTCTTTATGAATGAATTTTTTCCTATTAACCTTTAATTGTCTTCGGCCTGTACAGTTTCTGTCATATAGTACACAAAAATCTATATATATTTATTAAAATCTATTTATATATTGTATAATAATAATACATTTGCATATTCTCTAACCTAGAGCTTTCAATGTCCCCATTCAAAAATTGACACTGCCAAGCTTTAGAAACCGAGATCATCTTGAAACTTTGACACTCGTACCTGCACTCCTTCCAACCAAGAACAAACCTCGCAAATTGTCGTCACTAACCTCGCAATAAAATGTTGTTTTGAAAAACCATTCACAAATCACTTAATTGCTCACACCAAAGTTAGAGTATTATTAAATATACATATATTAAATATTTAATGTATAAGTATTAAATAATATATTAAATATTTAATATATAAATATTAAATAATATTAAGTATTTAAAAAATAAATTTAATGGAAAAATATTATAAAGTAATAATTTAATTATAATAATCATAACCACATAATTAAAAGTAGTTGTGATATAGGGATGGGCACTATTTTATAACTTTCAAAATTATTACCATCTATCTAAATATATCAACTACTTTTAAATATATAAATATAATAACTACTTTTAAATATAAATTATTTATATTAGTGTTATGTGGTTACATTACTGTTATTTGTTTTAATTAATTTTTCACCTTTCAAAATTAATAGTGCTTTTAAATATATTTATATTAGTGTTACTTGTTTTACTTAATTTTCGAACTTTCAAAATTAATAGTACTTATCTAAATATATCAAGTACTTTTTAATTATGTGATTCTAATTTTTAATTAGATTAATTGTATTATGTGGTTACTAATTTTACATGTTTTAATTATGTGGTTGTGATACTCTTCCCTGTTTGAAGGTTTTTTAGCGTCTCTCTAAAAGAATGATCTTCTGACCCATTCAAGTTTGCCTTGAAAGTAAATATGATTTCGATGGCATACAGTTGTCCTGAAAGTCTCCTTCACATATCTTAGTATCAATATGTGAGGAAGAAAATAATCAATGTTCATCAATCAAACACCTTCACATATTCTAGTATCGAATCCAAGAACAAAGCATTTGTGCTAATAACATCCGAGTTATGTTAAGTGTTTGAATGCCATTTCTTTGTCTCTCTTCGAATAATCTTTCTCGCATTCGTAAAATTTGATTTCAATTGCATCCAATCCTCAAAATTATTGAGATATACGCACACCGTTGGGTTCCAATCCCAATTCATATTGGTTATTGGCGGAACTTTCTCATTTTTCCCTTCTGGTTATTATGGCGGCCATCAGTGTTGCAGCCAGTCTTGCAGCCGACGATCCCCAGTTTCAATTGGTAGGCGAAGAGTGCAACCCCAACATGTATGTTAGTACTACAACGTTTATAGACAATCTAAATTCTGTTTTGCAAACCCTCCTCTCAAATCTGTCAGATGGCTTCGTTACTTCAATGCGAATCAATTCTGGCAAAATGGATCGTGTCTATGGTCTTGCGTATGTCGGAAGTATTTGAGCGCACGCGAGTGCTCTCAATGCATGGAGGAAGCCGTGAGACAAGCAAAAGTACTCTGTCCTCAATCTAATGGTGCTCTAATTCATTTGGACGGTTGTCTTCTCCGCTATGAGAATAATACTTTTTATAGTCAGGATGTGGATGCTGGGAATTATGTTTATTGTGCTTCCACAGCTTACCTGTCCTCCCGAGAGTGAAGGTCGAGGTCTCCAGGCTGGTTGTTTTATGCGGTACTCAACTTACTCGTTTTTCGCACATAACCAGACTTCCCGTATGAGTTTCTAGATTTGCTACAACTATTTGTTGTTTGATTCAGCTCTGGTTGAGGTAGCATTGGCGGAGCAGCTCTGGTTGAGGTGATTTTCTTGATACTCTTTTGTCTGCGTATTAGACATCGAAAGAACTATGATCGAATAGGTTATTGTTTATGCTTTCGAAAGGTAATCTTCTTTTATCTTCATTATGTATGAGGGAATTGTATTGTTGTTGTGAGTGATAACGAATATTGTATTATGAGAGGATATTGTGAGAGAAAGAAGAGGGTGTTGTAGGTTGTATCCCTGCATTTGTTGGATAATAATAAAGGAAGGACCTCACAATTTCTTTGGTGGACATAGCCCAAAGTGGGTGAACCACATATATCTATGTCTCTATTGTATTGTGTATCTTTTGTGTTTTATTTCCACATTTGTTTCATTTTATTGCTCCACTATCTTATTTTTTTAACATAAGTTTGACTGGTTTCTATGCTAAGCTAAACACACAAACAATTTACTCAATGAACACTTCTAAGGATCAATTTAAGCATGAGCCTATCTTTTTCATGCCAAATAATCACATCTACTTTCATCAAATCATATTTGGAGTCCCCCCTTCGGTCAAGCAAGCGATAAACCTATGCCTTTTGCGCATTTTCTCTCTCCTCTGTGTCCATTTCCTCTGTTCAAACCTCTTTTGTTTATAGCTTCGTTGTTGTTGGTGGTCCTGAGTAAATAGTATCTGGGACTCCAACTATGGAGCTTGCCATTTTAGCGATAACTTGGGAAATTAGGGATGAGAGCTCGAAGTTCACAGTAATTGTCAACATCATAAATATATTTAGACAACCCAACTACCCCTTTTCATTCAATTAACTAGGAAAATGAAATACACAATGTATAAATAAAACACATAGGAGTCATAGGTTCGATTTATGTTCAACTACCTAATGGATTCAGAAGGTTAACAAATCTTCACACCAAATGGCCCTAAAATCCACTCAACACTGCATAAAAATAACTAGAAACTATAGCAAGATAAACAAATAGAATCAAAGCGATTGAATTTACTAAGTTTAATCTAAAGGATAAATGAAATTACTAGAATTGATTCCATTGAAACTAAACCTACCTACTAACTTTGCAAGTGCATCCCAGGACAGGGGCCCTCCTGAATGGGAGCACTGCAGGAAGATAAGGACTCAAGAAATAATCAACAACAAAGTATTATTATTAATTAATTCAGAGTTAGAATACAGGTACATGGGGGTCAAGCCTCTTATATGATCTTTTACAAATTTCACTCCTATGTGACCTTCTACTTAATGCTAACCTCCTCTGAAAATAAATTCTATGTTACATAGGAGGTTTCATACATTACAATTCACACCATTGATCCTGAATTTGTGGATCTCTTACCACTACAACGATAAATATGTATACATCATTACAACAAAGACAACCGATACACAAAATAGGAGACTTGAATTATAACCATGAGATCTCGCTGAGTCATCAATATTTCATGATTGAAAGCATGAAATCATGACTAAGGATTTGATCTCCATAGTGTAGGATGTCATGTTGAGATCATGCTTTGAGGGCTACATGAACATAAAGGAACCCATATATAACTATTGCACAACAAAATTCACATCATTTCCCATGCTCATTTGGAGTAGAAATATCTTAACCAACAATTATGTCATTGGTGGCCTCCTACAGGAAATATAGTGACTGAAAACGCATATAAGAAACTTGTGAGACTATAAAACTACCTGTAGCAGCTTCCGATAACTTGACCATTTTGCACTTCCGGTAGTTAGACTGCTCTGTGCTTCCGGTAGTTAGAGTGGCACCTAATGATCGTGTAGAATGCATAAGGACTACGAAACCCATATATAATTAGATAATACAAATCACATAAAAAATGTATTCTAAATCCCAAGGAAACATGCTTAAACATGAATAATTACCTTGCTTGACTTAATAATGCTTAGACCATGAAAATGGTAGGTACAATGGAAAAAAGGTAAGGAAAATGATGGAAAAAATGGGGTATGATGGGAAAAAAAGAGACTATATGATATGTGAAAAATGGGTCAAAATCGAAACCCAAGTGATATTGAATCAAATATGATTTCTTTAGGAAAGGCTAGAGTTAGAAGTGACTCGAGAGATCGAGAGAAAAGAAAACAAAAAGAACAGGTTGGTACATATAGGACTAATAAAATTCAAGAGGATAAAATTGAATAGATGTCCAAAATAATTAAAGATTTATCTAATAAACTAGCTAGAATGAAAACTGAAAGGAGTGTTAGAAAAAAAGATCACAGAGCAATAAAATAAAACAAATATAGAAATAAAACACAGAATATACACAATACAATAGAGACACAGATATACGTGGTTCACCCAGTGTGGGCTACGTACACCAGAGAAATTGTTAAGTCCTTCATTTATTATAATCCAACAAATGAAGGGATACAACCTACAACACATCTGCTATAACTTCTTCTTCTTTCTCTCATAGTCTCCTCACTCAGAATACAATATTTTCAATGATACATAGCCACAAGACATTTCACTCATAAAAAAGGGTTTCCTTCTAGGGAAAAAAACCCTAACATAAATTATGTTGTTAAATCTGCGACCTTATAATGAACGGTCCAGATTTATAATGAAATTACAATATACATTTACAAGGCAATTTTTCCTTCAGGGGCTTTGCCCCTGAAACCTTGCTTTCCCCCAGACCCGGCAAAGGGGGTAACCCCCCTCTGCACTCCCTCGCGTGGAGGAGTGTACATTCTTCCCAGGTGTAAATCCTTCATGGGGTATAAACACGACTGGAAACAAAGATTTCTGAATCAGGAAGATAATCAGGCTCCACAACCAACAATCTCCCACTTGGAAACTGATCTTAACAACTTCACCGCTATTGTATATGCTAGACTATGAACCTTCTTGGACCTGGAAAATTTCTCATCTTCACCTTCATGCTTGAAGACTAACTGAAACTGAGAAGGAACTTAGTTTCTCCTTGGTTACTCACTTAGTTAACATGTTTACAGGATTCTGGCTAGTGTGTATCATTTCCAACTCCAAATGTTCATCTTCCAAGACGGATCGTATGAAATGGTACCTGAGCTATATATGATTAGTATTTGAATGGAAGGTTGAGTTCTTTGCAAGATGAATGAAATTCTCACTATCACAGTACAACCTGCTATTCTCCTGCTTCTTTTCCAATTCCTCCATAAACCTCTGTAACCAAATCATTTCTTTACTAGCCTCTGTAGCAGTAACATACTCTGCCTCTGTTGTTTAAAGTGAAACAACCTTTTGTAGTTTCAAAATTCAAATTACTGTTGTTCCACCTATATTAAAAACATACCTTGTCGTTCTCCTCCTGCTATCTTTATCACCTGCCATATCTTAATAAACATATACCTGTAGAACAGTGTTTGAACCTCCAAAACATAATGCATGAGTAGCAGTACCTCTCAAATACCTGAGAATTCAATTTATTGTCTCTCAATGTTCTTTACCTAGATTGTTCATATACCTTCTCACAACCCCCACTACATGTGCAATATCTATTCTTGTGAAAACTATCACATACATCAAGCTACCAACTGCTGATGAATAAGGGACCCTAGACATGTATTATATCTCCTCCTATGTCTTGGGACACATTTACTTAGTCAATTTCAAATGAATGGCCAAAGGTGTACTGATTGGTTTTGCATTTTTCATTCTAAACCTCTCCAACACCTACTCTATGTACTCACCTTGAGATAATGCTAATTTTTTATTTTTCTTCTCTCTTATTATTCTCATACCAAGGATTTTCTCTGCAGCACCCAAATCCTTCATCGCAAATGAATTATTTAATTTCTTATTGAGCACATTTATATCCTGCATATTAGACCCTGCAACAAACATGTCATCTACATACAATAGCAAGATAATATAGCTTCCATTTTCTAGTTTTTTAAAATAAACACAGTGATTAGAATGACATCTACTATAACCCTGTTATGTCATAAACATGTCAAACTTCAAATACCACTGCCTTAAAGCTTGCTTTAGGCCATACAAATTCTTTTTCAACCTCCATACCAAATCTTCCTTCCCTTTGACCTCATACTCCTGTGGTTGCTACATATAAAACTATTCCTCCAAATCCCCATGGAGACAAGTTATTTTTACATCTAACTATTCAAGATGCAAATCTTCTACTGCCACATGAATTAAAATAGTCCTAATTGAAGTCATTTTAACAATAGGAGAAAATATTTCATGAAAATCTATACCTTTCTTTTGTGCAAACCCCTTTATAACAAGTCTAGCCTTGTACTATTGTTTCCTCCATCTTCTTCCTTCAACTTGTAAACCCATTTATTCTGCAATGCTCTTTTTCTTGCAGGCAACTGAACCAAGTCCCAATTCTGTTTATTTACCAAGGAATCCATTTCCTCTTTGATGCAATGCTCCCTCTTATTTTTGGTGTCTACCTGCATTGCCTCTTCATAACATTCTGGTTCACCGGAATCGGTCAACAATAAATAATACAATGAAGGAGAGTTTAGTTCAGGGGGTCTACTTAACCTGATAGATATTCTAACAACACATGCGAGATTTCGAAGTACCTGTTGATCCCGTTGTTGTACATTTTGATTTTCTGGTACATTTGGAATTTTTGTTCAGTGATCTCATCAAGCACTGAGTATTCTGATTTTTCTTTTTCCCATTTCTTTCCCTGCAACTGATCTTTGTACATGACATTTTCATTGAATATGACATCTCTACTCCTAATGATTTTATTATTTTCATAATCCCATAACCGATAACCAAAATCATTAACACTGTATCCAATAAAGGTACACTTCTTGGATTTTGCCTCAAGCTTTATTCTATTTTCTTTATCAATATGGAGAAATGACTCACCACCAGAAATCTTCAAAAAAGAATAGTTTACCTTTTTACCTTTCCATGCCTCCTCTGGAATTCTACCATCCAAAGAGCTTGAAGGTCCTCTGTTTATTAAGTAAACAACAATATCTACAACATATTCCTAGGATTGTAAGGGCAAACCAACATGCAATATCATACTCCTTCCATGCTCCATGATTGTCCTGTTCATCCTTTATAACACACCATTTTCTTGTGGTGTTACTGGAACTGTCTTCTCTCTACAAATCTCATGGTATGAACAATAACTATCAAACTCCTTGCTACAATATTTACCTCCATTGTCTGATCTGAGACACTTCAACATTTTTGATGTCTCATTCTCAACCAAAGATTTCCATTTCTTAAAAGTATAAAAAACATCACATTTTTGTCAAATGCAATAAACCCAAGTTTTTCAAGTTGCATCATAGTTAAAAGTAACATAATAACGAGAACCACCAAGAGATGATACCTGAGTTGTTCCACATACATCTGTATGCAAAATCTATAACCTTTCACTCTTCTTTTATTTTCCGACTCTGAGAAATCTGACTCTCTTCTGTTTTCCATAAACACAATTCTCACAGAAATCCAAATCAATTTGTTTAAGACCTTGCAACAAATTTCTTTTGTGAAGTATCTGCATCCCCTTCTCACTCATGTGTCCAAGCCTATGATGCCACAGTTTTGTATCCACTCCTATAGAAGCTAAAGAGATAAGAGAGTCAGTATTACTAGTACATAAATACAATGTACCTACCTTCTCTCCTTTTCTTATCACCAATGATCCTTTGGTGACCTTCCACACCTTATTTGTAAATATGGATATATAACCTTCACTTGCAAATTGCCTTATTGAAATTAGATTTTTCCTTAGATCTGGAACATATCTTACTGTTGGAAGATTGGTTGTTGTCATTGATGTCAACCCTAGTCATGGGTTTTGGACCGCAAGATTGATGAAGGTATATGGACATGAAGGAAAATGCACATGCAGATACAACACCCATGGATGGATAGTATACCTCATCTTGTTTTCAGTGGTATGTGGCACATCAAGTGCATTCTCAAGGTTGAGGAGAAATGAATTTTTGAAGATGACAAAGTGAATTAAAGAAGGAAGTACATGTAGGCCCTGAAGATAATTAAAGAAAAGAATTACAAAATAAGAAAGTGTCAGGTCGGCCCTAATGTTAAAAGAAAGTGACGTAAATGGTATAAATAAACATCATTATACATTCATTTGATACAATTCAAATTTTAGAGGAAATGAGAAGAAAAGAAGGCCAGATTTCAAGGGAGGATGAAGTCTTTTGGTGATGTGTTCTAAGGTATGTTATTTTCAGGTCATCTTACCATTTTTTCTATAACTTTTTTTCTAGAATGATTCAGATAGTGAAATCGCTATGGTATTAAGAAGACATATCAAGGTACCTCTGGTAAAAGTTTCAGTTCTTGATTTACTACAATTATGGAGATACACTCTGTGGAAGATAGGGTTTGTGACCAGTCCTGAAGCTAGTCAATAAACAAGTGTTCCAGGTAAAAAAGTCATAAATTCTTCATCGAGAATCCAAATGAAGTGGGACAAGTTCAATATGTGCAAGTTCACTCTCCTGAATAGACCATAATTGAATAAAGTCTATCGTTCTTTCTATAACCTTTTTTTGGGGAGGATTCAAAGAGTGAAAATTGGAGGAGTTTCATAGAATGCATTGAGTAATATTATTTACAGGATCAGAGTGCTCCAAGAATTGAAGAATTGCATAAATTGAAGAAGTCTCAGGAAGCATTATTAGGTTCTATGTGATGATTGGTTGATGGTGATGATTTAATGTAAAGTTTTATTATCTCTCATATATTCTTGGGTGGAAGGAAGGGGCAATGATGGAGAGTT
>ML798961.1:367059-388072 GCA_009831015.1 Picea engelmannii
AACAAGAAGATGAGAATCTTAAAAAATTGAAGCATGTTGAGATTGAAAATAGCAAGCTCAAAGACACACGTAGAAAAATAAGAAGTGAATTGGGTAGTTATGAAAAGACAGTTGTAAGCTTAAAGAAACAATTAGAAGACTTTTAGAAACTAAGAGAAGAAACCATTTCCTTGAAAACTCTACTTGAAGAAGCAAGAAGAATAGCAGAAGTAAAGAAGGTCCAAACGATAAAGAAAGAAGAAGATTGTGGGAAACTTGAACAAGAAGGTGTCTCATTGAGGAAGAGCTTAAGAAAATCTCAAGTGCCAAAAGAATTAACACATCTTGGATGCATGGGTGAAACTTCATACAAAGAAGATGCAAATACCAACAACAAGGTTGAAGAAAGAGCTACACAGACAATTGATGAGAAGTGGACCAGGATACCAGAAAGAATGAATGATTACAAAAGAGATGAATATCCAAGAAGACCTCCTACCTTCAGGAATTAAAGAAGCTTCAATCAGTATGAAGGAAACTACAGAAGAGTAGGTCATGAACCCAGATGGACTACATCACAAAGAAGGTCATTTACTTCCAGGTATCAAAATTTATTTCTGGGTCATTGTTATACCTGCAAATATTTTGGACATAAGGAAATTAATTGTAGAATCAATGAAAGGAAAAAATACGTAAGAAACATGAATGGTGTAAACAAAAGATATGAAAATAATCGTGGATTTGTCAATAGAAGTTATAATTAATTTTACCCATTGATGGACAAAAATATTGTATGCTACAAATGCAATTATCTTGGTCACAAAGCACGAGATTGCAGATATATGAATGAATATGTTCTTATGCCAACCACAGTATGGAGAAGGAAAGAAATTCCAAACAATGAAGATTGTCGAATAGCATTAACTGCTGAAGAATGTAAAGAAGAAGATAAATGGTACATAGATAGTGGATGTTCTTCACACATCACTGGGGATCATGACAAATTCATCAGCTTGAAGAGAAAGGGTGGCAATGTTGCATTTGGAGATGACTCATCTGCCAAAATACTTGGAGAAGGTGTAGTAGAGATTGGAAGAAAAAATGTAAAAGAAAAGAATATTCTATTGGTTAAAGACTTGAATAATAATCTACTCAGTGTTAGTAAAATGTGTGATCAAGGATACACTCTTACATTTGACTCCAAAAAATGTAAAATCAGAGAAAATAACTCAGGAAGATCGGTTGCAACTACAAAAAGAAGACTGAACAACATATACATCCTATAGATGAAGAAGAGAGAGAAGACGGAAGCCACACAAAATGATTCCAAGGAATAAAAAGGCCAAGAGACAAAAAATAAGGATGAAGTATTATTAAGTGCCACATGTTTAGGGGGAGCATCCCCAAAAAAGAAGGTTACCTTTTGCCATTAAACTCAGGGGGAGAAGCCATACCCTTTTCCATTGATGTCAAAGGGGGAGAGAAATTGAGATCATGATGATAGGGGAGCATGAGTGTTGCCATCAATGACAAAAGGGGAGATTGTTGGAAGATTGGTTGTTGTCATTGATGTCAACACTAGTCATGGGTTTTGGACCACAAGATTGATGAAGGTTTTTGGACATGAAGGAAAATGCACATCCATATACAACACCTATTGATGGATAGTATACATCATGTTCTTTCTGGTGGTATGTGGCACGTCACGTGGATCCTTATGGTTGAAGAGAAATGAATTTTTGAAGATAACAAAGTGAATTGAAGAAGGAAGTACATGTAGGTCCTGAAGATAATTAAAGAAAAGAATTACAAAATAAGAAAGTGTCAGGTCGGCCCTAATGTTAAAATAAAGTGACATAAATGGTATAAATAAATATCATTATACATTCATTTGATACAATTCGAATTTCAGAGGAATAAGAAAAAAAGAAAGCCAGATTTCAAGGGAGGATGAAGTCTTTTGGTGATGTGTTCTAAGGTATGTTATTTTAAGGTCATTTTACCATTTTTTCTATAAAAAATTTTCTAGAAATATTCAGATGTTGAAATCGCTATGGTATTGAGAAGACATATCAAGATACCTCTGGTAAAAATTTTAGCTCTTTATTCACTATAATTATGGAGATACACTATGTGGAAGATAGGGTTTGTGACAAGTCCTGAAGCTAGTCAATAAACATGTGTTCCAAGTAAAATAGTCATAACTTCTTCATCGAGAATCCAAATGAAGTGGGACAAACTTCATTAGAAAGAGTATATATTGTAGTTTCTTGTGTACGAGTTTTAGAATCAGATGTTAATTATTGAGCGTAGGGTATTCTGTGCAAGTTCACTCTCCTGAATAGACCAGAATTGAATAAAGTCTACCATTCTTTCTGTAACCATTTTTGGGGAGGATTCAAGGAGTGAAAATTGGAGGATTTTCAGAGAATAAATTGAGTAATATTATCTATAAGATCATAGTACTCCAAGAATTGAATAATTTCATAAATTGAAGAAGTCTCAGGAATCATTATCAGGTTCTATGTGATGATTGGTTGATGGTGATGATTTAATGTAAAGTTTTATTTTCTCACATATATTCTTGGGTGGAAGGAAGGGGCAAGGATGGAGAGTTCAAATCTCTCTTGATATTGGAGGATTGTATCTTCCTCTTGGAGGTTTATCCCTCCCTTTACATTTGGAAGTTGTAGCTACGTTGGAAGTCATTACTTCCCTTGGACAATAACTATGGATTATTTCTCATATATTGTGCATGGTGTATTGTGGTGTATTGGTGTAACTCTTATACTATTGTTCATTTCTCATTGGATATAATTGAATAGTTTAAGTATAATTTGAAAAAGGTTTTGAATTGTACTTGATACTGATTTACCCCCTTCTCAGTATCAACACTTACCTCTTTCAACAACCATTGGTTTCCATTGTTTTTCTTTATTTTTACTTTTCCCATTCCAACAATTTTTCATGGTGCATCATCACCCAAATGAACCTGTCCAAAATCAACTTGAACATAATCTAAATAATGTTTCCTATCTATTATGACAGGAAATGAAGCCTTTGAATCTACTACCCAAGACTCAGAAATATTATCTACAGAAAGAATCAAAGCATCTTGTAACACATCACCTGTTATATTTGCTTCATGATTTTCTCCTATTGTCCATCTCTTTTTTTCTTTGGAGCTCTATAGTCTTTCCTTAGATGTCATTTCTTCCCACAATTCCAACACTCTGTCTTTCCAAATCAGGATTTGGATCTTCCTTTCCTAGAATTCCCACGGTTCCCTGAGCCCTTTCCTCTATCCTTTTGTCTTCCCCTATTGTCCATGTTTAACGCATTACTTGATGTCTCACCTGTGCTTTTTCATCGCATTTCCTCGCGAAGGATAACACCAACAATATCATCAAATTTTAAAGTGTTTGAACCAGAGATAGAGTTACTTATAGCCCTTACCAAGCCATTCCATATTTATGGTAATGAGAACAAGATTAGAAGAGCCCTGATCTCATCATCAAAGTCCACTTTTACAGAACTTAGTTAATTAGTAACCATATTAAATTCATTTAAATGATCTGCAACAGACCCACCTTATGACATCTTCATATTAAATAATATCTTCATTAGAAATACCTTATTGGACACCGAGGGTTTTTCATATAGTTTAGCCAATGCGTCCATCATCTCCTTCGTTGTCTTTTCTTTTGAAATATTGAAAGACACTGATGCTGCCAGACTCAACTATATCATTCCTAGTGCCTTTATGTCAAGAACCTCCCATTCTTCATCCTTCATGGTCATCGGTTTCTTTGCTATTCCACATAATTGTAGGAATAGATCCTTCTGATATAAATAATCTTCCATCTACATCTTCCATAACTAGTATTTTTGGTCTTTAAATTTCTCGACCCTAAACTTTCCATATTCCACCATTGCTCCCACTCAAACCAAGAACCCTCTTTTCATGCGAGTTACCTTTCTCTCTGATACTAGTTGTTATAAAAATAGGATCACAGAGCAATAAAATAAAACAAATATGGAAATAAAACACATAAGATACACAATACAATAGAGACAAACATATACGTGATTCACCCAATGTGGACTACGTCCACTAGAGAAATTGCTAGGTCCTTCCTTTATTATTATCCAACAAATGAAGGGATTTAACCTACAACACACCCACTGTAACTTCCTCTTATGTCTCTCATAGTATCCTCACTCAAAATACAATATTTGCAATGATACATAGCCGCAATACATTTCCCTCATAAAAGAGGGTTGCCTTCTAGGGAAAAAAACCCTAACATAAATTTTACCGTCAGATCTATGACCTTATAATGAACGGTCCAGATTTACAATGAAATTACAATATACATTTACAAGGAAAATTTTTCTTTAGGGGCTTTTCCCCCGAAAGCTCATCAGGGCCCCACTTGACCCTGGACCCCATAGAGAGGGTAACCCCCCTCTACACTCCCTTGCATGGAGGCATGTACATTCTTCTGGGGTGTAAAGTATTCATGGGGTATAAACAAGGATAAAAACAAAGAATTCTTTATCGGGAAGATAATTATGATCCACAACCAACAAGGAGGAGGCCTAATAATAGAAATTCAAACTGATTTAGAAGACCCTTTAATCCTCTCGAAGTTTTATAAATAGAAAGAAGAAACGAGGATCAACCAATAAAAGATGCTATAAAAAATGAAAATCCAGTTGATAACTTTGTAGATGAAGAACCTGAATACTTTCATGAAGAAATGAATTTGATGGAAGGTGACATTTCCAATGTGCACCTAGCCCAAGATGAATATGAGAAATCATTGATCTTTAATCAATATTTTGATGAATATGATAACAAAAATCAAATCGATACATCATCATCTCAATATAGTACTTTCTCATACACATTACAAGATGAACTTGTTGAATTACTGAGAGGGGGGGTGAATCAATAATAGAGCAATTTAATCATTTTTAACCATATAATCCAAGTGTTATATCAATGTATCATTATCATCCAATAACTGCAGAGTAAATAAGCAATGAACAAATGAACAATTATACACATACACAATACACCAATGTTTTACGTGGAAACCCAAAGCGAGAGAAAACCACGAAATGTTTTTTCTTATATTTCTTGAAAAATTACATTCATTGGAAGCACCAAATTCCTTTGTTTTCTAGTTGCAACTGGAAGAAGGCTCCAACCCCCTAGTTTCTTAGGCTACAACCTAAGGGAATCTCCAACTCCCCAATTCTCTAGCTACAACCAGAAGGAGGTTAAAACCCCCTATGTTCTCCGGCTACAACTGGAAGGTGGCTACAACCAGCTGTCCTTACCCCGTCCAACTGCCCTGAAGTAGCAGTAGAATGATAGAACCATTTTCACACTATCACTGTGAGATATACCGTTGTAAACCTGTACCAATAAACCTGAACAATGCATCAACCATGCAACAACCTGTACCTCAATCTGTAATCAACCTGTACCATAAACAAGTGCATCAACCATGCACCAACCTGTACCAAACAACCAGTAATCAACCTATACCATAAACAAGTGCATCAACCATGTACCAACCTATACCTCAACCTGTACCATGAACAAGTGCATCAACCATGCAACAAACCTGTACAAATAACCTGTCACAACAATTTGTCCAAACAACCTATCACAACAACCTATCTCATCAATATCATCAACCAAATCAGATCTAATCACCAATATCAATCACCAAGACAACTCTAAAAGATGTGCATCAACCAAGCATAACACAACAACTCATAATCATCACCAAGATCAATATGTGCTTCTAATAATACAAGTATGTTACATCATCCATAAACCATGTGTCAACAATACTACTAAGAAGTGTCTCCAACCATGTACCAAGTAAGTACCAATCATGTATCAAATACTCATCAACTATGACTCATCAATATGTACCAACATCATCAACTATACACCTCATGTATGTGTCAACTCATCAACTACTTGTCTCAACCATGTACCCAACATGTACCTTAACCAAAATCCCTCATCAATTTCATCATCCAAATATGATTTACAAATCTAGAATAGACCTGGTGTATATGATCACATACCTGCAAACCTTACTTAACTTTAACAACAAGAGACTATCATTTTCATCAAACTTTTCTTTAGTCTCACATAACTAGTTTTTGGATTAGTCCACAACCTTAACTTGAAATAATCACAACTATGTACTTGTAATGAATAAATATATGAAACTGATACATAATGTTCTTCAGTGTGTTTTATGCAATTCCTCCAGGTGTCACTACTTGAAACCTCTCAAAAAATGAGTTATAGAAAAATTGGCATACCTTGTTGAATTATGTCTTATTCTAGAGAGCGACCTTGTAGAGCGTTCCATGCACGAAATATTTGTTGAATCGATCTAAAAATGTTAGAAAACATACTAAAAACTTTAATATAACCAACACATTTGGTCTTATTAAATTTTGATCTATTATGAAGAATTTATGACGTTTTTACCCAAAACACATGTTTTAGACTAGTTTCAGGACTAACCACAAACCCTATTTTCCACGGAGTGTAACTCCAAAAATACAACGACCCACAATATGAATTGTTTACCACATATACTTGGATATGTTTTCTCAATGGCATAGAAATTTCAGGGTCTAAATCATTCTAGAAAAAAAGTTATTGTGAAAATGGTGATATGACCTGTAAATAACATACCTTAGAAAGCATCATCAAAATAATTTATCCTCCTTTGAATTCCGACCTTCTTTTCTTCACCTTCCCTATGAAATTTGGCTTAGATATAATTTGTTTACCTCATACACCTATAGATATTCAATATGCTCAAGTGTGATATAAGAGTAGAGAACCTTGCCTTTTATTTATACTTTCCAAGTAGCTTCCTTAAAAACAACTTCTAGGTCACTTTGCCCACTTTCCTTATTTTAAGGTTAACCCACTTCTAATTTATCCATTAAATTTATTATTTAAATAATTTATTTTGTATTCAATTGTAATGATAGTACACTCATCACTTCACTTTATTATTTACCTTCTAAAATCTCTTAAACCACTTTGACTACTTTGACCTTTTGGGGCTTCTAGATGACATATGAGGGTCCTCCAACTTTGTAAGGCTATAACTCTCAAACTGTGAGGAGTTATGTGACGTTCCACATACCAATAGAAATAAAATGACATGTACTATCCATATAGAATAGTATTACCTACAAATATATCAAAACTCATACCATTATCCATCAAACAAACTTGGGCCCATTTCCCAAACCTGGGTTCTACAACGTATAATGGCCATAACTCTCTAACCGTGAGGAGTTATGTGACGTTCCACATACCACTAGAAATGGAATGACAAGAAATATCCATATAGGATAGTTTCACTAAAAAAATCACTAACCTTCATCTCATTATTCCATAAATAATCATGGGTTCTCTAACCATACTTCTAGGATAACTCAATCCGCAAAGCATCTTCCCGTGAGGGATTTCACCATAAGGGGACCAATTCAGAGTTCATAAATTTGTACTTATTATCAACCATGACAATACAATAATGAATCATCTTTACATCAAGCAAACTTGGGTCCATTACCCAAACCTTGTGCTATCAGAATTCACTACTGGACTTTCTCCAAGGGTTGACATAAATCACTAAGGGGTTGACATAAATCACTAAGGGTTGACATCAATCTACAGTATAACTCTCCAATATTTGACATCAATGACAACCAATAATCCATACCAACTATTCATCAACCTAAGCCAACTGTCTGATAATCTCCCCCTTTGGCATTGATGGCAACATCTACATTGATGGCAACACTTAGTCATGATAACATTCATGTTTATACTATTTATCAATGTTTCTATCTCTCCCCCTTTTGACATCAATGGCAAAGGGTATCTACCTTTGGGGCTACTCTCCTTGACTGAACTCTCCTTGGGGATGCTCCCCCTATCTACGTGCCTTTGATTTTCTTTATGTTTATAATCCTCTCATTACTCTCTTTCCTTTCATATGAATAATATATCCCCCTTTGACAAAGGGTATCACTCTGAAGTCATATTGCTCATTCTTCCCTTGTGACAATCGCTCCCCTTGGAAACATGCCTCTATGTTCTCTCTCCAAGCATTTACCTTTGCATCTGATAAATCTCTCCCCCTTTATCCTATTTATGGTGTTTCCTCATGTACATCTAAGACATATAAGATAAGCATTCAAAATCATTAATTTTGGAGTAGAAATTACTCCTAGTCTCCGACGAAGATACTCAAGGGCTTCCCTTGGAAGCATTTTTGTAAAGATATATGTCACTTGTTCTTTTTTTCCCACATATTCAACTCTGATATTCGTCTTTGCAACATGTTCCCGTAGAAAGTGATACTTTATTGGAATGTGCTCATCATACTCAACCTATATATCTGTCAAAGTTTGTTTCATCCAAAGAACCTATGTACAACATGTTGTTGTTGCAATATACTCTCTCTTGGCTATAGATAGAGATATTGATGATTGTTTCTTGCCTAGCCATGATACTAAACACTCACCTAAGTAGAACGTTGCTCCACTGGTGATTCATTGGTCATCAATACAACCTTCCCAATATGCATCTGTGTAGGCAATAAGAGATAGATCATTTCCTTTTGGATACCATAATCCAAACTCTTCAGTTCCTTTGAGATATCTGAAAATTCTCTTTACTACTAATACATGTGATTCCTTTGGTGTTGCTTGAAATCATGCCACATGTCCAACTTCCTGCATTACATCTAGTCTGGATGCTGTCACATATAGTAGGCTTCCAATCATTGACCTCTATTGCCTCTGATTTGTAGACTTTGAATTATCATCTTTTTTTAACTTGCAACTAGTTTGCATGGGAGTGATAACTGGTTTGCAATCCTCCATTCTGAACCTCTTTAGAATTTCTCTGATATACTTGGTTTGAGAAATAAAAATTCTTTGGTTGCTTTGACGTATCTTAAGTCCCAGAAAGAAGGATAGTTCTCCAAGTAATGACATTTCAAATTCATTCTACATATCCTTTGCAAATTTATGGCTTAACCTATCATCATCACCACCAAAAATAATATCATCAACATAAATTTCAATTAATAAAATATTATCTTGAGTTACCTTGATGTAGAGGTTGTTGTCTACGCTTCCTTTCCATAGTTTGTAGGGAGTTTTGTCATTTTTGTTTCTAATAATTACTTTGTTTTGAATGTGAATTGATATATGCACTACATGTGTCCAAAAAATATCTATCAATTTGGAATCTATTAGCATTGTTCAAACCATTTCCTGTGTAATTATCATCCATTATGATAATGTTCGTTTGTCTCTGAACCACTCTCTGAAACAATCTATGAATCCATGCTCTCATCCACTATCATATATCTTTCCAAACCTACTAAGTGTTCTTATGAATCCATCTCTGTCCATGCTGTCCAAGAATCTACTTGCACAACTGTCCATAATGATAGCCCATTTATCACTATACTATCATGACGTCTTGATTAATCTATCAAACTGTACTTATGCTAATTGATTTCTCTAAATCTGTCTTCTCAAACTCTGCAAGCTACTCGAATGATGGTTCTTTGGTCTGTCACAACTATCGCATAGACTCCCCCTGTCTAATATTCATATTACTTGGGAGTCTCTAAGTCGGATGGCTAAGAACAATTCCTGCTCTGATGTGTATTCATCATCATCTTCATTGGTAGATTCATCATCATATTCATTGGTAGATTCATTATCTCTCTGAGCTCTGACTTCTTTCTTTCTGTCTGTGGATTCATCTTTCACTACAATGCCTAAAAGTACAATCTCTTGAACCTGTTCCTTATTTATATGTCCTTCCTTTATTTCAGTTATTTTTCAAACCTTTTTGTATCTAACATCTTTTTTTTTCTCTGTAGAATTTTCTTCATCTCGTTTTATTACTAATCTTGTGATCTCTAGTACTTGGTCTTTGTTCACCTATTCTTCCTGGTTTATTATCCATACTTTCTTATATCTGATATCAATATTCTCTTTCATGGAAGTTTCGATCATGCTTCTACAATCACTGACTATGTGTCCATATTTATGACATTTGTAACACTCAATGTTATGTGTGACCACATAGGCACTTCTTGATTGAACATTTCTTTTATAATCCCTGCAATTTGCAACCTTATGTCCAAAGTTAGTACAATAAAAACAATGACCATAAAATAATTTTGCATAACTGAGAGTGAATGATCTTCTTTGTGGCGTAGTCCTTCATTATTTTTGCCTTGACTGATCATGATTATGATTGAAGCTTCTTTGTGGATTGAACATGGATGGTCTTCTTGAAGATGTATCTTCAATAGTTTTCTTAGATTTTGGTTGACCATGATTCATTCCTTTGAGAACTTTTGCATAACTCTTTCTATTTTCTTCATTATTCTTTTCTAGCAACCTAGAGTGCTTCTCTTCATTCTCTATAATTGATGTGGATTTTTCTGTCTCTTCAACGTTCTTGTTAAGCTTGATGATTTTACTTCTCAATGTGACAACCTCTTCTTCAATATTCTCAACCTCTTCTTCTTTCTTCATTATCTGATACTTCATGACTTATTGTGTTCTCTTTGCGCCTTTAAGTTGGATTTTCAATGTAATTATTCCTTCTTCCAGTCTTCTCTCTTCTTGACCAAACTCTTCCTCAAGTTGGTTTAATTCATTGGTTCTTTCCTTCAGATGATCCGTCATTATATTTTCTCTTTTTTCTGCTTCTTCCTTCTGTACTGCTATGTTGGCTTCTAAACATTTTTTTTGATATTGTAGAGTTTCTTCAATTCTTCTGGCCTCTTCTAGTTGTTCTCCTAAATTCTTGATGACCTGCTGATCCTTTTCAAAACCTTGAACACTTTCCTTTCGGTTCATCAATTCTTTCTTGGATGACTTGTTTTCTTCTCTTTCTTTCTTTAGATATTTAATTGCACTAGTCAATTTTTCTTTGTAATCAACTTCTGCTTCTTCATACTCTTCATTTTTTGAATTTGTCTGACATGATGAGCATCTTTCTTCTTGTTTTGTATCTGCATATTCTTTGGCATTTTCTGAATCTACGATGGGTGAAGAATATATGTCATGTAACTTATCCCAAAATTATTTTGTTGATGAACATTCACCAACCTTTTCTCTTATCGGATTAGGTAATTCTTCCGAGATGAAATCCATTGCTATTTTGTTATTCTTCTTCAATTCCTTCTTGGCTGCAGTCTTTTCCCTTTTTGAACTATCATATCCTGTAACAACTGATAGCCAAATATAATGTCCCTATGCCTGTAAAAATACTTTCATCCTTATGCTCCACATTTCATACTTAAAACCATTATGACCATTAAACATTGGTACTCCATTCTCAGAATAATCCATGATCTCCTTCCAATGGTTAAATTGTTTCCTAAAGGAACTAAATCTGATACCAATTGTTGGATTACGCAGATGTGGGGTGAATCAGTAATAGAGAAATTTAATCATTTTTAACCATATAATCCAAGTGTTATATCAATGTATCATTATCATTCAATAAATGCAGAGTAAATAAGCAATGAACAAATAAACAATCATACACATACACAGTACACCAATGTTTTACATGGAAACCCAAAGCGGGAGAAAACCACAGAACGCTTTGTCTTATATGTCTTGAAGAATTACATTCATTGGAAGAACCAACTTCCTTTGTTTTCCATATGCAACTGGAAGTAAGTTCCAACCCCACAGTTTCTCAGGCTACAACTTGAGGGAAGCTCCAATTCTCTAGCTACAACCAGAAGAAGGCTACAACCCCCTATGTTCTCTGGATACAACCGAAAGGTGGCTACAATGACCTGTCCTTGCCCTGTCCAACCGCCCTGAAGTAGAAGTATAATCATGGAACCATTGTCACACTATCACTGTGAGATATACCGCTATAAACCTGTACCAATAAACCTAAACCATGAATCAACCATGAAACAACCTGTACCTCAACCTTTAATTAACCTGTACCATAAACAAGTGCATCAACCATGCACCAACCTGTACCAAACAACCTGTAATCAACCTGTACCATAAACAAGTGCATCAACCATGCACCAATCTGTACCTCAGCCTATACCATGAACAAGTGCATCAACAATGCAACAAACCTGTACAAATAACCTGTCACAACAACTTGTCCAAACAACCTATCACAACAACCTGCCTCATCAATCTTATCAACCAAATCAAATCTAATCACCAAGATCAATCACCAAGACAACTCTCAAAGATGTGCATCAACCAAGCATAACACAACAATTCATAATTATCACCAAGATCAATAGGTGCTTCTAATAATAAAAGTATGCTACATGATCCATAAACCATGTGTCGACAATACTACTAACAAGTGCCTCCAACCATGTACCAAGTAAGTGCCAATCATGTTTCAACTACTCATCAACTATGAATCATCAAGATGTTCCAACATCATCAACTATACACCTCATGTATGTGCCAACTCATCAACTACTTGTCTTAACCATGTACCCAACATGTACCTTAACCAAAAGCTCTCATCAATTTCATCATCCAAATATGATTTTAAAATCTATAATAGACCTGGTGTATATGATCACATACCTACAAACCTTCCTTAACTTTAACAACAAGAGACTAGCATTTTCATCAAATTTTCTTTAGTCTCACAAGACTAGTTTTGGATTAGTCAACAACCCTAACTTGAAATAATCATAATTATGTACTTGTAATGAATAAAGATTTGAAACTGATACAAAATGTTCTTCAGTGTGTTTTATGCAATTCTTCCATGTGTCACTACTTTGAACCTCTCATAAAAGGAGTTAAAGAAAAAATGGCATACCTTATTGAATTCTGTCTTATTCTAGAGAGAGACCTTGTAGAGAGTTCCCTGCGTACAATATTTGTTGAATCGATCTGAGAATGTTACACGGCCTACTATAGATTGTAATATAACCAACACATTTTTTCTTACTGAATTTGGATCTGTTATGAAGAAGTTATGATGTTTTTACCCAAAACACCTGTTTTAGACTAGATTTAGGACTAGCCACAAACCATGTTTTCCACGGAGTGTAAATCCAAAAATACAATGATCCACAATACTTGGATATGTTTCCTCAATGGCATAAAAATACTTGGATATGTTTCCTCAATGGCATAAAAATTTCACGGTCTGCATCATTCTATTAAAAAATTTATTACGAAAATGGTGAGATGATCTGTAAATGACATACCTTAGAAAGCATCATCAAAATAATTTATCCTCCCTTGAATTCTGGCCTTATTTTCTTCACCTTCCATCTGAAATTTGGCTTAGATATCCTTTGGTTATCTCAGACACTTATAGATATTCAATACGCTCAAGTGTGATATAAAATGAGAGAGCCTTGCCTCTTATTTATACTCTCCAAGTAGCTTCCTTAAAAACATATTCTAGGTCACTTTGCTCACTTTCCTTATTTTAGGGTTAAGCCACTTCTAATTTCCCCATTAAATTTATTATTTAAATAATTTATTTTGTATTCACTTTGAATTATAGTACACTCATCCCTTCACTTTATTATTTACCTTCTAAAATCTCTTAAACCACTTTGACTACTTTGACCTTTTGGGACTTCTAGATGACATATGAGGGTCCTCCAACTTCGTAAGGCTCCAACTCTCAAACCGTGAGGAGTTATGTGACGTTACACATACCATCAGAAATAGAATGAAATTTAATATCCATATAGAATAGTATTACCTGTAAATATATCAAAATGCATACCATTATCCATCAAACAAACTTGGGTCCATTACCTAAACCTGGGTTCTCCAACTTCCAATGGCCATAACTCTCTAATTATGAGGAGTTATGTGACATTCCACATACCACTGAAAATGGAATGACAAGAACTATCCATATAGGATAGTTTCATTGAAAAATTCACTGACCTTCATCTCATTATTCCATAAATAATCATGGGTTATCTAACCATACTTCTAGGATAACTCAATCCGCAAAGCGTCTTTCTGTGAGGTCCTTCACCATAAGGGGACCACTTTGGAGTTCATCCATTTGTACTTATTATCAACCATGACAAGACAATAATGAGTCATCTTTA
This sequence comes from Picea engelmannii, assembly GCA_009831015.1. Taxonomy (NCBI): domain Eukaryota; kingdom Viridiplantae; phylum Streptophyta; class Pinopsida; order Pinales; family Pinaceae; genus Picea; species Picea engelmannii. Next base: position 381,231 of record ML798961.1, read on the forward strand.
CATCAAACAAACTTGGGTCTATTACCCAGACCTTGTGCTACCGAAATTCGCTACCGAACTTTCTCCAAGGGTTGATATCAATCACTAAGGGGTTGACATCAATCTACAATATAACTCTCCAATAGTTGACATCAATGACAACCAACTATCCATCATCCTAAGCCAACTGTCTGACAGAACGTACTAAAAAATATGACCTTATACCTAGAGAAATTGAAAATGCAACCAAGATAAATAATTAAGACCATTCAAATAAAGTGCAAAGTGAATATAAAGGAGAAGAAGTGATGGTTTAAAAAAAAAAATGATCATCAAGCAGCTAAAAGAATGGATGCAGAATAGAAATAAACTGAGAAAACGAGTAGCTCATTTAATTTAAAACATGAATTGAATAAGATCATAATTCATATTGCTTTGTTAGAACTTCCAAAAATTCTTGTTTATTGAAAACAAGTTTTGAAAATGATTGATTGTTCAATTTCAGCAACAAAACCTGATACTTTAAATATATAGGATGAAAGGCTCGTTGTCATGTTTGGGCCTAACATTGAGGAAAGAGGAGAAGAAGTGGCACCCTTCTACATTTCCTTAACTGACAATGAACATATTTTACACAATTGTTTGCTAGATTCAGGTGCTTCTAATAATTTAATGCCTAAAATAGTCATGGAGAAGTTGGGTCTACAAATCACAAGACCATATCAAGATTTTTATTTATTTGGTTCTAGAAAAGTCAAATGTTTAGGAATGATCAAAGATCTTGTAGTACATTTATCCCAAATTCCTATAAAAAGTGTTATGATGGGCATGGTTGTGGTAAATGTGCCTATGAACTATGAAATTTTTTTATCTAGATCTTGGGAAAGCAAGCTGGGTGGCACATTACAAACGAATATGGCATATGCCACTATTCCAGTTTTTGCTGCAGAAACAAGGAGACTTTATAGGGAAACCAAACACACATATACAGTTAGTTATCCAAATAATCTCAATAATTATCATGTTTATTCAAAATATAAAGACTTGGAATGATTCATTCTATCTATAAATAATGAACCAAAGGTTTGTACAGAAATTGCAAATACTCCTTTTGTTGAAAATGATGAGTTTATGAATGGAATGTGGAAAATGTATTTTGATCGAGCTTCTTCTTGGGAGGTTTCTGGAGCTGGTATACTTTTAATGTCACCTTCTAGGAATTTTTTTCCATTTTCTTTTAGGTTGCAATTTGAAACAGATACCACAAATAATTTTTGTGAATATGAAGCTTTAGTGTTAGGTTTAGAAGTAGCTAGGATATTGAAAATTAGATTGAAAACTAGAAGTAGCAGATTCATTAGCAGTGGAAGCAAGTACTTTTAGGTCTCCCGAGGTTCCAAATCTAAAATATGAAGTGGAGATGAGGTATAGACCTTCAATTCCTGATCATGTTAAACGTTGGAAGGTATTTGAAGATGATTAACAAATTAAGAAGATTTTGGAAATGGTTAATGAATTTTCTGCAGCTCATATTAATGAAGAATATGACAAAGATAATGAAAACATTAATTAAAATTGTCATTCAAATCCTAAAATGAAAAATATGATTGCTAACCATAAAATGATGGTATTGAGAAACAATCAGATTCCAAAGGTAATAGTGCCTCTAGATAAATTGTTTGATAAATATGATATTTTCGCCAAACTTGTTGTTCATCCTCATATTCAAGAAGTAGAACACTATAACATTGGTACCGAACAAGAACTAAAGAATATCAAGATCTCAAAGCTCAGCCTAATGATCAAAACTTCAGGTATGTGGAATTATTTAAAGAATTTGTTGAAGTTTTTGCATGAAATGACACTCTGTGTTGATTTTAAAAATGTTAATAAATCTTCATTGAAGGATAACTACCCTCTTCCGAAAATGGAGCAGATTTTACAAAGGGTAGTGGGAGCTAACCAAATTTCTATGATTGATGGTTTTTCAGGCTATAACCAGATTGTTGTGCATGAAAAATTTAAGGAGTTGACTGCATTACCACACTTTGGGGAACCTTTATGTATTAAAACATTCCCTTTGGTTTAATGAATGGAGGAGCAACTTTTCAGAGCATGATGGACATAGTATTTTTTGGAGAGACATATAAATTTATTGTTATTTAGTTATGTGATCTAACTATCTTCTCCACATCAGATAATGAGCACTTAAAACACCTTAGAAAAACTTTTATTAAATGAAAAAATATGGCTTGTAACTTCTAAAAAATCACACTTTGCTATGTAGGAAGGGAAATTACTTGGAAATATTGTTTCAAAGGAAGCAGTGAAAATTCACCCTCAATGTGTTGAAGAAATTAAATTTATCATCTTGCCAAGAAACAAGAAAGAGATTCAGTCATTTCTTGGAAAAACCAATTTTTTGAGAAGGTTCATTTGTAATTCTGTTGAAGTTGTAAAATATTTGACAGACATGTGGAACAACGATAGTGAGATTAAATGGTATTCAGAGACCAAATATTCATTTGATCAAATCAAAAAATCCTTGAGAGAAGCACAAGTGTTGGTAAGTCCAAATTACTTAAAGCATTTTCTTATTTTTTCCTTTTCCTATGATAACACTATTGTTATAGTCCTTTTACAAAGGAATGAGGAAAATCGTGAACAAAAAATTGCATTTTTTATCAAGAGTTTAAGAGATTCATAACTTAAATAGAATATTATTGAGAAACAGGAATATGCATTGGTAAAGGCTTTGAAATATTTTAGATCTCATGTTTTACACTCCAAAATAATTTGTAACATCGCGCTCTTGCGCGTACCTTGGAAGTGACTTATTCTTTAAGGACACTTGAGTGCAAGTGATCCGGTTCATTATATGAGTGATTGTTTCACTTATGTATTCTGATGATGAGATTATGATGTATGATGTTATGTTATGTTATTATGTATAGACATGTGCTATTGATTGATTTCTCCTGAGTGTGCATGACTCTTGATAAGTTGAGGATGTTGACGACATCGATGGACCTCCTTGGACTCTGGATCGAGTCACAGAGTGGATTGTTTATGGTTTGCGTATTTATGTTATGGAATGTGTGACATATGACTGATATAATGTGATGTTGTTTATGGATCACTGACATGTTTGTTGATGGATGCAGGCTGATGATAGCTTGCTAATCAGACTCACATTTGGAGTAGAGGGGTCATGCACAAAACCAAAGTTATTAACGGAGAGGTGTGGTAGCAGCCCTGCCACAGCCTACTAGCACTCCCTCCATGGATCGAACTGTAGGTTAACAATTACCTAGTTCGAGAGATCCACGATGTCATGAGGGTAGACTGTGACAGTCGCTCACGATGATTCTAAGGGGCATACAATAAGACAGGGTCCTTATTCCTTAGAGGCCCTTAGTCTCCCACAAGGTCATTTGACGGAGTATTGACTCCAGGGGTTTCATGTCTACTAAAATCAGTCAAAAGGTGAGTGGAACCCTTGAAGCACGTAGTGCGTCTTGAAGGGCACGTCACGATTCTTTTTTAACTCTATAATTTAATGAACCTAGTATCTAGAAAATTATGTCTCCTTATGACCTCGTTCGCCTTGAAATGAATGATAGTATGAGTAAAGATTAATAATTTAATTTCCCTTAAAAAAATGTCACCAAGCCTAGTGAATTTAAAAGCTAGGTATAAGTAGAACATCTGAACCAAAAAAAAAAGTAAAAGGCCATGTAACATTAATAATTCAAACATTAATAATTAGAGTAAACTTTTAATGAAGGATTAAATTATTAAAAGGGTAAATTGTTGTTTATGTCTAAACTTGGTAATTCTGAACTTAGATAAAAAGGGGAACTTAAAGAAAAAGGGGAATGCCTAACATAGTAGGGAATCTAGTCTTTGGAACCTTTTAATTGTGAACTCAACTAGGTTTTAAGAAAGGCATAAGTCATTTAAGAATTGTAAATGAATAAAGGGACACCAATGAGCATTTTTAGGAATGTTTTTAGGTGGGTGAGGGAAATAGGAAAATTTAATTAATTGATTAATTGATTTTTTGGTGCAACTAAGGGATCGGGTGACATGTGTACATGGGAGGTTTATCCTAATTGAAATTTTAATAAAAAGAATCTAATGAGGTTTGGGGCATGTAATCACTAAGAAAACTCTATAAAAAGGATGGGGGATGAGGAGTATGGATCACGTCTGGTAGGCGTAAGGTTACGCTGCCGATATTTTTCTTATGGGAGTTGGGATGCCCAGTTCGATTACAGAGAGTTAGATTGACCTTGCGATGAGAGCTAGGAGTTAGCCTTCTTTGGTTTGTGTGCGTGGCCCCTTTGCGTCTAGGGGGGCTCAGGGGGAAGAAGATTACCCCTAGCGTTGGCTGGGAGGTACCGGTGTTGTTTTAGCGATTAACAAGCATGAGAGAGGAGGAGCGTCAGCTGACGAAGAAAAACAACAAGTCCATCCGCCGATTACGGTACGCATGTGTAGAAAAATTGCATTGTTAAATTAGTTTAAAAATTGTATGTGGATTCGTATGTTGATAAATTGTAACGGATTTCTAGTACTGGTTCTGCAATGTGGAACGCCCTGCTTATTTGTGTTCAATTTAAAAGGTGTTGGAATATAGTTCTAATGTGAAAGAATCTGGTTGTCGATTTTCTCAATGTAATGGTTTGTAAACTGGAACAGAAATTTCTGAGTGTAATTATTTTCCATCTTTATCTAAAGGCGTGAAGGTCTGTCTTTTAGCTGGTTCGTCGCAAACTTTTGAGCTATTTTCTTTTAATTACGTTGCAAAACTTCATTGTAATAAAATTGTTTTAATTTCCGTTGTAAAGATCTGCTCGTCAGGTAGAGTGCTCTAAGTGAGGGAAATTTTTCCACCGTGTTCGAATCTGAAGCTAGGAAAATCCCTGTTCCGGATCAACTACGATTCTCTGTTTGAACACTCGCCCTTGTCTCTCTCTTGCTGGGAAAATTCGAATTTAATGCCGGCTCCGTATTTTATTGGTTTACCGACTTCTGGACAGAGCTTTTAGCACACCCTCAATCTACGATGATGGCGGCTTGACATTGGCGTTGTCCCACGAATTTTGTTCTTTTGATTACTTGTTCAACGGTCATGGTGCCTTAGATTGTCTCCAAATGATTTTTACGGTAGCCACTATACCAAATGAAATGAGATGTGGTGAACAAGCGGCATTAGATTTCAGAATACCACTGATAACCCATCATTCATCGGATTTATTTGCCCTTATAGTTGCAGTTTTGTTTTTAGCCCACGATTTTCTGTAATGGTTTTGTTGCAATTTCCATTTTTTTAAATGGTGATTGTAATAACCGAATGTAGGGCAGGCTTTTCATATGGTGACGTATCTATTGTTCTTAGGCCTCTCAATATTTATAATTTGAATTCTGAGTTGTTCAGTTATTCAACCTGTGTGGATCTTTTTCTTCTTCCTCGCGTGCATGGCGGAGTGCAAGAATAACCCCATCTGTGTGTTGAAACCAGACTGAGTTTGGGGCTGGGTCTTTGCTCTGGACTGGGCGTTTGTTAGCCGCGACCCGTGGTAGGATTTTTCTCAGAAGGGGTGTAGTACCTTCAGCGATTGGGGTCTCCCTTATTCCGTCTAGCCCTGGTTCGCCAGAGTTTTTAATTGGGGTTTTCCCTCTTTTATTTCTCATCCTTAGCGTGGAGCTAGGATGTCGATGGGTTGGACGCGTTGATTCATCTCGTTTTTATTTCTTTTGTTTGCTCAGACTTAGATTCATTGCCCCACGAATCCGCTGGTAGCTCAGTGTTTTCTTCACGGTGAAATTTCGTTTAAGATGTCTTTATTTAAGACGTATAAAAGTAGGTTGAAACTAACTAAAATGCAAGTTGTTCTTGGCGGAAGAGTGAACGAATGTGAAGTGAATGATGGCTAAAGAAAATGCATAAATGGGCCCTGGCCATAACATTGTTTTACCGTGATAAACAAAACTAAACGCTGGAAAAATAACACGAGCAACAGACATCACCTACAAGTTACAACTTCATTTTTCTTCTGGTTTCGCGACACGCCTTATTCAAATTAACTAAACTAAATTGAGACATTGTTGGGAATTCCTTTGCCAATTATCCCTCCTTACGACTCAAATCTGAGGTGTTTGGATAAAGTAAAGTATATGGAACCTGGGCAGGACCAGATCTGTTCTTCAAATTTGCGTCTTGGTTTATTTCTGTTATATTCCTTTCTATGTCTTTCAACTTCTTCCCAAAGCATTCAAAATCCTCTGTCACACGTTTATCCTTAATCCTTTCACTCGTGTCTCTCTGCCCCAGATATACCTCGTCTGTTGAGTGCCTCGATAGGATTTCTATCAGGGTTATGCCCAGGGTCGTTTGGAATTGGTTACTAATCGTTCTGAAGAAAAAATAAGTCTGGATTCTCCACCAGTTCCGAGAATTCTTGGGACCCTTCTTCTGGAATGAACCTTCTGCTTAAGGTTGATAAATTGTGAAGCACAGAGAAAATGCAGAGAGAAAAGAATAGTATATTCAAATGTATAAAGAAGTACAGAAGAGTTCTGAAGAGCTTCCTAACAATAGGAAATAGTTGAGCTTATATATGCTCAAGCAAGACAAAAATAGAAAGTACAACTGTCCAGTACATCTGGCAGTGTACGGTCATACTGTTGAGGATACAATATATTTAACACTCTCTCTTAGACTCAACAGTTACAATCAGCAGCACTGACTATGCCTAAGTGCTGTCTCTGGAAGTCAAAAACTGACTTTCCTAGTGGCTTGGTGAAAATATCAGCAAGCTGATCTCTAGAACCACAAAATTGTAGTGCAATGTCCC
>ML798961.1:391039-468538 GCA_009831015.1 Picea engelmannii
GATGAAATTGAAGAATCAATGTTGGATAGTAATTCTCTGTTACCTGTCATGTGATTGCTGCAACCACTGTCCAGCAACCAGAGATCTTTAGGTTGTTGTTCAGTTTTGTGGCATGAGAGAAACATACCTCCTGAGTTTTCTCCCGTGTGATTTGACAAATGTGCTCTGCCTGAGAGCTGATCTTCCTGCTTCTTCCTGCATTCAGATTCATAGTGCCCATACTTTTTGCAATAGAAACATTGAATGCTGGATTTGTCATTCGACCTTCTCCCTCTGCCTCTTTGAGGCTGGAAATTCTGTTGTTGATTGTATTGTTGATTTCTTTGACCTTGGAAGTTCTGAGTGGGATATTGTTGTCTATTTTCTCCACTGTTATGAGGGTTACCCTGAGTGTTCCCTCTTCCTCTACTTCTTCCTCTGCCTTTCCCTCTTCTGAATGAGAACTGAGTTTGGAAGGCATTGGAGATTGACTCATCTGTGAGATGTAGTCTTGTCTCATGTGTCACCAAAGAACCAATTAGTTCATCTATGGAGAAACTTGACAGGTCCTTGGATTCAAGGATGGCTGTGACAACCATTTCAAATTTCTTGGGAAGACTTCTGAGAATTTTCTCAACAATTCGTTGATCAGTGATGGTTTCACCAATTAGTCTGATCTGATTCACGATTCCCATGACTCTGGTCATGAACTGATCCACTGTTTCAGACTCTGTCATCCTTAGAGTCTCAAATTGTGTCCACAAGGTCTGCAGTTTAACTATTTTTACCCTGTCATTTCCTTGGTAGGATGTTTTGAGGATGTCCCAGGCCTGTTTGGAAGTACCAGCGCCTGTGATTTTCGAAAAAATCGAATCATCCACAGAATTCTGTATCTAGAATTTCGCTTTGTTTTCTTTGGTCCTCAGAGTTGCTTGAGCAATTCTCTGGGCATTTGTCATGGCAGTGAGGGCTGCTGGATCTGGTTCCACATATCCAAGATCCACTGGTTCCCAACACTCTTGTGCTTGCAAGAACGACCTCATTTGTAGAGACTAGAACTCATAGTTCTTTCCCAAAAGTATCGGACCCTGAGTTGGTCCTAAGTTGCTAGATGATGCCATATATAATAAAAAAATTCAGAAAAAATAGAGGGAAAAATTTTGTATTTACCTCCGATCTCAGAAATGTTGATTTGCCGATGGCTAGTTTGCCGATGGTCGATAGGAGCTTATCGGGCTTGGATTGGCCCTTTAGTCTCCTTGCAATGTGACCATGCACCTTGTGTAAACGCTACGGGCTTTTCTCGTTCCTTTGGCTTTCAAATCGCCGAAATGCGAAAAATAGCCTTTCAACTTTTCAACGGTCCAGATCGTCCATTGATCGGACGGTCCAGATCGTATCGGGATATCGCGAATCGGGATTTCACGATTTTTGATGTCAAGGTTCTTTTCCTCCTCGATTTCGCAATCGTCGATTTTCCGATGGCGTGCTTCAATTCAGGACTTTTCCCGATATCGTTGATTGCTACCACGTGGCTCAGCAAACCGGTCCTGATCTCTCCTCGTGATTTCGCGATATGATGTGTCCCGGACCTCTTGTCTGCAGGATCTGCGAAATGCCGAATCCCGAAAAGCCAATGAACTCGCTTATCGGGACTTTTCCCGAAAGCTTCGATCTTTGCCACGTGTCCTTGAAAGATGGACGACTCAGATTTGCGTTGGGGATTTCACTGGAAAGAAACCCGATCACTTGTTCTCAGGTTTCGCGATTTCCCGAATCTCGATGTGCCGATGGCGCTTTCCTCTTTGGGGCTTTTTCCGAGTCGCCGGATTTGCGCCACGTGTCCTTGAAGAATGGACGGTCCTGATTCAGCCTCGGGATTTCACGACTTGCGATGCACCAAATCTCTGTCAACGTGAAACCCCGAATGCCGATACACTGACGGTGCCCTCGATGTCTGCCACATGTCCAGGAGATATGGACGGCTGAGATCTGATCAGGATTTCGCGTATCACGATTTCACAAGTTGCGATGTCAAATATCTTTGACAGCTTGAAACCCCGGACTCCGAAATGCCAATATGACGATGCATTGATCTGCTGCCACCTGTCCTCTGAAATGGACGACTGAGATCATTTCGGGATTTTGCAATTTCGCGTATCAGAGTTTTTGGAGAGCAGATTCTTTCGCTCGTCCAACTCCCGATTCCCAATTTTGCGATGGAATAGGATGTCGCCATGTGTCTTCTTGATGAACGGTCAAGATGACGTCGGGATTTCGTGACTTCACAAGTCGAAATCACTCTTGTGCACTGCAGAGGACTAAACCTCGTGCACCTTCTCACTGATCCAACGGTTGTCGGGCCTTTGCACAAGATCTTACGACTGAAATGCTTTTGCCCTTTCCGCGCTCTCCTGGTCCCTTCTGGACTGGTTTCCCGCCTTGGAACCGTTCACAGGATGAATTTCACGGCTTTAGTGACTGTTCTTTGCGCTTGAGATGCGTTCTTTACACCTGTGGAAGAAAGATTCATGAATCTTTCAAAGATTTGGAAGAATTTCACGATTTCTTCGTGATCTACTACAATCTTTGACCGACTAGAGCTATTTTCAAGAATTTTTAAACGATTCATCCTTCTGCTTGAATCTTTAACGAATTGAAGCGAAATCTTCAAGTTCTTTAAACTTCTTTCGTTCTGCAGCTCTTCTATGTCAATCTTTGACAGTTCTTTTGAGAAATTTGTGCAGGTTTCTTCTTCTGCGTTCTCTGCTTCCTCTACTAGCTTCTCACGACGATCTTTAAAGAGTATTACATACAACTTTCCAAGCCTTGTGAAAAGACTGTGTCGCGTGCTCTCAAGATGCGTGTAAGCTCTGCGCTGTGAGGATCGAGTTGCTCTCCCGACTATGTGAAGAGGCTTACTGCTGAAGCTCTGATACCATGATAAATTGTGAAGCACAGAGAAAATGCAGAGAGAAAAGAATAGTATATTCAAATGTATAAAGAAGTACAGAAGAGTTCTGAAGAGCTTCCTAACAATAGGAAATAGCTGAGCTTATATATTCTCAAGCAAGACAAAAATAGAAAGTACAACTGTCCAGTACAGCTGGCAGTGTACGGTCATACTGTTGAGGATATAATATATTTAACAAAGGTGGGTTGATCAGGCATGTACCAGGCGTAAGGGTATTTCCCGAAATTAACTGAAGTGTGAAGAGCTGAGGCCACCCATATGATGGTTGTTAATGCTTTTCGAACTTCTTCGACGGTCTCCATATTGTACGATGACTAACATTTCTGATTTCTCTCCACCATTCTTGAAGCTCTGTATCAAATTTCACTGCATCATCATTCTCGTAGTACAAGGACAGGTAGTCCTTAACCCATGAATAATATGTTAACCCATCCTTACTTTGGAGGATGAACTCTGGTTCATCACATTTTCATGCCACATCGTTCATTAACTGGAATTCTTGAAGAGGTAGGACGTATATACCAGTTTAGAGTGTGAAGAACTCTGGTTTTAAACTAATAGGAACCCTTGATGGAAGAATGACATGGATAGAATTTTACAAGGAGATTTTGTATAATACGTTAAGTGTACCTAAGATTTTGATCTAGGAGTTGTTAATTTCATGATTAGAGTTATGCTTGTATTGATCCTTGATAAGGTGTCGTGACTTATCTCCTTAATAAATCCAAGTGGCCATTCTCTTGCGCATTGAAAAACTGATGGTTTTTATTGATGTCTAAATCTAGTCTTGAATTTGGTCGGATTGCATAGTTAGAATCTTGGCACCTTGAATCATGTTGACTCTGAATTGATTAGGTAACCCCTTCCCTTGCGCCATTTAATTTAAGGTCGATAAATCTGGCACCCACCATTTAATGTTAACGATAATTGATTAAGCTTGATAACCTCTTGCGCCATTACTTATGTAAATGAATAATGGTTTCATAACTTCCCCTGGCGTGCCTGAAGTAATGCTAGTGTTAGAAATTTGAATTGATAGATTTCTGGCGCCTTGAATTTATTGTGACTTATGGCTGGTTGCAATAGATTTATTGCGCCTTGTAGATAGAATTGATAATCACCTTAGCGCTAGGAAAATAAATTTGATGTTTACTCTTGCGCAATGAAATTAATTGAGAACACTCTTGCACCCTTAGTATGTCGATGTATGTTTATGATTATAGTTGGTTACATTTGCGCCTTTAATCATGTTGACTAATGATTGATTTAGTAATTACTTTCTCGTGCGCCTAAATTGTTGAAGTATAACTGATGGATTAATTGAATATAGTGTTCGCGTGCAATACATTAATTTTGTGTATGACTATTGAGTAATTAAACTCCTTGTGCGCACTAAATTTTAATGTAGTGTTGATAGTTTTAGATTTAGTCTCTTGCGCTAACTGCATGTTTATTTCTGACGAGTGATTGCACCTTTCGATTGGGTTTCACGCCGCCAATAGTTGCTATAGCATTGCACCTTGGATGTAAGGTGGTCTATGATGTGTTATGTGAATTTTTACTCGAGCTCCATGTTTAGATTGATGTTATAATTTCCTAACGCAGCAAAAACAAAAAAAAATATTGTGACCCATTGTACGTCGCTTGTTGTCGTAATGACAGGCTCGTTACATAATTGCAAATGTTCTTAGTAGTACTATCAAACAAATTATGAATCAACTATATAGGGATGATAGAAGGGGAAATGGATAGAGAAAATTCAATAGTATGAATTTTAAATAACTACAACAAAATCGATCAAAGGTCAAGGTTTAGCAAAACTTCTAGCATAATTGAATTGCAAGGCTCTTGGAATAAATGAATTTTTAGAAATAACAAAACATCCTTCAGCAGGATTGGAGGAAGCATATTTGCAATAGCCTTTAATAAAGGTACATGATATGTTTTGGTACATAAACATTATTTTATATTTACAAAGACTTGAATGTCCACCCAATTTCATTCAAGCAAGAGCTAGATCTCTTAAACTACAAGGAATCAAGTATTTCATAATTGATGAAAAGATTTATAGGAAATATTATTTGGGAATTTTATTGAATTGTATTGTTGAAGAGGAAAATGAGGGAATTATAAATGAATTTCATAAATCCATATGTGGAGCACACCATGCTTGGAGAGATATAACATACAAAATTTTGAGAGATGGTTATTATTGGCCAAATCTATTTTCAGAAGTGAATGGAAAAGCAATATCTTGTAGAGAATATCATATTTTTGCAGGTAAAAAAAATCTTTCTTCATTACCATTAGTACCAATAAAATTTGAAGCTCTGTTTCAGCAGTGGGGAGTTGACTTCATAGGTAAGATTCATCCTAGATCTAGTGCACAACATAAGTGGATTTTAACTGCAACAAACTATTTTTCCAAATGAGTGGAAGAAATTCCTACCAAATTTGATATTGATTCATTCATGATCAAATTTCTTGAAGAAAACATTCTTTTTGGATTTGGATGTCCCAGGAAAATCATAACAAACAATTCTCAATCTTTTAAATCCTTTGCAATGATAGATTTTTGTCAAAATTATAACATTATTCTTGGAAATTATACTACCTACTACCCTCAAGGTAATGGACTAGTAGAGTCATCAAACAAAAGTTTAATGAGGGTTATTAAAAAAGTTTTGACTGATGATAAAAGGGATTGGTATTCTCATTTGAAATTTTCACTCTGGGCCAACAAAATTAGCACCAAAAGATCAACAAGTATCTATTTTTTTCAGTTAATTTATGGCATTGATGTTGTACTTCCTATTAATATTACTTTGCCTGTGATGAAATTATTGTAGGATAGTGAAGAAGAACCAAATGATCTGACTAGAAGAATGGAACAGATAATTGAAGTACAACAAACCAGAGAATAGGGTAATGAAAATTTTTAGGAATATCAAGACAAGATGAAAGTTATTTTTGACAGAAGAGAAAAATAAAGAAATTTTCTTCCTGGTGACTTAGTGCTAAGATGGGATATCAGGAGAGAATATCAAGGAAAACATGGAAAGTTTGATAATTTTTGGTTGAGACCTTATAAAATTGTTTCAATTGAAGGAAACATCTCATTTTCCCTTTAGAATCTAGAAGGCGATCTGTTGGAACTACCTGTGAATGGGCGGTTCTTGAAACATTTCATTCAATTTTAAAGTTTGTATTTCCATTCATTGTATATAACCGGTTTTTATTGATATTGGTTTTTACTTTTTTGTAAAATTTCAAAAAGACTTCTAGAAAATATTTTTGAAATAAGTTTTTGGATCTAAAGTATGACTCATGGAGTCTTATCATTATTATTTTATCAAGACAAATGATCCAATTAAACAAAAAATCAGAAATTTCTTTCTTAGAATACATGTTTCGAACAAAATTTATTTCTTATTTCTAGGAGACTTAGCATAGATGATTACGTAGTTAAATAGATATTCTCTTTAAAATAAATAAATCCTTATGTTCTCAAACTTTATAAGTTTTAATAAAAAATATTGTTCTAACTACTAATGAGGATCTTGACCTATTATTTTCAAAACCAGAAAGGATAACATTTTATTTGTTTCCTCATGAAAGTTGAAAATGTATGTTTTTGGTAGTTCATTTCTAAGTAGAGGATTTGGTGTCAAACTTATAGTTGATAGTTCTACTCAAGGCATGCTACTAAATTTATATATTTTGGAAATATAGAGTTAGGATTGAGGAAATAAAAATATTAATGAGTATACTTTATCACGCAGGTATTTTTAACTCATCCTTGATAAATATACATCATCCCTTAGTGTGTAAAACATATTGATTTCCCCCATCTCATGCAAAGTACATATAAATTGAAAGATATGGTGAAAGGAAATTCAATTGGGAAATGTAGGTATCTTCACCAGGGCTATGGAAACTCGCTAACACTGAAGCAAGTCCTGTGATGTCGTGGTGACTACACCATAGGATATGGATGATTTTCGGCAGTGTAGAAACATCAAGAGGATAACGAGGATTACTAATGAGTATATTTATCTTATTACTCAATCAAATTATTTTCCTCCAAAATAACTCGGTTCTGACCTTAATCAAAGACATAATATAAAATGTTATCTTCAAACCCTAAAAACCTTGAGTTGTTAAACATTAGTTATAAATTTGACTCTTGAGCCAAAATTTATTACTACATTACCCTAGAAAATCCTTGAGTAAATTTGAATGGGTGAAAATACTTTTATCCTTTTCTGGTGTTACTCTCTAAAAACATGTTTAATTGTGAAATTATTAGTGGTTCAATCTCTTCCATTAAATATTAATCATATTATTGAGAAGAAAAGGTTTTTTTGATATGTTTAAAAGAGAAATTGACATTTACTATGAGTGTTTTATAATTAGTTTTATTTGCAGAATAATGACTCCATATCCAATAAAGAAGACACATGGTATACAGTTCTTTAGTGCATCGCAAGGAGACACCATCCTCAATTGGAATCTAATGTTGTAACATTACCTAAAATTTTAATAAAAAAATAAATTTTATGTTAATTAATTCTAAGTAGGTTTTAATTAGTTAGACAGGTTGTTTCTAATTGTTATATTTTATTTAATCTTAGTTCTTATCTATTTATCTAGATTAAAATATTTTGTAAATAATATTAAAATCAATCTTAGTTTTAGTTTAGTTTTATTAAGGTTTTGTATTAATTTTTATATAATTTAGTTTTGATATATCGTTTAGTTTTAAATTTTCTTTTAAACTTTTAATATTGTTGGAATACTGAGAGGGCGGGTGAATCAGTATGAGCATTTTTTACCACTTTCAATCACAACAACATATAAACTTCAACTTTGTGACAAGTATTCAATAGATTATCACTTATGCATTTAGTATATCATTGCATCATAAACAATATCATTCATCAATGCATAATAAACAACCACATATGCATAGTACACCATAATTTACATGTAAACCCAAATGGGAGAAAACCAAAGAATGTTTTCATATATATATCAAGAATACATTCATAGGAAGCACCAACTTCCCAATTCTCCAACACCAACTGGAAGGAGGATCCAACTCCCTGTGTTCTCTGGCTCCAACCAGAAGGAGGTTAGGGCCCCCTGATTAACAGGCTCTTGTATGAAGGAAGATCCAACTCTCTATGTTCTTCAGCACCAACTGGAAGGAGGATACAACCCCCTTTTATTACCCTATCCCGCCACCCTAAAATATAAGTGTAGACTCAACCATGTACCAAAATATGTACCTTATCATGCATCGACCATGTAGCGAAACCTGTACCATAACAAGTGCCTCAATCATATACCATATCACTCATGATATGTCTCAATCATGCCATATACCATGTACCATAATATATCATCAATGAAGTGATTCAAGCATGTAATAACATCACCATGACATATACCAAACCAGATACCAAGATAACCAAGATATTATTCTAATCAATGTACCATAAAATCACCAAGGTGTACCTCAAAGAATATGTTGAGTATCCAAGATGTGTCAATGTTTGAACAATATGGCTCAAGCATGCACCATAACCGTCAAGACATAACCTTCCAAATTCATATAAAAAACATACCTATAATTATGTAACAGATCTGGTGCATCAGATCTCTGCTCATCATACCTTCCTAACTTTATCATCATCAAACTAGGTCCACTTAGATACTTGGTCCACATAGAAACCCCAACATCACTTCTCAACTATGCATACAAAGCTGCTCAAAATTGTACCTCAAATATACAAACTTCTAAGATTCTCCACGAGCTCAATTTTCCATTTATGACTCTAAAATTTCTATCTAAGGTACTTTTGTACATGTATTGTAAAACATCTGAAAATTTCACAGTATTAAAATTCCTAGAACAGATGTTATAACAACAATTCCAAAATGACGTGTTTGAAACATATTTCAAAATCGTTCCAGAACTGTTACTTCCATAGAGCATATCTCCCAAATTGTTGTGAGCCAATGTCTAAAATTTTAACCACAAGTACTCTTAGATCTTTCCTCCATCTCCTCAAAATTTAAGGGTCTGAAACTTCCCAAAACATAAGTTATAGTGAAAGTGGAAGACCTTCATGAATTCTGACCTATTTTGGAGAGAGAACTTGTACACCATGCCACGTGCTCAATATTTTATATATGATTTTGAAACTCACACACAAGATACTACAAGCTGTAATTTTTCTAATGCAAGTTTTCTCATAGAATTTAGTTTCTCTATGAAAACTTTATGACTTTTGTACCTAGAACACCTGTTTGATACTAGTTTAAGGACTAGTAAAAAACCCTATCTTCCACAAAGTGTATCTCCAAAAATACAACGACCAAGAAGATTAAATATTTACCATGTGTACCTTGCGATGTCTTCACAATATAATACATATCACTATCTTATTCATTATAGAAAAAAATTATAGAAAAAATGATAATATGACCTTTTAAAAACATACCTTAGAACACATCATCACAATAATTCATCTTCCCTTGGAATTTCTCCTTTATTCACTTCATTTTCCCTCTGAAATTCATACCACACTTACACTAAGAGATGACAAGATTGAATGATGAAAATGAGAGGTTCTTAATGTTTTTTTATACTTTTCAAGTACCTCCTTTACTTGACTTTGGGGACAACCTATACTTTCTTGTTACAACAACTTTACCATTTAATTAATGACTTCTAACTTCTTGTTGCAATCGTTTAGGGGCGTCTTAACCATTCTTCAGGGCTTCCAACTTCATGACCTCATAACTCCTCAACCATGAGGAACTACATGATTTTCCACCTACCGTTGGAAACAACATGACGAGGATTATTAATCTATGAGTGTGTTACCTACATTTATGTTGTCCTTCATGTACTTATTGTTCAAACAACTTCGGGCCTCATTACCACACCTCTAATGCTTCTTGTAAAATTATTCAAGTGCACTCATTGCATATGTTGACATCAATGATAACCATGTCTCTTGACATCAATGACAACCAACTGTCCAACATTATCTATTTATCTAAATTAAAATATTTTGTAAATAATATTGAAATAAATATTAATTTTAGTTTAGTTTTATTAAAGTTTTGCATTAATTTTGATATAATTTAGTTTTGATATATTTTTTAGTTTTAAATTTCGTTTTAAATTTTTAATATTTTATATTCATATCGTAACTTTATGTATTAATAAAGTTTGTTTACATATAGGATTATCATGCCATCACATGAAATCTACGATCCATAATGCACAACAACCCCTCCTGACTATACTATGTTTAACAAAAAGGAAACCCATCACGGTGATATAAAGTTGTTTCAGAATATGCAAAGTGTCAATAATATAGCTTATCATGGCCTCTACCTTGGAAATTTTTGATACCACGATCGATCCCCCATGGAAACAACTTTGTACTAATAAAGAAAGACACATAGGACGATGGTAAAATGTATTAAGTTGGATTTATATATGATTTTTATAAAATACTTTTATATGTTGTTATAACTGTCGTATCACCCACCACGTAGTTTTGAGTCATCTTCCATGTAACACTTAATTAGAACCTACCATGTGTATACAATAAAAAAAAATTCCACGTGTCCAAAAAAAAAATTAAAAATGAAAACACACAAGCTAGAATAAAACGAAAGCGGAGAAGATTAATTTCATAAAGAAAAGAGCAATCTAAGAAAAAATCAAAAAGGGAAAATGACCAAGCAGAAAAAGATAACACGATATTTTCCAACTAAATTATCAATTAAACTGGTTAATCTTCCACGAACAGTGTCGGGTAATTTCTCTAGGTTAAAGATCCTAGTTTATTTTAAAAACGTTGTAGTATTCTAAATCTAAAACAACCAAAGAAACCCTATCTATTGAAAACATGGATTCAGTTGACAGAGAGACTGTGAAGTTTATGATACCTAGGTCAGTGTTCATTTGTATATGTTGCATAACTTATCCTTTGAGCATTCTAATAATTTCCAGGACTATTATCATGTCTGAGAATTATAACTAGAAAAAAACATTTTTCCAGAGATTTATTATTTCCCAAAGTTTATTTCCTAGTGTGTTGAATTATGTACTTTATTCAAACTCAATTGTTTCAAAGAATGGGTGAGTTCTATTTATGATAGATACACAATAAATTTATGATATGTTAAAGATAACAAAACCCCAATAAATTCAACCATTAAGGGAGGAAATCCTAACTTCTATGTACAATGAACTTAATGATCAGGAAAAACTGACCCTATTAAATGTTTATTTGGATAAAGACGCAACTATGTCTAAAAGATCCTATACCTATGACAATATCTCATTCCGAGAAATCTCCAGATAGGTTATCAGCCTGATGTGTTCTATTTTGGGTTATGATAATGATAAAGTGGTGGATGAGGTTGTTTTAGGGTTTATTTCATCCATTTACCCCTATGTAATCAAGCCATTAACCAAATTAATTTTTTCCCAATATCTAGTTGAAACATTGCACTACCACTTGATAGAATTTACAATTAGCAAATTTTATAGATTCCAATCCTACTTAGTTCATATGCTTTTGTATTTTCAAGTCATAAAATTTTAGCATTCGAACTTAAAGACAAAATATGAGGCTGGAAATCCAATCTTAGTGATTCATTGGACTTCATTGCTTAGGTGAAAACCTCAAAATATTGGATTTTCATATTTTATTGATCAAATCATGTCTATGGCTTTTTCTCTTTTTCATGAAGAGGTTCCTTTTAGGTTTTCTCCAAAATTCGAAGATTATTTCGTTTCTCTTCAGAGACAAAGGTGGGTGACTGGTGTCTATTTAAAGACTATACAGAGTTCATGATCTATGATACTGAGATTAAGACGTTCAAATTGCCAAAATTTCTAACCATGAGAATTTTTTCCCTAGAATATATTAGTCAAACATGGAATTCTGACCAAGTCAATTTTATGTCAAAGAAAAGAAAGACTACTTTTAAATTGAAAAAAGAAGTAGGATTGTTTGTTGTTAATAGTAGGGCAGCTTTGCAACTAGTAGAAACTTTATTACAGGAGATGAATTTTCAACAAGGAGAAATTTGGCATTATGATCCATATTCCATCATTTCTACCAAAAGGATCGAGGTGGATTTATCACCATATGAAAATCATAGTAAACCTTAGTTGGAGAAATTGAAGAATCAATACAGTTGGGAACATACACAAAGAATCATACAGGGTCATATACATGAGGCATTTCAACCATATCATCCAACATTTATAGAGACTCCACAATAGCATCAAAATTCTAATAAAATAATATTTTCAGAATCTTCACAAATTCTTTTAGAATCATAGGAAGAGAAATCAAAGAAGAAGAATCTAGAAGAGATATCCAAAGATGACAACCAATCTTTAGAAAGTGTACCAGAGATTGCATCACGAGAGCCATCCTTTACAACATAATTTATCCCATATGTAGTTATGAACAAATCCAATATTCAAGGAGGGGAAGCATCTTTAGAAGCTAAGCAAGAAAAATTAAATTCTCAATATTGGGAATTGAAGATTAAAAATATGAAAATTAAACAGGATTTATTTCCTAAATGGTCTCAAGGAAATTCTAAAACCAGGTTGCTTTTTTCTTTAGATTTTGAGAAAGGGAGTTTGAATATAACAATACTAGAACCCACATGTCAAACTAGCAAAGGATCTATTAATTACAAAGTTTCTAAGTTTTATTATGATTTAAATCAAATTCATCTCATGGATTGAATGAATTACTCAGGAAAACAGGTGAAATGGTTTGCAACGATTTTATACAAGCTTATCTTAGAATGAATAAAATGCATAACATGGAAAATAAAATCAAGGAGCAACTGAAGCAAGAGAAGTTATTATCTAGAACAAAGCATATGAAAATTGAAGAAATGGAAAATATGTTGTTGAAGCTAACAGACAATTCCAAGGGTACTAAACCTATGCAAGATTTGATCAACATTGAAAATATTGAGAATTTGGCTTTAAATAAATAGCTTAACCTTACAAATTTTGATCATGTGCAAACCCCATAATTGAATGCAATACAACAAGAGAAGGAGCAACTAGTGAATCAAATGATTTAGGTGAAAAAATAGATTTCTCTATATGAATTATAAATAGAATATTTCAATAAAGGAGATTATTCTTCACATAATCCAACATCTTTTGATCCATATAAAGAATTAGCAAGGGCTTTGTCTGATCTTAATTTTAAATAAGTAGAAGTATAAAATCTAAATAAATTAGTTGTTGTCGAAGATGAAGAATTCAAGATTCTAAGAGATCAGATGAATGACAAAGATAAGACCATCACACCATATCAAAGGACAAAGTCAAAGTTGCAATAATTTGACTTGTTAAAGAAAAAATTGGTGGGAATATTATCTAATTGAAGAAAGGAACCTAATCTAGAACCAAATCATCACATAGGTTACCAGGATCTAGGATTATTTCAAATTAATGGATGAAGAATCAACCTTGGTAAAGAAGGAAGAGAAAGATATGAAACAAGCTTTTCATGACTTATGCAATAGTCCTCAATTAGAAAACAAAATTATAAAGGTCCTTAATTATAAATACAAAGAAGAATTAAGTAAAAGGGGAATAAAATATCATACAAGCATGGTCATGGAAACAGAGAATTTTTTTACCAAAATGAATTTGACTCAACAGGCACAAAATAAGTGCATTATGGTTCAGAGCAATGTTGAAGGATTCTCAAAGAAATTAAAACATTTGGTTGAAATGGGGTTACCATGTTGTTTGGGTAAGAAAGGAAATTTTCTCACCTTTGAAAACTACAAACAAATTCTTATCAAATCCAGGGAAAGTACAAGAAAATTCAAAGAAGAAAATGGTATGCTTAAGGTCAAACAATAGTAGATTGTTTGAGTGATGACTTCTACTTGTTGTGGAAAATTAAGAATTTATTTGAAAATACTCCTACCTATGACAAGTATACAGAGTTGGATATCGCATACAAAAAGATGTTATCGTACAAGTATCCATCAAAGAAGGATTGGAATCTTCTCCTTCAGTTAGTACAAGAGTGATCTGGTGAACCAAATATCACAACCAACAACTGTATTTTATATCTTTCTATTTTTGGAAATGAAATATTTAGTTGTATATGAAAATCTATGAATAGGATTAAATAACCACATGGTTAAGATCGGAGTGGTATAAAGTCTCAGAAATACTCGATGTAAAAGGATCTTTTTTCCTTGGAAAAGACCAGATATTTTAATAAATTTTTATTGCATACCTTGGGTGATTCTATATTCTGGGACATTGTTTCAATTCATGTGATTCTTGTTCTTTATTTGATTTTTATTTCCACAATTCCCTCTTGAATATGTTTGATGCTATAGGTGTAATAAAATTAGTATGACCACTACTATTAAAATTGCAAAGAAATCATTAAGGTCACACATTTCCTCAGATATACTGTAAGTATTCACTGGTCCCGTGTCTTGTTCATTATGTCTTGTGAATAGAAATGAATTTTTATTTTCTATTCATTCTATCTTCTTAGCTCAGATATAAAAATTATTTCATAATTTATTCCACTGAAAAGAAAAATAATATTTATCAAAGGATACATTATTTTTCTTTCAAATTTGTTCCTTCAAACTCTTCCTTCATTCATTCAAAATTTAAACTGTATGAAAATTTGAAATCATGCCATCAAGTTCTGATATTTAATCATTCAATGTTAGTAATCAAAATCTAATGTAAGATTAGCAAAATACTCTATTTTAGCACAAACAAACAAAATAAAAAATCAATCATAGTAAATGGATGTCTTGGCATAATTTCCTAGCTAGAAACATCTCAAGGGTTACAACAACTACCACGCCTTGTTACATTGATTGAATCGTCATCCTATACATGTGTGTTCATTTTCACCCCTTGATGGCAGCGAACCTGCAATTGCATTTGTTTGTTTCACTGTTAAGCCCTAAATTGTGGCACATTACCCCTTAATTGGGGCATTTTACATTAGTATTGTTATTTTATTTTTGTCATCTTGGGTCCACTAGTTGTAATTTTACCTCCTAGTCTCCTATATATACCAAGGATACGTTTTCATTTGGAATCATCTTGTATTTGTGAATTCATATGATGTATAAGGAGGTTGCCCCCTCAAAGAGGCTTCTATCTAAATTTATCTATTTGTTAAGGCATTGAGTACTTATTCTAAGGTTTTTATGCTATTTTGATATTTGGTTCTTAACATTTTGTATTAGAGCCAGACAATCCTCGGGATTGGCTTCTTCAAAAGAAGTCTTCTTGGTATTTTTTCTACAACATTTTTTCTGTACGATTTCAGGATCTAGAATTTCTATGGTGTAGAAGAGACATATAAATATAAATTGGGTCTAAATTTCAGATCTTGGTTCTGAAATTTTTACAGTACTAAGGAGGAATAGTGAAGTATCTTCTGTACAAATTTCAACCCTTGATTCACTATACTATAAAAGTTATTCTCTGAGGAAATTAGGGTTTTTGGTTGGTCCAGATTTCAGTTTAAAACAGGTGTTCTTGGGAAAATTGTTATATATGAAGCTACAGACCTCCAAATTGAGTGTGACTTGTTCCATTGGTCAAGGTATGGAATGATGTTTTACTGGTGAAAATTTCAAGTTATGAAGTGAAGACAATGACACGTGGTAGGTCGTACAAGTTCGCCCTCCTGAAAGGAAACAAACTCAGCACATCTTGGGAAAGTTATCATAAAATTCTCTTGGAGAATACAATATTGGTCTAACCTATGGGGTTGGAAATAAAACACATCAAGATACCTCAGGTAGAAATTTTAGACTCAGAACGACCGAAATTAGAAATCTACAACAGAAGAAAGGTTGGTTAGTGGAACAGTCTCCAAATCAGGGTTTTAAAAGGTGCATTTTGTTTTGTGGAAATTTGCATATATTTTGACTAGAATATCCAATTGGAGTGATTCAAAAAGTTGAATAAAGTGGGATAAAAGGAGTATTACAAAAATTTGGGAGAATCTTAGGGATTTTTAGGTACATATGTATTCCGACATCTCTAAACGTAGAAGCTTTCATTACTTGTCAGTGCTACAACATGGTGAGGATGTGATTCTTCCACGTACCTAGAGTATATCGGAAGGCCCATTTCGAATGATTGAGAATTAGACAACACTACTATGGATTTGAACTCCCATGTACCTAGTGTATATTGGAAGACCCCCTAGAATCATGAGACCAACCAAGTAAACCATTTATTAGTCTTATTGTTATAGTACAGTGAGAACAACACCCGAGGAGATCACTCTCTAGTACCTGTGTAGTCGGATAGTACAACTAAGGGCATGGTAAATCCTCCCTAGTCAATGCCTTGACATATTGGGTCGAGTACTATTGTTGGACCTCGCATGTATATCAGAGAGCTATAGCACCTGACACTCCCTTGTCTGTGAGGACCTCTGCCTAAGACAATTAGGAATTCCTACCTTGAAGTGATACGTGGCCAACATGCCACCAAAAAAGGGAACTTATACACCAAATAATCGCTCAGATATTCCTACTTGGACTCTTGATGAAGGTGAAGAAATGTGTAAGGAAATAAATGATTTACAAAAGAAGGAAGTAGAAAAATATGAACTACAAAGGATGATGGATTCAACTGAAGTTAATCTAGAAGAGATGATGGATACTAAGATGGATGGATTAAAAGGGGATATCATGGAAGGGTTGAAAAAAATGTTAATAGAGAGGCCACCTGAAAGTGACAATGTATCCCATGAAATTCATGATGAGGACACAAGGAAGAGGAATCAAGACTAGAGAAACTCCATCTTTGGGTTAAAGACCAACCACTTTCCTAAGATCGATATGAGGAAGTTTGATGGCAAGGATCCAATAACATGGATACTCCAGATGGACCAGTTCTTTGATCTACATGATGTGCCACACACACAAAAGGTACGAATTGCATCCTTATATTTAGAACTTAATCAATTTGTGTGGTATCGATGGATTTGTTCTCACAAATCACTTGTCACTTGGACAATTTTCATGGAAGAAATGATAGAACACTATGGGGATACAAGGAGCAATACCTTCTTCAGCCAATTGATAATTCTCAAGCAAAAGGGTTTAGTTGCGGAGCACATTGAGAACTTCCAAAGATTGAATATAAAGGTAATAAATACTCTAGATGAGCACCTAATTGATGTTTTCATAGGAAATTTAAAGGATAACATTAAGCATGAGGTTCGCCTTTGGGAACCCAAATAATTGGAGAATGCGTTCAAGGTGGTGAGAAATGTTGAAAGTAAAAATTTGGCTATGGATACTAGAAAGACCACTCCTAACATCTATCGAGAGAATAATTTTCCTTCTTCTAAAGAACCTCAACCTACAAGGTTGACACCTCAACAATTGGAGGAAAGAAAAGAAAAAGGTTTATCCTTTAATTGTGACAACAAGTACAATAAGGAACATAAGTGTGGTGAGAAGAAATTATTCTACATAGATTGTGAAGAGGAAGAAGAACAAGAACAAGAAGAGATGACTCCCACCATATCATGTCATGCATTGGTTGGAATTAGCACTCCTCAAACCCTCAAGATCGAAGGATATATCAAAAATAAAAAGGTGATAGTGCTAATTGATTCTAGTAGTACTCATAATTTCATTCACTGTAAATTAGCCAAAGTTCTCTATTGCTTTATATATCCAGCGCCAGATTTTCAATTAATCCTTGAAAATGGAGGAACTATCAATTACGCAGGATAATTCCATAATATAAATCTTACTATGGTGGAATATGTAATGAATAGTCCAATGATTTCTATACCCATCAGTGGTGATGATGTTGCACTAGGGTCCAATGGTTACAATCATTGGGGACAATGGCTTATAATTTTCAAGAACTTTTCATGAAATTTTCATTGGAAGGAAAATAATTTGAGTTAAGGGGTATCAAAGGGAAACCTAGTAAGGTGGTAAGATCTAATGGCATGAAAAAATTATTAAAAAATAGGCATCAAGGTGTAATTGTACAACTATGCTCACTATATGTTCAAACATCTAAGCCATATATTCCTCTAGATCTCCAAGGGATCATTGATAAGAATTCCAAAGTATTTCAAAATATTCCCAGAGATCTTCCACCCACTCACAATCATGATCATGCTATTCACTTAATTTCTGGGAGTGTTCCTCCTAACATCAGGCCTTATAGATACCCTTATTCCCAGAAGAGTGAAATTGAGCATATGGTTGAAGAAATGTTATAGGTTGGAATTATTATACCTAGCCAAATTTCTTACTCTGCACTGGTGGTAATCATACTCAAGAAAGAGGTCTCATGGCATATGTGTCCAAATTATGGAGATCTCAACAAGATCACCATTAAAGATAACTTTCCCATTCACGTCATTGATGAATTGTTAGATGAACTACATGGAACAATATACTTCACAAAGTTGAATCTTCATTTAGGGTACCATCAGATTAGAATGAAGAAAGAATATATCCCCAAAACAACATTTAGAACTCATGAAGGCCATTATGATTTTTTGGCCATGTCTTTTGGCCTTACAAATGCACCTTCCACATTCCAAGGGTTGATGAATTCCATTTTCAATCCCTTCCTTCTACAATTTGTGTTATTATTTTTTGATGATATATTAATCTATAACAAGCCTTGGGAAAATCACGTTCGACATGGTGACATGGCGCTACAACTACTAAAGGAGAAACAACTATATGCCAAACCATCCAAATTTTTCTTTGGGGTGAAGGAGGTAGATTATTTGGTTCATATTGTATCTCATGAAGGTGTCAAGGTAGAACCTAACAAGATTAACGTCATGATGGACTGGTTGATTCCAAAAACATTGAAGAATCTTAGAGGATTTTTTTGTTTGATAGGCTACTACCACAAGTTTGTTCGGAAATATGGAAGAATAGAAGCACCTTTAACTGTATTGACTAAGAAGGATGCATTTTCATGGAATCTAGAGGAAACTCAATATTTTGGACAACTTAAAAAGGAAATGTGCAAAGCTCATGTCTTGACCACACCAAACTTCACAAAAACCTTTCTTGTGGAATTCGATGCCTCGGGAAATGGCATTGGTGTTGTTCTAATGCAAGAAGGAAGGCCCCTTTCTTTTGAAAGTTGGCCACTCAAGGGAAAGGACTTACACAAACCCATTTCTAAGAAGGAAATGATGGAAATACTACATGCATTGAAGCAATGATGCCCTTACCTAATAGGTAGGAACTTCAAGGTCAAAAAATATCATGACAATCTTAAATACTTCTTGGAACAAAGAATCTCTTCATAAGAGCAACAAAAATGGGTGACCAAGATGTTGGGTTATGAATTTGAAATCATCTACAAAAAAGGGAAGAAAAACGTTGTGGAAGAATGTTTGGTTTTCCAACAAAATAAGGTGGAAAAAATTAAGACCCCAAGTCTTTTAAAACCATTAGCCATTCCAAGTCAGCGATGGGAGGAGGTTTCCATGGATTTCACCACAGGGTTATCAAATTCTGAAGGAACGAGTGTCATGATGGTGATTGTTGATATACTTACCAAGTACACACACTTTTGTGCACTCTCTCATCCTTTCAAATCCAATACAATTGCTATTGTATTCATGGAGATAGTTCAAAAGATACATGGAAGCCCAATTATTATTGTAAGTGAAAGATATCCCATCTTCACAGGACATTTTTGGACAAAATTATTTTCTTATTTGGGTACTCAATTGGCTCATAGCTCATCTTATCATCCTCAATCCGATGGAAAAACTGAGATAGTGAAGAAATATCTAGAAGGCTACCTTCATTTCTTTGTCTCTAATAAACAAGCACAATGGTTCAAGTGGTTACACTTGGAAGAATGGTGGTATAATACTTCCTTTCATACTACAACAAAAATGACACCATTTATGGTGCTTTATGGATATCATCCATCGTCCATAACTTCTTCTATAAAATAAAAATCTAAGGTTAAAGCAGTGGAATATCACATCAAGCATCAACAACAATTTCTCCAACTCTTAAAGGACAACCTGACCATGGCACAAAATCGCATGAAACAACAAGCAGATCAACATCGTAGTGAAAAAAAAAATTGAAGTAGGGGATGGGGTATTTTTAATACTACAACCATACAAACATATGTGCCTCAAGAAAGCTAATAAGGATAATAAATTATCACTCGAGTATTATGGCCCTTATAAGGTGTTGCAAAAGATTGGTAATATGGCATACAAATTGGAGCTTCTTGCATCTTCGCGAGTACACCCAGTTTTCCATATTTCATGCTTAAAGAAGGTTATAGGTGCCAAGATCCTAGTTCAAACTATATTGCCAGAACTTAATGAGGAAGGAAAAATCATATTGGAGCTTGAATCTATCACTAACACAATAATTTGTTAGTTGAGGAATAGATCAATTTTAGAGTATATCATTAAGTGGAAGAAACTACCTATTGAATATTCCACATGGGAATGTGATTCTTTTATACAAAATCATCCATAACTACTCAAGTGTTGAGAAGAACACTTGTCTGAAGGGGATGGGCATGTTAATCCCTAAATCGTGTCACATTACCGCTTAATTGGGGCATATTACGTTAGTATTGTTATTTTATTTATGTTGTCTTGGGTCCATTAGTTGCAATTGTACCTCCTAGTCTCTTATATATACCAATGAGACCTTTTAATTTGGAATCATCTAGTATTTGTTACTTCATATTATGTATAATGAGGTTTCCCCCTCGAAGAGGCTTATTATCTGAATTTATTTATTTCTTAAGGCGTTGAGTACTTATTCAGAGGTTTTTATGATTTTTTGATATTTGGTTCTTAACATTCACATGCCATGTTTTTTAGTCTGTGGTAACTAGTCTCTCAACTATAGGTTTCTTTTCTTTATGACAACCCATTCCATCGACTACACTGTTATTTACTAATTTAATTTTATCGTCACATTGTGCTTTTTGTTTATCTTAGTGATTTCCAAGTACATGTCCAGTAACCAATACATTGCCACACATACTTTTACTCAATGCCAACATTTTTTCTCTATCATTCATGTTTCCACATGTATTCACTACACCCGCTATGTGTTGGTCACAATTCTCATTGCATATTTCATTTTACTTCTCCCTTAGCAATGGCTCATAGTGAACATGAACTGTATGTTTTTCAAATAACAACACACCAATTGTTTTATCACAATTTGAGTCAGTCAAATACAAGTTGACAATATTGCTACCATGGAGGGACCACACTTGGATATTTACATTGAAAATGAATGATATCCATTGCAAACAAAATTCCCCACCCTCTATCTTTCCTTTTTCATATGTTATTTCCATATTTACAAGATACTTCTTCTAATTTGCAATAGTTGTTGTATTTCCTACAAGAACAGGTGTTAGATATTCATGCAAGTAACACAATGCATTTCGGTCATCACTTTTCATTGCATTACAGAAGGATTGTACAATGTAAATTCTCAATTATTTTACATTGAAATATGTGGTTATCAAATGGAAAAGTGTTTCAAACAAAATATCACCACAACTAGACACCATAGGAATTTATCTTCTTAATCCATAAGAATGCATCTTGTCCATATTACATTTCCAATAGTATTCAAGGTTTTTGCACCTTGGTGACAATCAATTATCAAGTTGTTGAAGATTACATCTAGCTAGTTTCTTGTAAAGAAATGGTTCGTAGTGACCACTAACATGATTTGTATCATGAAACAAGATGCAATATGGATCTACATTTACATTTTTGTTGAAGTGTAAATACTTTTTTTTCTCATTAGTGACCAAATTGTAATCGATATATTTATCCATTTTTCTAACCATTGTATGCAAAACATATATCCCCATATCCCTCCCTCTTTTTCATTTAGATTTGAATATGCATACAGGTGCATTTTTGATAGATATATGTAAATGTCATGAATCCCATGCAATTCGTACAAGAAATTGAATCCTAGCTCAAGCTCATATGATTCCAATGCTTCTTTATCTCCATTGTCCATGCACACCAAGAAATGATCTATTAATCCATTTCGCAATTCAATGGAAGAGTGGCAGAAATGAAAAAGGATGTGTAATGCATCAAACAAACAACCACCAAAACTATATGTAAATGCATCCAATGTAAAAACACCATTTCTATGTAGAACATGGTCAATATTTCCATGGACAATGCGTTGCCCATTGTTTATGTAGTTTTCAACATCTATTGTATCTTCCATGTTCCATTTTATGTCATTCAGAAGTTTTCAACATCTATTGTATCTTCCATATTCTAGTTTATGGCATTTAGATGATGCTTAGGATTTGTCTATAGCATTGACCAACCAAAAAAACATAAAATTCTAAATAAAATCTCAAAGTAGCATACCTTATTTTTTTGTGTGTTCAACTTTGATTTTGTTTGATACACACAGTTTCTAAAATAGTCCTTGACCAACTTAACCAACCCCTGAAAAAGAAAAATAAGAAGAAGCTATTAATTTTCCTTGGGATACATGGTACATCCCCAAAAAAATTCATTTTATGGTTTGATCGAACAATACAAGAAGAAAAAACAAAAATGGTTCGCTTAAACATTACACTAATGGCATTGCAAATTTCAATGAAATGAAGTAACTGCACAATGCATGAACCACATATTATCAAGCAATAACAATGGATTGTTTTGAAACACATACCAATGGTGATGTTTGATGTCAAAATTAGCAGTGTTTTTATGTATTAGATTCAACTATGTCTCTCGACGCAATGCATATTAAAAACAATCAAAGAACCTAGTTGCATGCATTTGTTAGATACATAAACTAATTAGCCAGACCACTGGATAAAATCAAGCCACTACATAAATACTTTTAACCTCTCCAATAACTATTGCAGGGGCATGGCCTAGAAACAAAAGGCCAGATGCTATAAATTCTTCACCCATGACTTGAAAATATACTAAGTGTTTAGTGTACGAGAGGCATAGTTGTGTGGAGCACGAAAATATGACCATAGAAAAACCTTTTGTCCAACCTCAAAAGTCGCCAAGTAAAAATGATTTTAACTAGCAAATTGTCCAAAGATAAATAGATTACAAAGCTGATATTGCGCAAGGCCAAGAGTGGGATGAAAATCTGCTAAAATGGCTTTTGCACATATATTGTATGTCTTTCAAACAAAAATAACTTGAATAAAAACTATCGAGTAGCCCATATAGGACCAGTGCATTTTCTTCGCACTACTTCTACATGCATTCCCTTTCCCTCTAAATCACATCAAATCAATTTACTATAAATTGGTGATCTATATTTCAAATTACTTCACTCATCACAATCACCGATGCAAAACTATTTGAAATGAGGAGGTGTAGAAGTGCAACAACGCGTGAGGATAACCTGTCTCGGTTCTCTAGACAAGGATTAAAAACAGATAGTCTTAAATATACCAAGTATAGTTATGTGAACTACACAATTGTTGAAGCATCCAAGCACACCAATGCCAGAATATAAGCAATATGATATCTCGGTACAAGGATTATGAGAATGGATTCTCTATACAACGATTCAAAAGAGTATGAGCGATCTCTTTGAAGAACATGCTCATGAAGAGCATTGTCATAGCACATCAATGAAAGCTCCTGCACAAACTGAGAAAAAAAAACAATAGGAATAAAGGCATCACGACAATTGTTTTTTGAAAATTAAATAAATCATAGCGCTCACATTGCTTCAAGAGAAAGTGCATTTACTTTGCACCAGTCCTAAATCACTTCCCTTTCCTTCTAAATATCAGAAAAATAAATTCCCCAAAAGTTACCAGGGCTTCATTCATATTTTTATCTTGTCAGAACAAAGTGCAGAACTATTGCAAATGTAGACGCACAGAAGCATAGTATCTTGCGAGCATGTCTTTCCTCTACACAATGGTCGAAAATCTAGCAAGTATTTATTATTCTTTCCACATGCCTATGCACAATTCCAATGCACACAACCAATATGTATGCAAACTCGGAAAACATATCGGTAGAAAAATCCTTTGTAGAACTAGAAAGGTGCGAAACTACAAGTGCCAATATGAAAAAGCACCGCAATGCAAGCATTCAATAGAATTGCTAACAATTCTCTGCATAAGAATTGAAAATAGACCAAATGTCCATTGTGTCAGGAAAAACAAACTATACAAAGAATGAAATATACAACTATATGGGATGCCAACAAATTGTCAGAGGAAATTTCTTCGCACATAAGAAGAAACACATTTTCAATCACAATATTGAACATACATTGGACAAGAATCCTCTCTTTGGATTGGATGAAAATTTTCATATACTCTTGGAAAATATTTGTTTCATGCATTCCACATCTCCCTTCCATTTACGTTACTCTTCCATTGAATTTCCGAATGGACCAATATATAATTTCTTTCTTTTCCTTGACAACAAATATATATAGACATTGTGATGATATCAATAAAATCAAAGACATGGAATTGATTCAATACCAAGTGCATTTACTTTGCACCAATCCTAAATCACTTCTCTTTACTTCTAAATCCAAGAAAAATCAATGCCCCAAAAGTGACTGGGCATTTCTCCATATTACTTAGGTTGTCACAACAAAGTGTGGAACTATTGAAAATGAAAACCTGCAAAAGCATAGCAGCTTGCAAGGATGTATTTCCTCCACACAACAGTCAAAAATACAACATGTATTTATGATTCCCACAAGATACCTACACCCAATGCCAACGCACACAACCAATAGGTATGCTCACTTGGAAAACATGTTGGTAGAAAAATCCTCTACAGAACCATCGAGGTGCGGAAATGCAAGTGCCAATGTGAAAAAGAACCACAATGCAAGCATGCTAGAGAATTGCTAACAATTGTTTGCACAAGAATTGAAAACAGACCAACTGTCCATTGTGCTAGGTAGAAAAAACTGTACAAAGTAGAAAATACATAGTTATGCGGGATGTAGAGAAATTTTGAAAGTAAAAGTCTCCATATCTAAGTAGCAGCACGTTGCAAATCGCAATATTGAACATCTGTTTCACATGAATCCTCTTCTTAGATTGGATGAAAATTTTCATATGCTCTTGCAAAATATTTGTTTCATGCATTCCATGTCTCCCTTCCATTTTCGTTACTCTTCCATTGAATTGAAGAATGGATCAAAATATCATTTCTTTCATTTCCTCAACAAAACATTATGTAAGCATTGATATCAATAAATAAATAAGAGACCTATCTTGTCACAACAAAGTGTTGAACTATTGCAATTGCGGACCTGCGGAAGCATAGAAACTCGCAAGCATGTCTTTTATCCGCACAACAGTAAAAAATAGAGAAAGAAATTTCTATGCCCACCACATACTTTCCCCTAATGCCAATGCACACAAAAAATACTTATGCACACTCGAAAAACATAGGCGTAGAAAATCCTTCTGCAGAACCACAGAGGTGTGGAACTGAAGGATGACAACTGACATAAATTCTACATGCAAGGATTTAAAATACACAAGCGCTTCTTGAAATAGCCATATTCCTATGAAAATTACACAACCTTTCCACAACCCATATTGTAGAACTATTGCAAATTCCAACACGTGAAAGCACCACAATGTAGGGAACCCCGAAAATCAATGTCAATTTTTTGCAAAATAGTTGAAAATAGAATAAAGGTTCATTGTTCTAGGGAAAAATGTACACATAACTCACAACTTCATTCGCAATATTTATTTGCGTAGAGAGGATGTGCGGAAGACATAACTACACCAAATACTCGCAAATGTTCAAAGAAAATTCCTTCGGACAACATAGAAAAAATCCATGTCCCAGAACTATTGCAAGTGACAACGTGCAAAACCACCACAATGTAAGCATGTGAGAGAATTGTTACCCAATTCTGTGCACATTAATTGAAAATACACCAAATGTCCATTGTGTCAGGCAAAAACTATACAAAGTACGAAAGACATAGTTATGCAGGATTTATTACCCTCTGGCATAGATTTCCATAATCCCAACACCACAACTTCTGCAACTCGCGACACACAACACTTGAAATATGACAACAACTTTGTCTTTTTGAATGCATTTTTTCCTATTAACCTTTAATTGTCTTCAACATGCACAATTCTATAAGAAATCTGACCCGCTTTAATTTCCTGTACAAAAAACAAACAAACAATAATCAACCATTTCAACCAACAACAAACCAAAAGTAACTGCACTACACACGACGGTTTTTCCTTGTACATTGTTGACTGGTTTTGGCCTACACAGTTTCTACCAGTAACATAACAAAGGTAATTGTGTTATGCATGCAACCAAACTAGGTCAAAGCATGGTAGCATATGCATAGGATTTCTTAGCCTCTTACATAGATTTGTAGAAGCCCAAATTCATGTCTAGTAAGTCGCTAGTTGCAACACTTGCAACTTCTGAAGAACCTTGTCTTTCTGGCTCGTAGCAAACTATATCATGATAAAACGCAAATGCCTCAAAAATTACTTTGAAGAAACAATCTCAATTAAAAATCCTTGCAATCCATAAAATCCCCCGCACATAGTCATGTCATATAGTATACAAAAATCTATATATATTTATTAAAATTTTTCTATACATTGTACAATAATAAATACTTTTGCATATTGTGTGGCCTACAACTTTCAATGTACCCATTCAACAAGTGACACAGTGGCAAGATTCCGAAACCGAGATCATCTTGGAACTTTGACACCCGTACTTGCACCCCTTCCAACCATGCACTACAGCACTACAACTGCATAATTAAATTTCTTATTAAATTATCGTCATTGGCCCAATAATAAGATCTTTTTTTGAAGGACCAATCACAAGCCAGAAAATAAATTGAATTTCTCACACCAAAGTTAAACTATAGAAAAAATCATTAAATTTCTGGTCCACGCAAAAAAAAAATCATGTTCAAAGAAAAATTGATTGCTATAGTCCCAAACCTTCAACAGGGACTAATAACAACATTTTTTTCTTCAAATGAGATAAAATCTACAATTCTTATAGTGTTGTCGATAATATCTCAAAATTTTGACATGGAACAATTTAATTGTGTGTAAATGAAAATTGGGTGGTTAAGTTGTTTCTTTATATTAAAAAAATATGACCCCTTCACCATTGTTTTATGTCATACTTTAGGATTAAAACAATATCTTAACTTAACATAGAACATTGTGGTTATGTGTTTTTAAGGAAGAAAAATTTTAAGGAAAAAGTTTCACCCATGGACTAATTTCTATGTTTTCTTCCCAAAAAAAAGATATGACAATTTGCATTTTAATTGTCAATTTTTTATAGGATAAAGGTATTTATTTTTAAAATGTCTAAAATTTCTAGAAACTTTATTAAATCCTTAAAAAATTTATTATTTTTGACAAATATACCGGAAAATATTTTATACTTGCCATTTTAAAATTAGCAAAATTGACCAAGGTTTTTACACTTTAAACCGGCATGGATCCTTAAAATTTTCCCTACTTCTAAGTATCATTTAGAAAAATATTACATCGAGTACTTGCATATGTTCATAACAAAAGTCTCTGGACAACATAGAAAAAATCCATGGCCCATCTAACTATTGCAAGTGCCAATGTGCAAAAGCACAACAAAGTAAGAATGTCAGTGAATTGGTAACAATTGTCTGCACATGAATTGAATGTAGACCAAATGTCCATTGTTCCAGGAAAAACATTTGTACAAATCACAAAATACATAACTATGTGGGATGCAGACAAATAGTTAAAGTAAAAGTTTATGTACATAAGTAGCAATGCATTTCACATTGCAATATTTAACATCTACTGCATAGGAATCCTCTTTTTGGATTTGATGAATGTTTTCATATACTCTTGCAAAATATTTCTTTTATGCAGTCCACATATCCCTCCCATTTCCGTTACTCTTCCATTGAATTGCAAAATGGAGCAATATATCATTTCTTTCTTTTCCTTGACAACAAAGATATACAAACATTGCAATGGTATCAATATGAACTAGGACCCTATTTCTTGCAACAATTACATTAGATTCTCAACATCAATACATATCTTTTGAAAAAATGTAGCTATCTACATCTTCAAATGTAAATGAAAATGTGGAAGACATAACTGCACCGAGTTCCCACACATGTTCATCGCAAAAGTTTCTAGAGAACATGGGAAAAATCCACTGTACAAAACTATTGTAAGCGTCAATGTGTGTAAGCACCAAAATGCAAAGACGTCATAGAATTATTATCAATTATCCGCACATGAATTGAAAAATAGACAGAATGTTCATTGTGCTAGGAAAAAACTATACAAAGCACAAAAGAAACAACTATTTGGGATGCAAACAAACCGTCAAAGAAAGTGTCTTCATATATAGGCAACAATGCATTGTACATCACAATATCTTTCAAAAAATGCATCTATCTACATGTTAAAATTCAAATGAAATTCAAAGAGAACTACTAACACATACAATTTTTCTTATGATGAACCGCAAGAGCACAAAACATACAACTACGTTGGATGTGAATAAATTGTCAAAGCAAACACCTCCGCACATAAGCAACAAGGCATTGCACATTGCAATATCTTTCGAAAAATGCAACTATCCACATATGATGAACAATAATGAGGTTTAATAAAACACCAAAGAAAACTCCAATAAAACATAGTACCTCTGTTATACATGAATCATATACTATTATACAACAAGAACACAAACTAATTGCATCTGTCCAACAAAAAAAAGTGAATATCCATATCTACATATGCAGAATAAGAATCAGTTTCTAATCTTCCTTTCCATATAGAATGCAATGCACAATATTTCTTACCCTTTGACATATATTTGCAGAAGTCCAACACCACAACTCCTGCAACTCACAACACACAACACTTGAAAATTGACAACAACTTCGTCTTTCTGAACGTACTTTTTTCATACTAACCTTTAATTCTCTTCGATGTGCACAATTTTTGTAAGAAACCCTAACCCGCTTAAATTGTCTCTACAAAAGAATAAAATAATAATCATCCATTTCAACCAACAACAGACCAGAAGTAACTGCACTATGCACAACTATTTTTCCCATTACACCATTGACTATTTTCGGCCTACACAGTTTCTTCCAGTAACATAATAGAGGTAATTGCATTATGTATGCAACCAAATTGGGTCAAAGCAAGGTGGCAAATGCAAAGGATTTCTTACCCTTTGGCATGCATTTGTAGAAGCCCAAATTCATGTCTAGGAAGTCGCTAGTTTCAACACTTGCAACTTCCGAACAACCTCATGTTTTTTAGCTTGTAACACACTATATCACGATAAAACGCAATGACCTCAACAATTACTTTGAACAAACAAACTCAAGTAAAAATCCTTGCAATCCATGAAACTCACCTAGAGATTTCAAAGTCCCCATTCAACCACTGACACTGGCAAGGTTTGGAAATCGAGATCATCTCAAAACTTTGACACTTATACATGCACCCCTTCCAACCATGCTACAACTGCATAATTAAATTGCGTATTAAATTGTCATCGCTCGCCACACAATAAGATGTTGTAAAATAAAATTAAATTGCTCACACGAAAATTAAAATATAAAATAAAAACGATAATTTTTTTATCAACCCAAAAACAATATCTCCATTGCAAAAAGTGCAAGGGTCTAATAATAAATATTATTAATTATTAATATATTAAGTATTTAATATATAAGTATTAAATAATATATTAAGTATTTAAATAATAATTATAATAAATTTAATGGAAAAATATTGTAAAATAATATTTTAATTGTAATAATCATAATCACATCATTAAAAGTAGTTGAGCACTATTTTCTACCTTTCAAAATTAATATCATCTATCTAAATATATCAACTACTTTTAAATGTCTTTATATTAGTGTTATGTGGTTAAATTAGTGTTACTTGTTTTAACTAATTTCCCACCCTAATAGCACTTATCTAAATACATCAACTATTTTTTTTAATTATATGATTTTACTTTTTAATTGCATTAGTTGTAGTAATTGTATTAATTATGTAATTCTACTTTTTAATTACAATAATTGTAGTGATTGTATTAGTGTTACAGATTTTGATTTTGTGGTTGTGTAAATGTTACATGTTTTAATTATGCTTAAGGGCATACACTTATTGGAAATTGGCACATTTAATTATAAATTATAATCTTATGGTTAGCAACTGAAAATATTTTTGAATACATCCGTTAACCTGTTTAATTATAAATTATAATCTTATGAATAGCAATTGAAAATATTTTTAAATGCATTCGTTAACCTTAGTTTTTCACATTTACTTAATCATGTTAAAAAATTATTGTCTACCTATAAAATTGGCAAGTTTATATAATTAGCAAACTTACTTGAGATTAAAAATTTACTTATTTTTAACCTTTATCTTTTACAAAGTCAGATTTTCATTTTTAACCTTTTATCTTTTACAAAGTCAGATTTACATTTCAGTCACATTTGACCATGTCTCTAGGGCGTTTCATTTCTTACATGTGAGTGGTAACCTCCCCATGACTGCAAAAAGCAGGACGTTTGTGGCTATACTGTAAATATTGTTACCTGTAGTTATTGAGCACGCTTAATGTGGGGGGAGATGGCAAAGGCTAGATGTATTTGGTATTGTTTATTTTGGCATTCAATTTGAATCTTATTTTTGTGAACATGGGATCGATGATGGTGTAATTAAATAGTCCATGTGATTCTGATAATTCTGTATTCACTTAATTTTATTTTATGATTATCAAGTACGGGCTTGTTTTTGTTTAATAGTGAGCGCCGAGGATTCATGTTTAAATGTATAAATAATGCTTCGTTTATTGTTTTTTTAATGTAAGATTTAATGCTTCGTTTATATAGTTAATTAGGCACGGGATTGTTTTTTTTTTAAATGTGAGCACCCAGGATTCATGTTCGAAAGTATAAATAATGTTTCGTTTATACAAGTAATTTGGATGGTTTAAGGCACATTCATTCAAGCAATCTTTTATTAAATAATGTTTTGTTTATTGTTTTTGTTTAAATGTGAGGACCCACTATTCATGTTCAAAAGTATAAATAATGTTTTGTTTATACAATTAATTTGGATGGTTTAAGGCACATTCATTCAAGCAATCTTTTATTAAAATGTGATGATAAATTTACATTTTATCTCCTAAATTTATTACACTTTTATTGTATTTTAAAGGCGTCCTTAATCATTACACAATAGGTCATGTTCAAACATATACACATCCAAACTTTGTATATTCTAATGGATAAGGTCATTAAATACATCATTGTTTAGTGTATATGGTTTGTTCTTAATTAAATATATTCTCACATTTTTATTCTAGCTTTGAAAAACCCATTTTCCATATAGTGCATATGATTAGTTTTTATGACATCTCTAAGTTAGGTATTGAAAACATGTTTTTCAGTTTTGATAAACAAAATCGAGTAAACTATAATGAAAGTTTTCATATGCTCTACTATGAATGCTTGTCATTTCAATGTCAAAGAAAATATGTTGAAGAAGTGATATCCATGATTGTTTGGCTAACCATCCACGTCGGTCTCTTCTTTCAATTCCCTATTACCTCCTTCGTTTCATGAATTTGCCCTCTATAAAAGCCCATGCTAGACTTCTGTAAACATCAGTGTTAGTCACTGAGACGAGCTTCGATGGAATTTTCGTTCAAGATGTCGAGAGGGGAACTATCTACCAATTTTCTAGGATGTACTTTTCATATCTTATGGGTGTTATGGATTGTCGAACATAATATAGCAACACCCGTTAGAGATGGTAAGCATATCATGGATGTTTCCTATTTCTGAGATTACTAGATTTGAATTGATAGATGAATTATTGTTATAATGTATGTATAATATATGTTGAGTATATGATCTATTTTTTTGTCATGCTCAGTGACGATTATAAGTTGATTAGGGTTAGTGTTTGGAAGTGAAAAAAAAAAATTATTTCTAATGTTTATTAGGATTAGGATTAGATTATAGTTAGAATTAAATTATTTTTATTAGAATTTGTTTTATAATAATAAGAACATAATGTAAAAATAATTTAAATTCTATTTACAATTCAAATAATAATTGTAATAAAAAATAATTTAGATAAAAATTGCAATAAAATGAAAATTAAATAATAATAATAATAATAAATCATTTAAGTCCCCGAGGTGTAGGACAGTCGGTAGTGTGTTGTTAAGCCACTCCGTGATGTTAAAGTCACCGGTTTGAAACCTGCGGGGACAAAAAATCCAACCATGTTAAGGGTTGGTGTGGCTCAGGCCGGGTGCGATCCCCGGGTGATTTTGATGGCTTAGATGCCCCTGAGTCGCGGTTTCTCAAGCCACAGGTTAATCGCGTAGCCAACAGGTTCCGCACAAATTAACAAACAAAAAAAATAATAAATCATTTAAATTCAATTTAAATTATCATTGCAAATTCAATTCAAATAATAATTGTAAAATTTAATTTATATTCAATTTAAAATAATTGCAAATTTTTATATTTTTATTTTAAAAATTATTTATTAATAAAATAATAGAAATAAATCATATTTTAAATTCTTGCAAATTCAATTCAAATAATAATTACAAAATATAATTTAAATTCAATTTAAAATAATTCCATTTTTTTATATTTAAATTTTAAAAAATATTTATTAATAAAATAATAGAAATAAATCATATTTCAAATTATATATATTTTTGTGTTTTTTAGATTATATTTTTATTAATGGAATAATAGTAATAAACTATATTTTTATAATTAAATATATATTAGAACTAAAAATATAACTATATATTATACTAATAACAATTACTTTATAAAAGTTGCTGAAATAATGCAGAAATAAGTACATGGTTGAAATAATGCATAGATAAGTACTTGGTTGAAATGATGTTTTTCTAAATATATTAACCATTTTTATAAAGTGTTTGTTGTTAATTATGTGGTTTTCATAGTGTTACATGTTTTGTTTATATGGTTGAGATACTCTTACCTGTCTTACCTGTTTGATGGTTTTTTTCTGAATCTTTCTAAATGATCAGCTGACCCATCAAGTCTGCATTGACAATAAATTTGATTTAGATGACATACAGTTGTCCTAAAAGTCACCCATGAGTTTTAATATTGAAGAAAATAATCAAATTTAATTATGTGATTCTAATTTTAATTAGACTAATTGTATGAGTGTTACAGAATTTGATTATGTGGTTGCTAATGTTACATGTTTTTAATTATGTGGTTGTGATATTCTTACCTGTTTGAAGGGTTTTTTTCTGAGTCTCTAAGTGAATGATCTTCTAACCCATTCAAGTCTTACAGTAAATTTGATTAAGATGGCATACAGTTGTCTTGAAAGTCACCCATGAATTTTAATATAATATAGAAGAAAATAATCAAATTTTATTAGTTTTTTCTGCATCCTTCTAAGTGAATGATCTTCTGACCCATTCAAGTCTTCCTTGACAGTAAACTTGTTCTGAAAGTCACCCATGAGTTTTAATATAATATAAAAGAAAATAATCAAATTGATTGTTTTTTCTGCGTCTCTCTAAGTGAATGATCTTCTGATCCATTCAAGTCTTCCTTGACAGTAAATTTATTGTCTTGAAAGTCACCCATGCGTTTTACGATAGTCACCCATGAGTTTTAATATAAATTTATTGTCCTGAAAGCCACCCATGCGTTTTACGATAGTCACCCATGAGTTTTAATATAAATTTATTGTCCTGAAAGCCACCCATGCGTTTTACGATCGTCACCCATGAGTTTTAATATAAATTTATTGTCCTGAAAGCCACCCATGCGTTTTACGATGGTCACCCATGAGTTTTAATATAAATTTATTGTCCTGAAAGCCACCCATGCGTTTTACGATAGTCACCCATGAGTTTTAATATAAATTTATTGTCTTGAAAGTCACCCATGAGTTTTAATATAAATTTATTGTCCTCTCAAAGTCACCCATGCGTTTTACGATAGTCACCCATGAGTTTTAATATAATATAGAAGAAAATAATCAAATTGATTGTTTTTTTGAAAGTCTCTCTAAATGAATGATCCTCTGACCCATTCAAGTCTGCCTGGACAGTAAATTTGATTTCGATGGCATACAGTTGTCGTGAAAGTCACCCATGAGTTTTAATATGGAAGAAAATAATCAAATTTCATCAATCAAGCAGCGTATCTTCTGACCCATTCAAGTCTGCCTTGACCGTAAATTCGATTTCGATGGCATGCAGTTGTCTTGAAAGTCACCCATGAGTTTTAATATGGAAGGAAAGTCACCCATGAGTTTTAATATGGAAGAAAATAATCAAATTTAATCAATCAAGCAGCTTACAGTATCTTAATATCGAAGCCGAGACCAAAGTATTTCTGCTAACAACATTCGAGTTATGTTACATGTTTGAATGTTGTTTCTTTGTATCTCTCCGAATGATCTTTCTCCCATTAGTAAATTTGATTTCAGTTGCATCCTGTCGTCCTCAAAGTTATTGAGATATACGCATACCGTTGGGTTCCAATCCCCATCCATATTGGTTATTGGCTGGACTCATGGCGGAACTTGCTCATTTTTCACTTCTGGTTATTATGGCGGCGATCATGATTGCAATCGGTCTTTCAGCCGACGATCCCCAGTCTGTATTGGTGGGGCAGGGGTGCAGCCCCCACATGATTGTTAGTACTACAGCGTTTACAGACAATCTGAATTCTGTTTTGAAATCCCTCCTCTCAAATCTCTCCTCAGATGGCTTTGCTACTTCAATGCGAATCAATTATGGCAAAACCGATCCTGTCAATGGTCTTGCAGTATGTCGGAAGTATTTGAGCGCCCGCGAGTGCTCTCAATGCGTGGAGGAAGCGGCGAGACGAGCAAAAACACTCTGTCCTCAAGCTAATGGTGCTCGGATTCATTTGGACGGTTGCCTTTTCCGCTATGAGAATAATACTTTTTATAGTCAGGATGTGGATGCCGGAAATTACGTTTATTGTGCTTCCACATATTACAACGATCCACAGACATTTCTTCAAAGAGCCCAGAACTTATCCACGCAGCTCATAACCAACGCATCTAAAAATAACGGTTACGCCGTTGGATCCATTGATGGCTCCTTATATGGTCTCGTTCAGTGTTGGCCCTCCCTTACCAATAGTAGTTGCCAACAATGCTTGACTGAAGCTCAGAATCGACTACTCACCTGTCCTCCCAAGCGTGAAGGTCGAGGTCTCGAGGCGGGCTGTTTTATGCGCTACTCAACTTACTCGTTTTTCACACATAACCAGACTTCCCGTATGAGTTTCTAGATTTGCTACAACTATTTGTTGTTTGATTCTCATGTAACATGTATGTTGATAGCTTTTTTTCGTTTCAAGCGCAGCATCGTCAAATTTAACACCGTCGAGGGGGAAACCTTCATCGAAAAAAGTGCCTATATTGTTAGGTAGCATTGGCGGAGCAGCTCTGGTTGCGGTGATGTGCTTCATACTCTTCTGTCTACGTATTAGACATCGAAAGAACTATGATCGAATAGGTGATTGCATATCCTTTCATTATAGCTGTTTCCCTGCTAAATTCTTTTGAGTTCCTTAACTTGGTCGTATTCCACGGTTATGATAAAATTGCTTTTATGATGCTCTGCGCAGATGAGAATCTAGCTGCGAGGGGAAATTTCGAGCAATTTATCTTTGATTACGAGGTTCTAAGAGATTCGACTGTAAACTTTGACAAAAACAACATGCTTGGCAAAGGAGGATTCGGTGAAGTTTATAAGGTATAATATCAAACGTGGATTTGATGGGTTTGTTCAACTATGTCCGTTGTTTGCAGATCAATGATAATGAGTTTGCTAAGCAGGGAAGACTTCCAGATGGAAGGGTTGTTGCTGTTAAGAAACTGAAGGGAAGGCATGAGACTACTCAAGCCGCGGAGGATTTTCTGAGAGAAGTGAGCGTCCTCACAAGCGTTCGTCACCGTAATCTTGTTCGTTTGCTCGGTTGTTCCACACGAGGGTTCGAACGCATGCTGGTTTACGAATATATGCCCAACAACAGTCTAAATATGCATTTGTTTGGTACGTTGCTCTTATTAATTCTATTGTTTTCAGGGTTCAGCTTGTTAATTCCTGAAATCATGTGTACAGGTTTTAACTTGTACGAGGCTATGAGATATTAATATTAGAGCTACGCAGGAGAGATAAAAAGTGCTTTGAGCTGGGAAAGACGTTTAAACATTATAGTGGGCACAGCTCGAGGGCTTGCATATCTGCACGAGGATTCCATCGATCGCATTATACATAGAGATATCAAATGTGGAAATATACTTTTAGATGACAAATTTAATCCTAAAATAGCGGATTTTGGATTAGCTAGATTCTTCCCAGAAGAGGAAACGCATATTTCTACAAGAGTCGGAGGAACAATGTAAGTTGTGCAATTCGTTTAATAATTTCTATCAGATAATCTTCTTGATAAGGTTTATGGTTTCCACTAATTTATCATGAATCAGAGGTTACACTGCGCCGGAGTATGCCGTCCACGGACACTTAACAGAAAAGGCAGATATTTATAGTTACGGGATTGTGGTTCTAGAGATCATGAGCGGGAGAAAGTGCGTGGATAGAAGCTTTCCAGAGCCTTTGCAGCTTCTTCTCCAATGGGTGCGTCGTTGTTTTTAAGAATTGGTTTATTAAATAATTTTGGTTTGATGATTATAACTGAAACTCATTTAAAAATACAGAATTCAAAATATGAGCTTGATGATGATGCAGGTTTGGAATCAATACGAGAATAATCAATTTTTGGATATTGTTGATCCAACATTAGAGGGGAAATACCCAAGTGAACAAGCGTTGAGAGTAATCACAATTGCACTCCTTTGCAGTCAAGGTTCTTGGGCGCTACGGCCAACAATGTCCCAGGTTGCCTCGATGTTAACCAACAATTTAGAGATTCTTGTTCAGCCTACACAACCAGCGTTTATAGATGCCTTTGCCGGCAGATCTACGGAATCCTCCGTTTACCTCCAACTCTGCAACCTCAGCTTCAACTCCTGTTGAATCTCATGGATCTGTCTCCGTGTCACTAACTGCTCGTTAGTCTAACTGACAGGCCATCGTAGAGGCAAACTTTGACTTTTAGTTTATACAACCATGGGTTGAATGTGTAGCTTTTTCAATATTCAATGTCTATTTCATGAGGCATTTTTCTGCGAATCATATGTATGATGGTGACTTGTAAATTTTGTCCAGATCCATTGGACGACAATGGATGTGAATCTGGGAATTCATTCCAATGATAGGTGGTGT
Source organism: Picea engelmannii (assembly GCA_009831015.1). Classification (NCBI taxonomy): domain Eukaryota; kingdom Viridiplantae; phylum Streptophyta; class Pinopsida; order Pinales; family Pinaceae; genus Picea; species Picea engelmannii. The sequence goes on from ML798961.1 coordinate 428,480, forward strand.
CCACTTCCTCATTCCACACGTCCCTATCATTCTGCCACCCCATTGTTGGTAATTGTGAAGATAGCTTAGAAGGGTTTCATGTTCTGGTGGTCACAAGTTTAAACCCTAGAAGATCCCGGCCTTGAAAAATACAATTACCGTGGTGTTGTCATGCCGCATGTCATCATCAAATGAGGCTTCCCCTTTGTTCTTCTGAAATTGAAGTCAGCTCTTCCACAGGCGGCCAAACAGAAGGGAAAATTCGACTGCGCTTCTGGTCGACTCAAAGATGCAAGGTGAGACGATTTCCCTTGCAATGCTTATGTAATTGTGTTTGGCTACTAATTGTACATGATTTTATGAATATTAAAATTTTGACATTTTTGCTTAGATCTGTAATAATTAAATTTAATGGAAGAGCACAAATACTCTTGAGCAATGGGGATGACAAACATCTTTTCATCCATTGGGGTGGCATGATAGACATCTTTCATCCATTGGAGTGGCCTTCTACCTAGGAATCTTAAATCTTCCATGGTCACTAACCAAACCCCATGGTCCTTATGTGAGCAATTGCAATTGAATGTTTCAATCCAATTGGTGGCGAGAATTCATATTAAAAAGGGGAATGAATGAAGTAACTAACACTAAATTAATGGTTTTTTTTTTTTTGTCAAAATGGTAATTGGAATATCCTAATGCATTTGCTATTTTGTGGTGTTATTTATTAGCAAAAATTACAAAAGATTAATCATAGAAATAATAGAATATAGCAAGATTTAGAGCAGAAATGATACATTATAGCAACAATATATAATTGTAAAAGAACCAAAATATGTTAGGATCCTACCCTAACCTCCCTACTTTAGGTTACCTAGGAGTTAATTGATTGTTGGATTGTAGTGGAAAGTCAGTCAATGTAAAAGGGTCCACCTTAGAAAGCTCACTAGGTAGTTGGTACCCATTAGTTACTAGACCAAAAGTAGTTAGGGTGTTTTCTATTGAAAAGTTATTTAAAGGGACTTCGGACTATGGAATGTTTGTCTTGTGTTGTGTATTTGGAGCTCTATTTAGTGAAAGGTCATCCCACCTTTAAAGGCAAATGAACTTTATTTTTCTTCTTTCATTAAAGGCAAGTGAACATTATGTTTCATCTTTCATTAACATAATACAATGATATCTTTTAGAGACTTCATCTTATTCTCTATTGTTTCTGCAAGTGGTATCACAGCTCTTTCCTATACTAGCACGCCTCCGAATTTTAGTAAAAAACAAAATTCAAGCTAGAGACATACTCTAACATCTTTAAATAACATAGTGATTTGTCATTTAATATGTAAAACTATGGTTGGGGAAGAATACGACCAAGAAATACAAGTGAAATCTCTTTGTTGGAAACCCTTGTCACCTTGTTGGTACCCCTTCAAGTAGTATTGCATCAAACATAACATGCATACATAATCTCAATTCCAATTTCCATGTACCTTTGAGTATATAATGTCCCTTAGGTATAACTAAAACCAACTCTAAATCAACTAATCGATCATCTTGTTGATATAGTACATTGAGAAAAACACTTGGGGAGGCCAATTTCTAGTACTTGGGTTGTTGGGTTGTATGGTTAAAGGCAAGGTTGAGCCTCCTTAGTTAGTACCCTGAGATATTGGTCCAAGTAATATTGTTGGACCCTGAAAGAGTATCAAAGAGCTATAGAACCTGACACTCCTTTGCCTCTATGACCCTATAAACCCTACATTCTACAACCAACCCACAAAATTCCTTCATCTTTGCATCTAGACTGAATTTGGAGATTTTATTGCTATAGTAATAATCGGTTAGAAGTAATACTCCTGTAGGATTAGTAATCAGAGGGAAAAAAATTATAGGCTCTATCAACACCATTGCAGGAGGCCTATCTCAAAAGATTCATGTTGTTATATTAAATGCTTGGATCTCCCTTTCAAGTAACCCTTTTTGTGTGGACCCAACAATATAGTGATTGTATATTTGAACATAGTCCTTTCAAAACATTGACTATAGTGAGATAAGTGGAAAATAACACTTCCACAAAATATTTGGTGGTCCTATGGTCCAAACTTGTAACATGGATAGCTCATAGAATCAACAATAGGCCCAAACTGATCAATGCCAAGATTTGTATAGAAAGGTTGCTAGCATTGAGGCTAAACTCAACCTTATCGATGAAGCAATGAAATCAGATAGTGGCTTCAATTGTTAGGTGACCACTTGAATCTCATCGTACCAGATCCAAATGTTAACCTAACCAAGGAGGAATATCTAGCCCGAGATTTCTAGTCCATGCACATGGTGTTTTAGGATGACCGCCATCCACACTTTTAGGATCACAGTTTATGGCACTGTTTTCCAAACATTGACATGAAAAAATTTGATGTGTCTGATCCCTTGATTTGGGTGACTCAATTGGAACATTATTTATCTCTCCATGACATTACTGATGACATACACAAACTGAAAGTGGGGGGCTTATATTTGGATGTCAAATATTGGTAGCGATGGCAATGGTATAAAAAGGCTTATAAAAGCTACATTGCTTGAACCTAGTTTGTGCAACTACTTTATGCTCATTTTGAACATGACACTTAGAATTTGGGATGCCTAGAAAAATCATGCCAAATCGACACAGTTATGGACTATATTACTACTTTTGAGCAATTGGAAATCTTCATAAAGGGCATGTCTTATTAATTTTTTAAATAATTTTTCATTAGTGGTCTCAAGGAAGCAATTTAATCACACATTATGATGCAATTCCCAAAAACATGGTCGAAAGATTTTGACGAAGCTGAAAAGAAGATGTGACAGTGATCAATGCACAAACCAAGAGACCTTTATTCAACACTTTCCCCAACCCCCTTATGGATACTAACCCTAACTCATCCAACTTACGACTAGTCCACATCCACAAGTTGTCTCTCTAAGAAATGGTAGAATGTCAACATTTTTGTATTTGCTACAAATGTGATGAGTGATATTTCAAATGGAACAAATATAAAGAATATAAATTATTTTGAATGGATATATCTCCAGATGACTACTCAGAAGACATTCCTATTATACATACACATGGCCCAACTTTGGAAGACATCCCCTCCCCACATGGAAGATGAGGCAACCTTACAAGATCCTTGTGAGGAACCCCAAATTTCACTCCATGCTCGATGAGGTTTCTCAACACCCTAAACCTTGAAATTGATTGGCTACATCAAGTACCGCAAAGTGATTTTGTTGATTGATAGTCGTAGAATCCAAAATTTTATCCATAGGAGAGTGGCACACAAAATCCATTATTATGTAGGCCCCATATCTAATTTTTAAATTATGATCACCAATTTTGGTATGATGAAATGTGGGGGCCGATGTGAAAATGTGAAACTACAAATTGGTGACTATTATCTCAAAACTCATGTGTTTATATTTGATGCAGGAGCATCGCCGACATCAAGCGAGCCAACGCGAAAGCAAAAGACAGTTGGACAAGTGCTAGCACAAATTTTTAAAACCACCTTGAAGTTGTTGCACAATCTTAAATGAAGCCATTAAGAAGAAGCGCACTTGAATAATGTAAATGGACCTTGAGCAATTTGCTCTCGTCCTTAGTAGGTAGAAGGCATTTATAGTAGTTAATGCAGGTAGATAGAATTTAATTCCAGATTATACAGTTTTAGAGCGCATCTTAGGGAAACGGGATATAGACACCCTCATTGTGTATTGTAACATTATTGAAGAGCATAGATTGAAGCAACATTGCTAGAGAAGAGTAAGAGCATGCAGAGAGCTGTGTGAGAACACCCATGTACAAATATTTGGATTAATAGAAAGAGGTTGATTCAAATTCATGGTTTTGTGTTGTTCTCTGTGTATTGATGTTGAATGATATGCTCATGAATGTTTGCTTCTTGTTATACATTTGCTTTATATGCTGTGTATATGATTTCATGGTTTGAGTTTGAAGTCTGAAGGAAGTAGGAATGAGTTTCAATTGTTTCTCTATCTGAGCAAGAGTTCCTACAAGGAGTGCAGTTGAAGTGTCCGCAAGGAGTGCGTCAACAGAGGGCTCATGCAGTTTAGTTTTTGTTCTCATTCATACAAAGGGTGCAGTTGGCACAGGATCCGTGCAAGGGGTGCGCAGGCTGAGCAAAGTCTCAGGGTTGTGGACCTGAGTGAATAATTTAGAGACTGTTGTTGCAGGTGTGCGCAGAGTCAAAAGGATTCAACACTTGGAAGTTATAAGGAGCTCAAGTAAGATAAAGCCTTATGATTGCTGAAAGGGTTGCACAGGAGTTGTACCTTGCAATATTGTAAGAAGGCATCGCAAGTTTGCATGCAGGAGAACAAGTTTTCGCGTTGGAACACTTGGTTATTCTCAGAAATCATCAAGGAAGAACGGACGGTCATAATTCTCTGAAGAGGATTCACGAATTTCCGTGAGCCGTTAGATCTTGCGGAGGAGCAAGGGAGATACTGCAAGGTATTCCCTAAAGGTTCTAAGCTCAGGAGGGGTAGGACCATAGATCCGAGTCACAAGGACTGTCAGATTTACACATGGATATTTGCATCGTGTTTTCATGGGTGGAAATCACGTAAACATTGCAATAGGAATCGTGAAATCATGAAACGTGATATCCCGAAAGCTAAGTGGATTTGTGTGGGCCACGGAGGAGTCAGCAAGCGGACAAGTGGCATGCCATTGACACGGAGTCAAACCCCATTGACCATTTCGGAGTTTCGCAGGGTGAAGTTCCGAACTCATCGCGTCAGGATTCGCGATATCATGAAGTCCGAAATGCCGATGAAGTGAAAGGTGTTGAAAAGTCAAAACTCGCGCGTGTATCAGAGTTTCGGAAAATCACGGTTCGGGAGTCGATGAAACAAGTTGTTTGACATGCGAGTGTCGAAATCGTGATAGGGAAAATCTCGAAAGGGGAGAGGAAAGGTCAGCGTTGACTATTGTCGGGTTTCGAGGATTCAAGAGACCAACGCTCGACCACTGGATTCGCGAAGTCGCGAAGCCCGATCTCCCAAGTGTAAAGAGGGGATCCCGTGAGAGTTTGTTGTGGGTGCAGATTTCCCGATAGGGAAATAGAAGAGCCGTTTAGAGTTCTTCGGGCTGTGGAAAATGAAAGATCCTGTGTTGACATGGACTTTCTGACCTGCGGGTGGAGGGAGGGCATCATCATCAGTTTGGTATCAGAGCACATAAAGGTTCTTTGCTTTCTGTAGGAGAGAAAGAGAATTCACCATGCCGCCAAGGAGAAGAGACATGCAAACACCCGATTAACCAGAGGATAGGGAAATGCCGAGAAGAAGAGGTAGGCAGATGACAGATCTAGCCATGGAGAGAGAAATGCGTGATCTACGAGCTAGACTCGAAGACATGGAGACAACACAAAGATGCACAGTTAGTGCTGGGGATCTCAGTGATTTCGACAGTGAGATTGAGGCTAAACATGAAGAAGAAGTTGCAGCTGAAGATGCATCAAACAGGCGTTTGATCAGAGCTATTGCAAGAATGGGTGCAAGAGCGAAGATGGACATTCCAGTTTATGAGGGAAAATTGGATGTAGAGGAGCTTCTAGACTGGATTAGAGCTCTAGACACATACTTCGACTATGAAGATGTCGAAGAGGACAAGAAAGTCAAGCATGTTGTCACAAGATTAAAGGGACATGCAGCATTTTGGTGGGATGAACTACAAGCTGACAGACACTGCAAAGGCAAGTAGAAGATCAAAAGCTAGGACAGAATGATCGTGAAGATGAAGGCGAAATTCATCCCTAGAGATTATCAAATTACTCTGTTTAGGAGAATGCATAACCTGAGACAGAAGCTGATGACAGTGAAAGAATACACTGAGAAATTCTACAAACTGAACATCAGAGCAGGTCATCGGGAGAGCGATGATGAAAAAGTTGCCAGGTATATGAATGGCCTGAGATATGATATCCAGGATGAGATGAGCACGGTAACCATCCGAACGGTGGAAGATGCTTATCAGATGGCTCTGAAAGCAGAAGAGAAGCTAAGCCGAAAGCAGAGTCAGAGAGGCCGAGGCAAAAGTCAGTCCAGAGGCAAATCAGTTTCCCAGGACAAATATCAGAAGCCCAACGAGGACTGGAAGAAACCTCAGATTCGAACAGAGAGAGGTGGAACCTCACAGCGAGGGCAACATACTGAGCAGAGAGGAGATTATGCTGATAACAACACTTTTCCTCGTACTAGAGGTAGAGGAAGAGGAAGAGGTGGAATAATAACATGCTTCACATGTGGGAAGAATGGGCACAAGTCTTATGAGTGTCTAGATAAAAAGAAGGAGATTGGAGAATCTCACATCGCCGAAGCACAGAGATGGGATGTTGAGGCAGAAGACGTTGAAGGCGGAAGATCGTTGATGATGCGAAAAGTCCTTTTGACACCAGAGAAGGAGGTGGAAGGTTCAGTCCAAAGGACCAGACTTTTTCAGACTCCTTACAAGACCAAGGACAGGGTATGCAAGGTCATCGTGGATAGTGGTAGCACGGATAATCTCGTTTCAACCGAGATGGTAGAGAAGCTGGAGCTGGAGATGACTGTTCATATGAGCCCATACAGAGTTTCGTGGCTACAAAAGGGACATTAGGTAACTGTCACTAAACAATGTTTAGTTGAATTTAAGATAGGAGGATATAATGATAAGATATTATGTGATGTCATTCCTATGAATGTTTGTTATCTATTGCTGGGTAGACAATGACAATATGAAAGGAATGTGATTCATGATGGATGAATGAACACATACACCCTAGAGAAGAATGGGAGGACTCACATGTTGCTTCCAATCAAGGATAAGGAGGTGAAGTCGGAAGTAAGCAACACAGTACTTCTCATGAGTGGGAAGGAACTTCTTACAAAGTTTAAGAAGAAGGAGAATCCATAGTTCGTTGTGGTAAGAAAACTGAAGATTGTTTTGACTAGCACAAGAGTGGATGATTTACCAGAATAAGTTCAGGAACTGCTGGAAGAGTTTGCTGACATAGTAGTGGACGAATTACCTCGTTTGTTGCCACCAATTAGAAGTGTGAGTCATCATATTGACCTCATACCAGGAGCCAGTTTGCCAAACAAAGCCGCGTACAGATTGACGCCGCAAGAGAATGAAGAGATTAAAAGACAAGTCCAGGATTTGTTGGACAAAGGTTTGGTCAGGGAAAGCTTGAGTCCATGTGCTATTCCAACAGTAATTAGTCCGAAGAAAGACGGAGGCTGGAGGATGTGTACTGACTCGAGGGCGATTAACAAGATAACCACCAGGTATAGATTTCCATTTTCGAGGATGGATGATCTGATGGATTGCTTGAGTGGAGCAAAGTATTTTTCAAAGATTGATTTGAAAAGCGGTTATCACCAGATCCGCATGAGAGAAGGTGATGAATGGAAGACAGCATTCAAAACCAATGAAGGATTGTATGAATGGCTTGTTATGTCGTTTGGCTTAACAAACGCGCCGAGTACCTTCATGAGGGAGTTCATCAGAAAATTTTTCATTGTGTATTTGGATGACATACTGGTTTACAGTAGAACAGTGGCAGAGCATCTGAAGCATTTGGCTACAGTGATGCACAAATTACAGCAGGAGAAGCTGTTGATAAATATGAAGAAATCCTCATTCATGAAGACAGAGCTCATTTACTTGGGGTTTGTTATTTCGAAAAATGAGTTGAGGATGGATCCAGATAAGGTGGAGGTAATCAAGCATTGGCCATCACCGAAGAATATCTTTGAGGTGAGTTGTTTTCACGGATTAGCTAGTTTCTACCGGAAGTTCATCAGGAATTTCAGTGGAATTATTGCAACAATGATGGATACAGTGAAGAAAAGACACAAATCTTTTCACTGGACTGACGAGGCTGAAAAGAGTTTTAATTTGTTGAAAAGGAAGATTATAGAACAACCAGTTTTGGTGTTGCCGTATTTCCAGAAGACATTTCAAGTGAAATGCGATGCAAGTGGATTTGCAATAGGGGCAATCTTGAGTCAGGAAGACAGGCCGATAGTGTACTTCAATGAGAAGCTGAATGATGTGAAAGTGAAGTACTCCACTTACGATAAGGAGTTTTATGCTATCATCTAGCCATTAAAGAAATGGAGGCATTACTTGATCCTGAAAGAATTTGTCTTGTACAGTCACAACCATGCATTGCAGTTTGTGACTCAACAGGAGAAGTTGAATCAGAAACATGTCAAATGGATTGAGTATATGCAGAATTTCACTTTTGTGATTAAACATATTTCTGGTACTGCTAACAAAGTTGTTGATGCTTTGAGCAGGAAGTGTTTGCTGTTGCAGGAGTTCAGAGTCAAAACGTTAGGTTTTGATGATCTCAGGGACATGTACGCAGATGATCAAGATTTTAAAGAGGCGTATGAAGCAGCTGAGAATCCAATTCTCAGGGATATAAGCCAATGGACAGAATACATGATCCAGGAAGGATTATTATTTAAGGGTAATCAATTGTGTATTCTGAAATGCTCCATGAGGGAGAATTTGCTGAAGGAGAAACACAGTGGAGGATTAGCAGGGCACTTTGGTCACGACAAGACGTTCGCAAAGTTGAATGAGTCATATTTTTGGTCGAGAATTTGAGCAAACATCAAGAGATTCGTGGACAGATGTAGAATTTGCCAGCATTCGAAGGGAAGGAAACATAATGTAGGGTTTTATCAACCATTTCCCATACCAGAGAGGCCGTGGGATGCAATCAGCATGGATTTTGTATTGGGGTTGCCAAAAACACAAAGAGGTGTTGATTCAATCTTTGTGGTGGTGGATAGATTTTCCAATATGGCACACTTCATTCCATGTCAGAAAACCAGTGACACAACTCACATTGTGAATCTGTTTTTCAAAGAGGTCATTCGACTTCATGGTTTGCCAAGGAGTATAGTTTCGGATCGAGATACTAAGTTCATAGGGAATTTTTGGAGGACCTTATGGAAGAAGCTAGGAACTAACTTGTCGTTTAGTTTAGCTTATCATCCTCAGACGGATGGATAGACAGAAGTGGTGAACATAAGTCTGGGGGACTTGCTGAAAATCTTGGTGACAGAACACCACAGCCAGTGGGACAACATATTGCCACAGGCAAAGTTTGCTTATAATGACTTGGTTAACAGGAGCGTAGGGCAGAGTCCATTCCAGGTTGTCTATGGCATGCAGGCGAGAGGAATTTCAGAGCTGAGGGATTTAGAACAGACTGTGACTAAGAGCACTAGTGTAGAAGAATTCGCAGAGGCGATGAAAGAACTTCACAGATAGGTGAAGGAGCGATTGCAGAATTTAAGCCAAGAATACAAGCGTAGAGCCGATCAGCACCAAAAAGAACTTCAATTTGAGGTTGGTGACTTGATTCTGGCACATTTTAGGAAAGAAAGGTTCCCGAGAGGAACATATAATAAGCTGAAGATGAAGAAAATTGGGCCATGTAAGGTCTTGAAGAAATTTGGGGCGAATTCTTATGAGATTGAATTACCCGATGGGATAGGAATTTCTTCGATATTCAATATCTCAGATTTGTACCCATATAAGGCTGAGGAAACAGAGACTGGAAATGAGCAGCCAGTGATTCAGTGGACGAAGCAGACGCCAGTTGCAAATAAGCTGTAGATGGAGCACATACTGGATAAAAGGGTAAGTAAGAAGACCAGGCGAAAAGAATACTTTGAATATTTGGTCAAATGGAAGAACCATCCAGTTGAATATGTCAGCTGGGAGAACGAAGAGGAGATATAGAAGCATGGACATACTGTGCACAAGCTCATGGACAAGAGCCCATGAAAATTTTCAGACGAGGGAGTATGATGCAGGAGCATCGCCGACATCAAGCGAGCCAGCACAAAAGCAAAAGGTAGCTGGACAAGCGCCAACACAAATTTTTAAAACCACCTTGAAGTTGTTGTGCAATCTTAAATGAAGACATTAAGAAGAAGCGCACTTGAATAATGTAAATGGACCTTGAGAAATTTTCTCTCGTCCTTAGTAGCTAGAAGGCATTTATAGTAGTTAATGCAGGTAGATAGAATTTAATTCTAGATTAGATAGTTTTAGAGCGCAAAAGGGAAACGGGATATAGACACCCTCATTGTGTATTGTAACATTATTGAAGAGCATAGATTGAAGCAACATTGCTAGAGAAGAGTAAGAGCATGCAGAGAGTTGTGTGAGAACACCCATGTATAGATATTTGGATGAATAGAAAGAGGTTGATTCAAATTCATGGTTTTGTGTTGTTCTCTATGTATTGATGTTGAATGATATGCTCATTAATGTTTGCTTCCTGTTATACATTTTCTTTATATGTTGTGTATATGATTTCATGATTTGAGTTTGAAGTTTGAAGGAAGTGGGAATGAGTTTCAATTGTTTCTCTATCTGAGCAAGAGTTCCTGCAAGGAGTGCAGTTGAAGTGTCCGCAAGGAGTGCATCGATAGAGGGCTCAAGTAGTTTAGCTTTTGTTCTCATTCATACAAAGGGTGCAGTTGGCACAGGAGCCATGAAAGGGGTGTGTAGACTGAGCGAAGTTTCAGGGTTGTGGACCTGAGTGAATAATTTAGAGACTGTTGTTGTAGGTTTGCACTGAGTCGAAAGGATTCAACACTTGGAAGTGTTTGAAGATTGCCGCAAGGAGTGCGTGGAAGAGTCTTCTCTAAGACTCGGAGTTATAAGGAGCTCAGGTAAGATAAAGCCTTATGATCGCTGAAAGGGTTGCATAGGAGTTGTACCTTGCAAGCTTGTAAGAAGGCGTCGCAAGTTTGCATGCAGGAGAACAAGTTTTCACGGAGGAACACTTGGTTATTCACAAAAATCGTCAAGGAAGAACGGACGATCCGAATTCTCTAAAGAGGATTCGTGAATTTCCATGAGCCATTAGATATCGTGGAGGAGTAGGGGAGATATTGCAAGGTATTCCCTAAAGGTTCTAAGCTCAGGAGGAGTAGGACAGCAGATTCGAGTCACAAGGACCGTCGGATTTACACGTGGATATTTGCATCGGGTTTTCGTGGGTGGAAGTCCTGTAAACATTGCAACAGGAATTGCGAAATCATGAAACGTGATATCCCGAAAGCTAAGTGGATTTGTGTGGGCCATGGAGGAGTCAGCAAGTGGACAAGTGGCGTGCCATTGACACGGAGTCAAACCCCATTGACCATTTCATAGTTTCGAACTCATCACGTTTCGAACTCATCACGTTAGGATTCGCGATAGCGCGAAGTCCAAAATTCCGATGAAGTGAAAGGTGCTGAAAAGTCAAAACTCGTGCGTGTGTCGAAGTTTCGGCAAATAGGGGTTCGGGAGTCGATAAAACAAGTTTTTTGACATCGCGAGTGCCAAAATTGTGATAGAGAAAATCCTGAAAGGGGAGAGGAAAGGTCAGCATTGACTGTTGTCGGGTTTCGGGGATTCAAGAGACCAACGCTCGACCATTGGATTCGCGCAGTCGCGAAGCCCGATCTCCCAACTATAAAGAGGGGATCCCATGAGAGTTTCCTTTGGGTGTAGATTTCCCGATAGGGAAATAGAAGAGTCGTTTAGAGTTCTTTGGGCCGTGGAAAAGGAAAGATCTTGTGTTGACGTGGACCTTCCGACCTACGGGTGGAGGGAGGGCGTCGTCATCAATATTGAAATGGGAGTTTGTGATATAGTTCTCAAGGAAGAATCGTTATGCACTTTGGGACATGTCACCATCATATTTTGAAGAATTTTGCATGAGATTCATGCAATAAGGGAGGAAACATACCCTCAAGGGGTTTACATTTGATTCCCCTGAAATTATCACCTCTTAGTATCTGGATAAGTTGTTGAAGAAAAGTCACTTGGGTATATTGCACATTTCAATGTCGTACAAGTAGTTGACACCACACCACAAGAGGTTCACCCTGATTCTGTAACAACCTAGTTCTAGGTTTTATTTTAGATAAATTATGATTTAATAGTTAAACCTAGGACTTGATGTTTTGATATGGCTTATGTGATACCTTATATCATGCTTTATGTGATGCTTGAATATCACATGGTTTGTAGATTTTTCTTGATATCATATAATTTATGTGTTTCTCTATGTGATGCTTTAATATCATATGGTTTTATAGGTGATGCTTCAATATCATATAGTTTATATGATGATTTATGTGATGCTTCAATATCACATGGTTTATAGGTGTTGCTCGATATCATATGGTTTACATGTTTCTTTAGGTGACACTTCAATATCACATGGTTTATAGGATATCACATGGTTTATAGCTTCTACTTATTGTCATATCATTTACATTATGGTTTATGTGATGTTTCGATATGACATGGTTTATAGTTTTGCTTGATATAATATGGCTTATATGCTTCTTTATATGATGCTTTAATATCATATGGTTTATAGGTGATTCTTTGGTATGATATGGTTTATATGATTTGCTTTATGTGATCCTTCAATATCACATGGTTTATAGGTAGCATATCACATGGTTTGCATGTGCTACTTGATATCATATGTTTTATATGTTTCTTTATGTGATGCTCAATATCACGTGGTTTTTAGGTGCCTCTTAATATCATATGGTTGGTTTATATGTTTCTTTATGTGATGCTTCAATATCATATGGTTTGTAACAGATGCTTTGATATCATATGGTTTATATAATACTTAATGTGATGTTTTTTTGTCGGGCTTCCAATTTGATGATACTTTCACCACCACATAATCCCTTTCCACCTATGATATCTCGTCTTTTCACATTTCCATTAACCTTTTGATATGTTATTTGAGAATCTTAGTAGAAATGGTATCTAAAGCTATAAGGTGACTATGTTGTTCATTTAAATGTTGTTTCCATTGTTTTTAGTGAATTAAGAGGATTAAGAGTTGATTATTGCTAATGATGATTTTTTCTAAGTTTAAATCCTCCAGTGTACATATGAATCTTGAACCACCTTCATTGTTTGACATACTTGCCTGTTTTTAAAAGAAAATCCTGAACACGGGATTTGTTGTTGACCCCCTCAACATGGATCCTTGTTATTCAAAACATGTCGAGGTTGATTCCACACATCGTCATCTCATGAATAACATTTCAGTCAAAGTGTGTCAGGCAGAAATGAGCAATGGAATTCATATACAATTTCTGGTGTAACAAAGACGAATTTGAAGATTCCACGACATGGGTTTTGTGCAAAATGGGCCTAATTGGTTGAAATTATAAGTGAATTCCCCCAAAATGTGCATAATTTGGGAGCTACAAGTGGTTATTATAATAGAAGTTCCTTGTAGCAAACTATCATGTGCATATTTGATATTAACTACTTTTATTTTTGCCAGTGGCTGGATAGTGTACTGAGCATTCATGGTTATCGTTAGTCCTACAGTCACAGAGAATTTCAAATCAACAAGATGGATTTCCTTTTTCAGCCAAAATATCATGGAATATTTGTTCAATTGGATTTATTTTATTCTAAGTGGTTTCCAACAACCATTTCTTAAATAAACCAAGTTCATAGGTTTTTCTTTCAAGCTCAAAAATTCCAATCTTTATCATTTAAAATTCAATATGATCATAGTTAAAATCTATTGTAGTCTCCTCTTCTCTTGTCATAAGAGAGATCAATGTTTCAGTGCTCCAAAGATGATGATTTTGGAGATGATCATTGTCAGGATTCTCCAACAACAACTCCAACATTCACAGTATTTGGTATTAGTTACAAGATGACATGTAGCATGCTTCTTCCAAGTTTCCTGGCAAATGTAGTTTATTCAGTAACAATTAGATTCAAAACAAGATCCTATAGCTACCAAGCACTTCTAGCCTCTTCTCTTTTCATTCCTCAAGAAACCACCATCAACAACTTGTTTCTCTTACTTCCAAATTCAACATAGCAGTCAACCCCAAGAAGTTTAATCATCAAAAGTAGTCTCAAACCCAACATGACAGTCAAAAATAGCTCTAATCTCGGCATTCAATTTTGGTATTGTTATCCCCTAGCCTAGGGATAAATAAGGATATTATGTCTCGAGGCCCACAAATCCTAGACATGGAGTACCGAGAGCCATATTGACTTGAGCCTAGCCCTAGAGGGTCCATCCTTCTTCTTCTTTAGTGCCTCCACCTTATCAGTTGCAGTAGCATCCATTCCATCGACATGGTCCTTCATCATCAATGGGTATTTCTCCATGAGTTAATGAGTCTGGGTATCATGGTTTGTGTCACTTTGATTCTCAAAACATTTGAATATGTGCATTTAATTCTTTTTACTTCTAACGTGTGCTTGGACCTCACGCCTTTCCACTTGTCCACACCTAGGGGGAATGACATAATGCCCTAGTAAGTTGGTTCCCATAGGGCTTGAGTTTCCATTGGGGGGTGTTCATGAAAGTTCATCGTTTATTCCGACTATACTTACTACTTTTCATATTTTTCCCTCTCATCCATCCCATACACTGGTCCGTGCATTGGATTTGCCAAGCTAGAAAAGGGTTGTACATTACCTTTTGGAAAGAAGGAGCTAAAGTCCTAGAGGGTAAAAGTAGCTGGAAAAAGATAAAATCCAAAAGAATTAAACATTCATATGCTTCACCCATGGATCCCCGAGAAATCCATAAATGCTTCTCAGCAAGAAATAGAGGGACCCATAAAAAATAATAAAATCAAGACCTAGTTGGAGGATAGGGGGTCTCATCACAAGCCATCCTATTAGGTCCATGGGAATGTACCGGTATGACACTACCATTCATCTGGTCACCACATCAGGGTAGTTTCGCTTGGTGGCATAGCCAAGAGAAAAGCGGTCTCATCATGAGCCAACCTTCCAATTTCCTTGAAATGCTTGTGGGTAACATTGTCACCACTGGTCACCATGTGAGGGAAGTGTCCCCTAAATAGTATCTTGAAAGAAAAAAACAATAGGATAAAAAGATAAAAGGCATGAATGGGCTTGGAAACATTTGCATCCATGGCAAGGTGCAACTCACCCTCTTCAAAGGCACCTACAGGTACTCCATACATTCCCCTATCATCACTACACCCATTTCTCTTACATCCCTTACCACCTTACCCACTTACATGGCCTGGATTTGTCTTCACCGGGAAACATCCCACATCCAATGAGAAGTATCCCAATAGGACATC
The DNA here is from genome assembly GCA_009831015.1 of Picea engelmannii. Taxonomy (NCBI): domain Eukaryota; kingdom Viridiplantae; phylum Streptophyta; class Pinopsida; order Pinales; family Pinaceae; genus Picea; species Picea engelmannii. The sequence goes on from ML798961.1 coordinate 443,651, forward strand.
CTAGTGTCCCCTCCAAACCTAGCTTGTAGAATAGCATAACGTCTTTGGGCTCTTGTATGGGAAATGGGGTTTCATTCACATGTTTAAATAACTTGATTGTTAGATGTGATTGGCATTGCTATGATCCATGTGACTTATGAGCCCATGGAGGGCATACTTGTTGTTGCTATAGGTCCACGCCTGACAGACAAGTACACATGGGGAGATGATTAGTTCGGAATACCATAGGGATAAAAATCTCACCAGATGGATGTTGAGACCCCAGCCAGGGGAAGAGACAGATTAGAGGTTTTCACCAGAGAGAGAGGAGGACGTTCCACCAGAGACAGCCCGACAGTCCTGGAGCGAGGGGGGTCTTGCCATTCTCACTATGAAGTAGGCCTTGGAAGGCCCATGACATCACCCATGTGACCCATGACATCACCCAACGTTTTGGAAACTTTGGAGGCAATTGTCTTCCAAGTGGCACTTGTGGTTTGATCCAAAGGCCCAGGGAGACCTAACATTTTTTCTCCTAGAGGCCAATGCTTCCCTAAGAAGGCCTAACGTCACCCTAAAATGGCATGAAGTCACCTTTTTTGCTTGATTTAGAGTTTATTTTTCATTTAATGTAAAAATTGGATATTACATGTAACTGGGCATGTCAGTCTTTTTTGACCTAATTCTGGTAATTGATATTGTATAAATAAGGGTTTTTTCCCTTGTATTATTGATCATCTTTCATGCACACTTGGTTAGGTCTGAAATTTACACCCTACTAATGGTTTTATGGCTGAAATTTAGGAGCACTTATTGAAGGAGGCTAATTTTGTAGTACTTTGGCAATTTTCTTGGTGGAAGTGCTCAACTGGGGTTTTTTCTTGATGATTCTTGATGAATGTAAGTAAGATTTCCGCAATTATTCTTAATTGAATGGTTATGGTTATGTTTATCTTGCATTTACATTAATATTATGAAATTTTTAGTCTAAAACCCTAGGAATCCAAGCACATGTTATTGCCCTTACTTTAAGAGATTTTACCTACTAGATTTTGCCAAGAAGCGTTTTTTTCTTGAAGCTTCTGCTAGAGGCCTTGCCATTGCAACACCCTAGAACTTTTGCTTCATCCTAGCCATCATTTGCTTCATCTTTGAACCAAATAAGGAGGAAAACTACAAAGGCCTAGGGTTACCTACACCTTAGTAGTTATTTTCCCCCTAGGATTTGGAAGTTGAAGCCTTGGGTTACCAACACTTCAACTATTAATATCTCTTGTCTTTGGCTCTCCTACTATCAACATTTTCCTTCAACATTTTCTGCCACCTAATAGACAACATTTTCCCTAAAGGCACTAATATAAGACTTCTTATTGAGTGATTGATTAAAACAACCATTGAAACCTACACCTTAAGCCTTCTACTAACCACCTCTAATATTAGAATAGCCTAACCTACTAACTTTATTGATGTTGTTACTAAAGTAAGATACAACCACATTTTGTAGCATTAAAAGAATATAAAAGCAATTGAAAGAGTTGATTAATGCATTGCCTTACTTGCTTCAGACAAATGCTAGTATTATGATGTTAATGATTGATTTTTCTTGGTCATTTTGAAGCTATTCTAAGGAACTTATTGTGAAACATTCTCTTATAATTATTTCTGCTATAAATATTTGTTTACTTCATAATTATATCAACCAATTTATTTTATCGATAAAGTCTATGATTTTATGAACTGCTAACAACAAGTTGTACTTGCAAACAACATATTTTCTTGTTGCTTTGTTCGGGGCAGGTACATATTGATATTTTATCACTTCATTGGTTACAACCCCGAGAATTTATGATCAATGGTGACTTGTGAGAGGGGACCTTTCAATAGATATCTTGACCTTGCCTTATCAAACCCCTAGGTCACCGGGGAGGTCTCCCCTAGGCCTTCAACCCTAAATGGAAAGAGGAATCCTATTGAGGTGACAATGATATGATACCTCAAGTTACGCCAATTTGCTTTCCATTTACCTTTCCTCTGATCAAAGTACAAATTGTGCGATAACATTTTGGCACTGTTGTTGGGGAACACTGAGTCAATATTCCTCAATGAAACTTTCTCGGTAAGCCTTTATCCAATGAGGGTGATCCCCTCATCCCCTTGATAGTTTCAAGAAAATTATTTGGTGACTCCACTGACCTTTTCCTAGGTGCCACCTTACTCTCAATTCTGTGATTTTTCCAAGTTATGGGATCATGGCACCCTGGGAACAAGTGTATCTGACTATTTATTTCAAAAGTCTTCGAGGATACCCGACTTGTTTTGATACAAAATGGTCAAGCAACCCTCCAAGATTTCAAGGGGGGCTCCCAATTCCTCACATTGTAGAATTTTTGAAGTATATAAGTGAGATAGAACTGGGAGGGGAGGATGTCCTGGTAAAATTATTCATACTCTCCTACCATCCTTTTTGCAAGATTGGTTTAAAGGTTGTTGCGAAGATAGGGGTATATCATCTTTCGTACACCTCATCAGTAGGTTTATTGACTTTGTCAAACCACATTGCCAAACATATGAAGATGCCCTTCAAAATCTCACAATAGCCTTAGAGGACGAAGGATTCACCACTGAGATTGTAGAATATCTCAGGGATGTATATCATGCTCAATACTAAGAACCTTCTGATCTGAAAGAAGAGATTTATGAAGGAAATTGTCAAGCCCTTTAAGAGGAGTAGGATTTCTCCCATGATTCGATAAAATGCAGTGAAGATATAACTAGATAAGTGAATTATGAGGATGAAGCATTGTTAATCGCTCCTCCATCCAATGAAGTTCTATAAGATCATATCTCTCCTGCACAAGATGAAGATAATGAGGTGAGTAATTTTCCTTTCCAATTTTTTGATGATACCTCATTCTATGATTCAAACAGTGAAGAAGAAATGGAACTCTTGGACAAGCTAGAATATGTAGAGGCAAGTCTTCCATTTGATGAAGATATCCAAATACTTGAAGCTCCTGCACAGGAAGAAGTAAGCAAGGTGAGTTACTTCCCTTTCCAATTTTTTAATGATTCTCTATATTATGATGTGGAAAGTGAAGAAGTATTGGATGTTCTAACCCCTTCATGTTATGATGAAGATGACGACTTTGTTGATAATATTGATAAATTCATACATGTCGGGAAGCGTAACTGGGATGTGATTGGATATGATGGGGATCCCATTTATGACATTGAGGGTTGTTTCTAAAATTTTCCTTTACCTTTATCACATGAAGAAGTTACTAATAAACTTGACAATTGGTAACAAGGAGATGGTGTGATTACAAACCTATTTCAGACACCCAAGGATGACCTGGTGCTATATTCTTCTATTGAATTTTGGTCATACCTTGAAGATTTCGATGATTATTCTTCTGAGCACTTGGATTTATCCCATGAAGAATTTTACTAGCCACCACTGTGCTCATATCTTGATAGGAGTAAGGACATCATTTTCCTAAAGGAGGGTCCTTGTGATAATATTCTCCATCCACCTTCGATTACTTTATGTTGTTTTGTCATTAAAGGTGTAGTTGGGAAGTATGTCTTTTGTATTAAGTTTCCTTTGAGGCAACCCCTAGATTTAAAGGGTAGGTTGAATACCTCAAGAAGAAGTTCATCATCTCAGTCTTTCATCCTTCCTTTAAGAGTTTGTCAGTCATCTTCTAGGTCCTTTCCAGTCCTTTCCCAAGCTTCATATTGTGAAGACGTCCAAGGTAGTTGGCTTTCAGATGCTTTGAGTCAATATTTTTAACCTTTGACTTTTCACGATCCCTTCCTGAAATGGATTGAGAACTTTCCTGAGAGAATGACTTGGATCCATTTTGTCCCTCCCACCCACCTCCATGAGATAGACGTTACAATTTCCAATAATGCAATACATTTTCTAACTCATGATATTTTTGTGCTTAACTTATCACTGCTTTGGTTTATGAGGAAGCACAGAGGTAGGTATTGTGATACATTGCCAGGGAGGTTTCACTGGATATTTGACTACACCTGGCATTCAACATGACAGGTAAGTACATTTAAGTAGGTAGGAATTTTCATTCATTGTATATACCATCTTCATTTCATGCTAGAGTTGTTGTATTTCCATTTCTATATATGCTTGCTTTGATTTTATGTACCATATATGAGCCAGGGGTGATATCACCACCCCAAATGATTACTAATAATCTTCTATCAAGATCAAGCATGTCACAAGTTATGCCAGAGATGTTTAGGTTCTCATGCGCTCTACATAGATCACATGTCCCCTATTTGGAGCCAGATGTTATCCACTAGCCTAGGGATAGCTAAGGAGATTATGTCTGGAGGCCCACAGGTCCTAGACATGGAGTACCGAGCACCATATTGACTTGATCCTGGACCTGTAGGGTCCATCCTTATTCTTGTTCAATGCGTCCACCTTGTTAGTAGTAGAAGCATCCATCCCATCGACCTAGTCCTTCAACAATAGTGGGTCTTGTTTCATGAGGTAATGAGTCAAGGTATCATGGTATGTGTCACTCTTATTCTCAAAACATTTGAATATGTGCATTTAATTATTTTTACTTCTAGCATGTTCTTGGACCTTATGCCTTTCCACTTGTCCACACCTAGAGGGAATGACAAAATTCCCTAGTAAGCTGGTTCCCATAGAGCTTGAGTTCCCACTGGGGTGTGTTCATGAAATTTCATCGTCCATTCCCACCATGCTTACCACTTTTCATTTTTTTCATTCTCATCCATCCCATACACTAGTCTGGGCATTGGGATTTCCAGGCTAGCAAAGGGTTGTACCTTACCTTGTTGGAAGAAGGGGATATAGGCCCAAAGGGTAAAAGTAGATGGAAAAAGATAAAATCCAAAAGAATGAAACCTTCAAATGCTTCCACCAAGGATCCTCGAGAAATCCATAAAAGGCTTCTCAGGAAGAAACAAAGCAACCCGTAAAATATAATAAAATCAATACCTAGTTGGAGGATAGGGGGGTCTCATCACGAGCCAGCCTATTAGGTCCATGTGAATGTAGCAGTATGACACTACCATTCAGCTGGTCACCACGTCAGGGTAGTGGCTCTTGGTGGCATAGCCAAGAGAAAAGGGGTCTCATCACAAGCCAACCTTCTCATTTCTGTGAAATGGGTGTGGGTAACATTGTCACCATTGGTCACCACACGAGGGAAGTGTCCCCTAACTAGTCTCTAAAAGAAAAAAGAAATAAGATAAAAAGATAAAAGGAATGAATGGGCTTGGAAACATTTGCATCCATGACAAGGTGCAGTTCACCCTCTTTAGAGGCACCCATAGGTAAGCCATACATTCCCCTGTCATCACCGCACCCATTGCTCAGACATCCATTACCACCTCACCCACTTACATGGCCTGGATTTGTCTTCACCTGGAAACATCCCACATCCAATGAGAAGTATCCTAATAGGACATCCTAGCATCCCCTCCAAACCTAGCTTGAGAACTTGTCTCGGAAAGGGGGTTTCATGCACATGTTTAAATAACTTGATTGATAGATGTGATTGACATTGCTATGATCCATGTCACTTATGATCCCATGGAAGGTGTACCTATTTTTGCTGCAGGGCCATGCCAAACAAGTAGGTACACATGGGGATATTATTAGTTCGGACCTCCATAGGGCTAAAAATCCCACCAGATGGATGTTGAGACCCCAACCAGGGGCAGAGATAGATCAGAGGTTTTCACCGAAGAGAGAGGAGGATGTTCCACCAGAGACAGCCCGATAGGCCTGGACCCCAAGGGGTCTTACCCTTCTCACTATGATGTAGGCCTTGGAAGGTCCATGACATCACACATTTGACCCATGATGTCACCCAGCATTTTGGACTCTTTGGAAACAGTTGTGTTCCAAGTAGCACATGTGGTTTGATCCAAAGGCCCAAGGAGGCCTAACTTTTTGCTCCTGGAGGCCAACATTGCCCTAAGAAGGCCTAACATCACCCTAAAAGGCTATTATTTCATCATTTTTTCTTGATTTAGGGTTTATTTATGTCATTTAATGTAAAAGCTGGATATTACATGTAACTGGCCATGTCGACCTTTTTTGACCTAATTTTGGTCATTGATATTGTATAAATAAGAGTTTTTTCCCTTGTATTATTGATCATCTTTCACTCACACTTGGTGAGGTCTAAAATTTTTTCCCTACTTAGGGTTTTATGGATGAAATTTTAGGCGCACTTGTTGAAGTAGGCTAATTTTGGAGTATTTTGGCAATTTTCTTGGTGGAAGTGTTCAACTAGGGTTTTTGCTTGATGATTCTTGATGAATGTAAGTAAGATCTCTGCAATTATTCTTAATTGAATGTTTATGGTTATGTTTATCTTGCATTTACATTAATATTATGAAATTGCTAGTCTAAAACCCTAGGAAGCCAAGCACATGTTATTGTCCTTGCTTTAAGAGCTTTTACCTACTAGATTTTGCCAAGAAGCCTTTTTTTCTTGAAGCTTTTGCTAGAGACCTTGCCATTGCAACACCCTAGCACTTTTGCTTCATCCTATCCATCATTTGTTTCATGTTTGAACCAAAAAAGGAGGAAAACTACTAAGTCCTAAGGTTACATACACCTTAGTAGCTATTTTCCCCCTAGGGTTTGGTAGTTGAAGCCTTGGGTTATGAACACTTCAACTATTAATCTCTCTTGTCTTTGGCTCTCCTACTATCATCGTTTTCCTTCAACATTTGCTTCCACCTAATAGACTCCATTTTCCCTAAAGGCATTAATCTAAGACTTCTTATTGAGTGATTGATTAAAACAACCATCAAAACCTACACCTTAAGCCTTCTACTAACCACCTCTAATATTAGAATAGCCTAACCTACTAACTTTAGTGTTTTTGTTACTAAAGTAAGCTACAACCACATTTTGCATCATTAAAGTCATATAAAATAAATTAAAAGAGTTGATTAATGCATTGCCTTACTTGCTTTAGACAAATTCTAGTATTATGATGTTAATGATTGATTATTCTTTCTCATTTTGAAGCTATTCTAAGGAACTTATTGTGAAGCACTCTCTTATAAATATTGTTGTTATAAATTTCTGTTTACTTCATCATTATATCAGCCAATTTCTTTTATTGAGAAAGTATGTGGTTTTATGAAGTTCTAACAACAAGTTGTACTTGCAAAAGACATATTTTCTTGTTCCTTTGTTCCGGGAAGGTACATCTTAATATTTTATCACTTCATTGGTTACAGCCTCAGGACTTTTTGATTAGTGGTGACTTGTGAGAGGGGACCTTTCAATAGATATCTCGACCTTGCCTTCTCAAACCCCTAGGTCATCGGGGATGTCTCCCCTGGGCCTTCAACCCTAAATAGAAAGAGGAATTATATTGAGGTGACAGTGATAGGATAACCTCAAGTAATGCCAATTTGCTTTCCATTTACCTTTCCTTTGATCAAAGTACAAATTGTGTGATAATAGGTATAAAGGTTCTAGGTTCAATTTCCAAGCATGTATCAATTTCTAAGGTAAAACTTGAGGTAATAATCTTTTTTATAACTCTTTTATTTATTAAAATCATGGAAGGTTATGACAACATACCTAAGCTTAATTTTATTGGTACTTTTCTATGACATTTATGACATCGACAACATACTTATTCGACCCATCATAATTGAAAATTCCATGTTTTAAGTTGAATCATTCATAGGGTTTAGACTCATTCTTTATATGGTCATTCCCTTCTCTTGTCCATTGCTTCAAAGTTCACACAACCATTCCTTGGTTATTTCTTCACACAATCCTTCCCTTTCTCTCCCATACCATACCCTGGTAGTGATAACTGCTCAAATTTGAGTGCTTGATACAACCAACCACATTACAAAATTGGCATAATGAAAAAAATGGGGGGATTTGTTCGATGTGGACTCTCATCAATGGCATCAAATTCAGAGAGACATATAGAATTCGATGTCGGTAAATCTACATTCATAGCTATGGGCCTTTGCAAATAAGTTTGATGGAAGTGTGGCCGGAATTAGTGCCAAAAGGATAATGATAGATGGCTTCTCAGAATAAGAAATTGTAAATATTGGTAAGTCCTTTCTTTGATTCTTTCAAACTTCTAATTAATACTCCATTCCTTCCAAGAACAAGATCAGAGATGATGCTAATGTGACATTGACAAAATTTGGTGTCGTGGTGAATGATTTAGGCCATAGGGTCAAGTCATACTTGCCAAAAAATTGTGATACCATCAAGAGAAGACTAAATAGCAAAAGTGTAAATTTAGACAGTTACAGATTTAATTTCCAGAATTGTTGTTGTGAAGCGATGCCAAGAGGAGAAACTAATGGGTCACTTAGGTGTTGTTCTTCATGTGTAGTTTGGAAAAGAATATCCTAAAGTTTTTGGATCCATTATTGGGCCATAAAAAGATATATTAAATGTCATTAATATGACCAATATGACTCTACCAATTAAATATTTGTTACCTTGCTTAAACCATGTTCGATGAGAATGTTGAGTCATTTTTGTCACAAGATGATGAAGACAAAAGGGACAGTCTCTTTGTAACCATAAAGCATATCCCTATTTAGCACAACATGGATGTCTCAAATGTTTTTTCATTCAGTAAATTTACATGCCTTTGTGCAAGTACTAGTAAGGTAGTTTGTTGGCATATTTCTTTGGGTGGAAAGTTGATAACAAGTGTTGGCCATGATACAAAGGTTGTTCTTTGGAATATGTAATTTTGTTTTATTACAAATTCTAGGTTTAGTCCCAATTCTAATCGTTTTTCTACATTTTCCTTTCATAAAGGTGCGTAAGGTACCAGATGTAATATGTAGAAATAAGAATATTCAACAAATATCAATGGAACAACAAAATAAGAGAAGAGTAACACTAGAAATAATACATTTTTTCAAAGAAATCAATGTTCACTTTCCTCTTCGAGGGGGAAACCTCCAGCAGAGCACATTTATATTACAATAATTCACAATAAAAGACTCTTATTTATACAAAATCTATCTTCTAAAGAACATTCTAGAGCAAGATATTTCTAGAATCAGAAGCTTCTATTAGGTATTCTTACATTGACTTGTTCACATTTATTAAATACGCCTTACTGACTAGTGTCGGCCATTAATACATGGAAAATATATTTAGGCCTTATTAACTAATGTTGGCCAAGTTTATTACATGGAAATTATATTATTCTATCTACATGAGGGGTTATATCCATAACATACCCCCCCCTTGAACAAGAGTTGTGTCCTCAAGGATTAAGATGAGGAAACTACTGTAGAATGGAAGTTAGTTCCCAGGTGGCATATTCTAGTGGAGTATCCTTCCAATGAACCAAAAATTTCTTGATGGTTTGATAATGGAGATGATGCTCTCTCTTTTCCAATACAGCTTGTGGCTGCAACCAAATGGAACCTTCTTCATCCAAATTTGGTAGGATGGTCTGGGTGTGGCATTTGGTGCTAATCACTTTCTTCATGCATGATACATGAAAAGAAGGATGTAGCTCATAGGCCACCTCAAGCCCCACGTGTTTGATAATAGTATAAGGACCATAAAATTTTGGTGCAAATTTCTGACATTGTTGGGCTTTGAGTGAAGTTTTCTTGTATGGTTGGAGGTGGAGAAACACTTGATCCCCTTCAAGAAATTGAAGTTTGGAATGAATCTGATCTACCTATTTCTTCATGCGATTTTGATCCATTACCAAATTGTCTTTGAGAGTACATAGAATGTGCATGTAGATGGTAAGATTGCAGTCAACTTCCTGAACTTTGGAGATGCTCGACATGTATGGCAAAACCGATGGTGGATTTTTTCTATAGACTACTTCAAAAGGAATCATGCGAGTGGTAGTATGATAAGAGGTGTTGTACCACCATTCAGTTAGGGGTAACCACTGAACCCATTGATCTTACCTGTCAGATGAAAAACACCTCAAATATGTTTCCAAACACTTCTTCACCGCTTTCATTTGGTCATCATTATAGGGGTGATAAGATGTGATGAGATGCAATTTAGTTCCCTGGAGCCTGACTAGTTCCTGCCAACATTTTTTGGTAAAATTGGGATCATGGTAAAAAACAATAGAATGAGGCATTCAATGGAGTTTGAAGATATTATCCATAAATATTTGAGCCATTGTGGATGAGTTGACCAGGTTTTGAAGAGCACATAAATGAGCATATTTGGAAAGATGATCCACTACCACCATGATGACTAACTTATTTCTTGATTTGGGTGAGCCAATAATGAAAGCCATGGGAATATCCATCCAAATAGTAGGTGGAAGCAGAAGTGGTTGGAGTGTATGAGGAGGTTTGACAATCTCACTCTTATTGCATTGACATGTATCACATATGGCCACAAAGGTGTGGATTTCTTGTTTCATACCTTCCTAGAAGAAAAATCATTTTACCCTTTCATAAGTTTTGGTAAAACCTGAATGGATTATTGTAGGTGAAGCATGAAACTTAGAGAGCACCTTGGGTTTAAGGGCCGATTGTTTTCTTAAATAGAAGATACCTTTATCGTGAAACTCTTCATTGTGCTAAGAGTACCCTAGAGCAGCTTGTGTATCATGTTGAAGTTTTGGATTAGGCTAGAATTTTTTGGGTCTTGAAACCATTCATGTCGAACATCCTGAAGCCAATATACTACAATGAATGAGAGGGAAAATAGGGACCCTTTGTCTTCATATTTTTAGGAAAGAGCATCAACCACCACATTTTGTTTTCCCTTGTTGTAAACAATCTCATAATCATATCCAAACAACGTGGTCACCCTTTTTTTTTTCTCTGGGGATGAAATTCATTGTTCCAGGAAGTACTTGAGGATTTAATGATCTCTTTTAATTTGTAAGCATTGTACCAATAGATAAGGGCACCAAAAATCCATTTGCATGAAAAATAGCCAACATTTCCTTTTCATAAATCGATTGGCCCAAATTCCAGTTCAAAAATTGTTTTAGACTGTTTGTTTTAGACTGTTTTAGACTTCAGAGGTGCCAAAAGCACATTTAGACTGTTTGAGGAAAAATTGGTGCTTGGAGAGGAAATGGAGAACTTGATCTACATGGGTGAGATGGGCTGGCCAGGTTTTACTATAGATGAGAATATCATAAAAAAAAACTAACACAAAGTGACGGATGAAAGGATGAAAGACATGATTCATGAGGATTTGAAAAATGGAGGGGGAATTACAAAGGTTGAAGGGAATGACCAAAAAATAATAGTGGCCCTCATGAGACATGTGAAATGGAGTATTGGGGATGTCTTCCTGTTTCATATGTATCTTGTGGTAGCCTGAGCATTGTTCAAGTTTGGTAAAGTATTGAGCCCCACTGAGTTCATCCAGAAGGTCATCTATGACACCAATGAGAAATTTATCCTTGATGGTAAGTTTGTTATGGGAACAAAAACTAGGAAACATGCACCAAGTGCCCTCTTTCTTGAGGACCATGACAACATGGGAAGAATAGAGGCTGGTACTGTGACAAATAACACATGCTTCTAACAATTCTTGGACAATTTTCTCAATTTCATTTTTTTGATAAAATGGATGATGATAAGGGTGAACATTGGAAGGAATACTACCTGATATTAAAGGAATGGAATGGTCATGGTATCTGTGGTAGGGGGGAAGCACTAGCGAGTTCAGAAAACAATGGGATGGAGGGAAAGGATCACATGAAGTTCAGGGTGTACCAGGGGTGTCTCAACTGCTTGAATGGAATGGAGTTGGGAAATGATGCTGGAATGACCTTTTTTTAGTAACATTTCCATGTGATGGGAACTGTTGATCTCTAGAGACCCTATTGTAATGACTTGGAATTCATATTGTTTTCCTTCCTATTGGAATTGCAAAAAGGCCTTCATGCGATGGGAACTATTGATCTCTAGAGACCATTCTAGCGAGTTCATTCACTCTATATTTTTACAATCTCTATACATTTCTTTCATTAATAGAAATCATGTATTATTGTATTTCTCTGTTTCTGACAATATTTGTGTGCATGTCATTGTAATATCTTTTATTTCTTTTAGTTCCAAAAGTAATCTCGATCACTGAGATGTTGTGCTTCATGTGTACTTTGGAAAAGAATATCCTAAAGTTTTGGGATCCATTGTCGGGCCTTAAAAATATATAGTAAATTTCATTAATATGACGAATATGACTCTACTAATTAAATATTTGTTACCTTTCTTAAACCCCCTTCGATGAGAATGTTGAGTCATTTTTGTCACAAGATGATGAAGACAAAAGGGATAGTCTCTTTGGAACCATAAAGTGCAGTCCTACTTAGCACAACTTGGATGTCTCAAATATTTTTTTCCTTCAGTAAATTTACATGCCTTTGTGCAAGTACTAGTAAGGTAGTTTGTTGGCATATTTGTTTGGGTGGAAAGTTGATAGAAAATGTTGGCCATGATACAAAGGTTGTTCTTTGGAATATGGAATTTGTTTTATTACAAATGCTAGGTTTAGTCCCAATTCTACTCGTTTCGCTACATCATCCTTTGATAAGGGTGTGTAAGGTACCAAATGTAATATGTAGAAAAAATAATATTCAACAAATAGCAATGGAACAACAAAATATGAGAAGAGCAACACTAAAAATAATACCTTTATTCAAAGAAAGCAATGTTCACTTACCTCTTCAAGGGGTCAAACTCTAGCAGAGCACAATTCTATTACAATAATTTGCAAGGCAAGCTTTCTCATGCCTCCTGCTCTTATTTATACTAATTATATCTTCTAAATAACATTCTAGAGGAATATATTTCTAGAAGTGGAAGCTTCTATTAGGTGTTCTTACATTGACTTGTTCACATTTATTAAATAGACCTTACTAACTAGTGTCTTCCTTTAATACATGGAAAATATATTTAGGTCTTATTAACCAATGTTGGCCTTTATCACATGGAAACTATATTATTCTATCTACGTGAGGGGTCAGATCCCAAACATGCCCTCCCCCTTGAAAAATAGCTTTGTCCTCAAGGCTTAACATGAGGGAACTACTACAGAATGGTAGCCAGATCCCAGGTGGCATCTTCTGGTGGAGTATCCTTCCAATGAACCAAAAATTCCTTGATGGTGCGATAACGGAGATGATTCTCTCTCTTGTCCAATATAGCTTGTGGCTGCAACCAAATGGAAACTTCTTCATCTAACTCTGGTAGGTTGGTCTGGGTGTTGCAGTTGCTGCCAATCACTTTTTTTAGGCATAAGACATGAAAAGAATGATGTAGCTTGGAGTGAATAAGCAAAGCTAACTCATAGGCCGCCACTAGCTCCACGTGTTTGATAATAGTATAAGGACCATAAAATTTTGGTGCAAGTTTCTGACACTATTGGGCTTTGAGTGATTTTTTCTTGTATGGTTGGAGGCAGAGAAACACTTGATCCCCTTCAACAAATTGAAGTTTAGAATAACTCTGATTTTTCTATTGCTTCATGTAATTTTGAGCCATTACCAAATTTTCTTTGAGATTATAAAGAATGTGCATGCGGATGGTAATATTGCGGTCAACTTTTGGAACTTTGGAGATGCTCGAGATGTATGGGAGAACCAATGGTGGCTTTTGTCTATAGACTAGTTCAGAAGGAGTCATACGAGTAGAAGCATGATAAGAAGTGTTGTACAACCATTTAGCTAGGGGTAACCACTAAACCCACTGATGTTGTCTATCAAGAAAAAAACACCTCAAATATGTTTCCAAACACTTCTTGTCTGCTTACATTTTTCCATCAGTCTAGGGATGATAAGATGTGTTGAGATGCAATTGAGTTCCCTGGAGCCTAAATAGTTCTTGCTAGAAATTGCTGGTAAAATTGCAATCACGGTAAAAAAAAATAGAATGAGGCATTCCATGGAGTTTGAAGATATTATCCATAAAACTTTGAGCCATTGTGGATGTTGTGACTAGGTTTTGAAGAGCACAGAAATGAGCATATGTGGAAAGACGATCCACTACCACCATGATGACTTACTTATTACTTAATTTGGGTAAGCCAACAATGAAATCCATGGAAATATCCATCCAAATAGTAGGTGGAAGTAGAATTTGTTGGAGTGTATGAGGAGGTTTGAAAGTCTTGCTCTTATTGTGTTGAAATGTATCACATTTGGCCACAAAGGTGTGGATTTCCTATTTCATACCTTCCTATAAGAAAGATAATTTTACCCTTTGATAAGTTTTGGTAAAACTTGAATGGCCTTTTGTAGGTGAAGCATGAAACTCAGAAAGCACCTTGGGTTTAAGGGCCGACTATTTTCTTAAATACAAGCGAAATTTATCATGAAACTCTTCATTGTGCCAAGAGTAACCTAGAGCAGCTTGTGGATCTTGTTGAATTTATTGGATTAGGATGGAAATTTTTTGGTCTTGAAACCATTCTTGTTGAAAATATTGAAGCCAATCTACTAAAATGAATGAGAGGGAAAAGAGGGACCCTTCATCTTCATATTTCCGGGAAAGACCATCAACCACCACATTATCTTTTCCCTTGTTGTAAACAATCTCATAATCATATCCAAGCAACATGGTCACCCATTTATGTTTCTTTGGGGATGGAATTCATTGTTCCAAGAAGTACATGAGGCTTTCAGAATTTGTTTTAATTTGTAATCATTGTGCCCATAAATAAGGGCACCGAAGATCCACTGCATACAAAATAGACAACATTTCATTTTCATAAATTGATTAGCCCAAATGTCGGTCCAAAAATTATTTACTAGTGAAATCCAAATGTTCTGAACTATCTTGCGTAAGGATTGCCCCAATTCCTTTCCTAGATGCATCACATTCCAGAAAAAATGTCTTGGCAAAGTCAGATAGGGCTAGTATAGGAGTAGTGCACATATCTTCTTTCAAGACTTTAAAGGATTGGTCAGCTACTGGAGTCCAAATGAAAGCATTCTTTTAAGGGGAGTTGTGAGAGGAGCCACAATTTTTCCATAATTCTAAACAAACTTGCGATAATATCCCATTAAACCCAGGAAAACACATAGACTTTTAATATTTTTAGGGAGAGGCCAAATCTACATAGCTTCAGTTTTCTTGGGATCCACCCTTACACCATTCTTACCAACAATATGACCTAGCTACTCAACTTTAGAGGTGTCAAAAGAACATTGAGGTTGTTTGAGGAAAAATTGGTGTTTGGTGAGGAAATGGATAACTTGATCTACATGGTTGAGATGGGTTGTCCAGGTTTTACTATACATGAGAATATCATCAAAGAAAACTAACACAAAATGATGGAGGAAAGGATGAAAGACATTATTCATGAGGCTTTGAAAAGTGGAGGGGGAATTATAAAGGCTGAAGGGAATGACCAAAAAATCATAGTGGCCCTCATGAGTGTGAAATGAAGTCTTGGGGATGTCCTCCTCTTTCATATGTATCTGGTGGTATCCTGAACATAGGTCAAATTTGGTAAAGTATTGAGCCCCACTGAGTTCATCTAGAAGGTCATCTATGACACCAATGGGAAATGTGTCCTTGATGGTAAGTTTGTTAAGGGCACAAAAATCAGTAAACATGCACAAAGTGCCTTCTTTCTTGGGGACCATGACAATAGGGGAAGAATAGGGGTTGGTACTAGGATGGATAACACCCACTTCTAACAATTCTTGGACAATTTTCTCAATTTCACTTTTTTGAGCAAGGGATGATTATAAGGGTGAAAATTGGGATGAATACTACCTAATATTAAAGGAATGGAATGGTCATGGTCTTCGTGGGATGGGGGGAGGCCCTGGGAGTTTAGAAAATAGTGGGATGGCATGAAAGAATGTCATGAAGGTTAGGGTGTATGAAGGGTGTCTCATTTGCTTGGATGGAATGGAGTTGGGAAATGATGCCAGAATGAACTTTTTTGAGTAACTTTTCCATGTGATGGGAACTTTTGATCTCTAGAGACCCTGTTGTAATGCCTTGGAATTTATATTGTTGTCCTTCTTATTGGAATTGCATGGTTAATTCCTTAAAATCCATGGTGATTAGGCCAAGAGTTCATAACCATTCAAGGCCAAGAACAATGTCACAACCACCTATGTCAATAGAAAACATGTGAGATTTCAGGTTATAATGACCAATTTGTAGGCACACATTTTCACAATGCCCCCCACATTTCATGGAACCACCATTAGCAATTATGATTTGAAAATTGTTGACAACACAAATATAGTAATTGACTTCTTGAGCAAGGTGGTGATGAATGAAAGTATGAGTGTTGCCACTATCAACTAGGATGATGACTTTCTTGTGCTTAATTTATCCAATCAATTTGAGGGTTTTGGGAGTAGAAAAAATAGTGAGAGCATTCAAGGAAATAAATGGTTGAACTTCAGGGGGATCAAAGGTAAATGTAGGATCATCAATTTTGGGTAGCTCTACTTTAGGTGAAACCTCAACCTCTTCATCAGAAACATCCTTTGAAATGGCCATAAAAAGTTTATTTTCTTTACACTTGTGCATGGTAAAGTATTTATCATCACAATTTTAGAAAAGACCCTTGAGTTGGCATTCATCCATTTCTTGCCATGTTAATTTTTGGACTTTGAGAAGAGGGTCCTGAGGAGTAGGGTTGGTGGGTTTTGGGAGGGGAACAAAAGTGGTTTTTTTTCTCTCTTCCAAGATGACCTATTTTTCCTCCTTGGCACATTTAGTTTCTTCCAAACAATTCTGGGAGAAAGTCGTGATGAATTGGGCTCAAATTTCATCCTTGAGGCCACCGATAAAGCATTCCCAGAAGAAATCATATGTTTTTCCCTCTGTGTGGAAATCCAAGTGCTCAAAGGCAACAATAAAATATTCCATTGTTCTAGGTTGTTTCAACTTGGTCAAACGTCCTAAATGGTGGGTGTCCATTCCAAAGCGTTCATACAACTCTGCGTCAAACTATGACCAAGCAACATACCCTTGGCGTACATTTCGATGCCATTGCCACCATTGCCATATTTCTGGATCCAAATAGAGAATTCCATAACGAAGCTTGGTTAACTCTTCAGTGATACTATGCAGGTAGAAATAGTGTTCCATTTGAGTAAAATAGGCTTGTGGATCCAGGCCATCAAATTTGTTTACCTCGACTCTAGGAAGACAGGGGTCGTGAGGTAGAGAGTTGGAATGAGAGTGTAGAGGATTGTTGGAGTCAACACCTTTGGTAGATAGAGGTGGATCAGAGGAGGAAGGACACTGTAATTTTTTCATGAATTGTTGTAGAACAAAATGTACTTCAACAATTCGGCTACCGATATATTCTTGAATAAGGTACATTTTTGTATGAATGGTCGGAATGTCCTCATTTACATAGGCCTAAAGGGTAGTAAGGTCGGTACTCATTTTCTTATTGTTTTCTTCTTGGAAGGTGGGAGCCATGAAGGTATGAAGGGTGGGTCCAAGGAAAAAAAATAAAACAAGTGATATATACCACTATGATCAGGTCAACAAGAGGAGACCAATGGGATAAGTGGGGAATAAGGGTGTCGAGAAGGGTATGGTTCCATGGGGTGAAAAATAAAAAGGTAAAAATGATAGGTATCACAACTATTAGTAAGAAAAGAGGAATCCAATGGTATAGGTATCAAATAAGGGTGCGATAAGGCCCCATAATTTGTTTTGTCATGTGGAGTTATACTTCGATCTGAATAATACTGCAGTGTCGAAATGTTCAAATGCTTAGCATGAAAAATTGTGTAGTAATTGTTAGAATAATGTTGATGTGCTCATTTCATCATAGAAAATGATACACCATTGTTACCCATCCATAGGAACAAAGCCACCCCTGAGCACCTTAACCTTTGAAATAAAGAATTCTAGGAAGCCACACCATAACCCATAGATGACCAAGAGAGAGTGCACCTTCTCCAAAGGTAGAACACAAGATAAAGATATCAGAAAGAATGAACAAGAGAAAAGTTCCCAACTGCAGATGTTGTTTCTCCTCCTCCAAACTTGCGCATTGTCTATGGTTTTCTGGGTGAGAGTGAGTGAACAAATGAGCCAAGAAATTGTCTATTTATACTAACTTATACAGTGACTTTTCTAGCTGGGTCGACCTGACTTTCTGGTAATTATATTTTATGTTTATCTTTTTCCTGTGAAGCCAATTGGTCTTATGGAGGATAATACCTTAATATTATATATTTTGTTGAGTCGACATGTCTTCTAAGGTTTTCACACATCTGTTTAGGGTTTCTCTTGCTTCCGGAATATTCTATTCTAGTCAGAGGTTACATATGGAGGTTAATACCCCCCACAACTACCATAATATCAACAATAATTTCACAACCAGAATGAAAGAGGAAAGTTTGCACGACAATAGATATTGTATGTTCCATTTATGTTATGTTTCTGTCCCAAGGGTTATGGTTTCCAGGGTTCCTACAAACAAGGGTTTTCCCTTCTCTATAGCTCTCTGATATATGTTTGGGGATCGAACAATAGTACTTGACCTAATATATTAGGGAACCAACTAAGAATGCTAGATTGTACTCTTAGTCGTATTACCTGATTTCCCAGGTACTAGAGAGTATCTTCCTGAGTGTTGTTATTAGTGGCACTGTAGCAGTCAGACGATCGATCGATTGATCTAGGGTTGTTGTCTAATGTGCTACCACTTGAAGGGGTACCAACATGGGTTACAAGGGTGTCTAACAATGTGAGATTAAAAACCTCTTGTATTTCCTGCGTGTATGTTTTCTCGGCCATAGATTTAGGCATTGAACAATTGTAGTTTAAAGATGCTAGAGCACATATCTACCCTGGAAAAAATTTAACCCACAACTCCTTCCAAGGAAAGTGCTATGATACCACTTCTAATGTACCAGATGTAATATGCAGAAATAGGAATTTTTACCAAATATCAATGGAACAACAAAATATGAGAAAAGAAACACCAGAAATAATACATTTATTCAAACAAAGCAATGTTCACTTGCCTCCTCAAGGGGGAAACCTCTAGCAAAGTTGAGCTCTATTACAACAATTCTCAAGGAAATATTTCTCATGCCTCCTACTCTTATTTATACTAATTCTATCTTCTAAAGAACATTCTAGAGGAAGATATTTCTAGAAGCGAGAGATTTTATTATGTCTTATTACATTGACTTATTCACATTTATTAAATAGACCTTACTAATTGGTGTCGGCCTTTATTACATGGAAAATATATTTAGGCCTTATTAACTAATGTCGACCTTTATTACATGGAAAATATATTTAGGCATTATTAACTAATGTCAACCTTTATTACATGGAAAGTATATTATTCTATCTACATGAGGGGTTAGGTCCTTAAAAAGGTGTCAAAGTATGGAATGTTGAAAATCCTACCTACTCATTCCATACATTAACTGGACATTTGACCCCATTCATGTTGCTATATTTCCATTAAAAAAATGGGTAACAGTGAAATTTTTAATTGAGTGTTGGCTAGGGTTTGGAGGCAGTTTCAAAAATTAAGACAAACAACATCTCACTTAGAACCCGAGTTTTATGCATGTGAAATCAATCATTACTCCGTTAATTCAATTATTTTGAGAAGCTTGCATCTCACATACAATCGAATTTCACATTACAGGCTGAGAAGGAACTTCTAGCTCACCTTGAGATTTGGTTTATGGTGTTGTAAGAAAGTTACAATATTTCCAATGGTATCAGAGTTATTTTCTTTGTACATATCTCATCAATATTGGAGGAGGTGACATGTTGCATGGATAACACTTGCACAAATTGTTGAAGGTTGCGATAAGGTGATGGAAAAAACCTCGAGCTAGTAAGTAAACATGGTATTGAATTCTTTCCCGAATTCAATGGGCATCCATCAAAGCCCTAGGGTATATTTCTACAGACTCGGGTCTAGAATTTCAAGAACAATTTCACCCAAGAATGGTTCATTCCCTTATTGATGCTATGGGAAATTTTCAAAACCCTCATGTCCAAGTACATGCAGCAGCTACAATATTGAACTTCAATAAAATGGTTACTGGTCTCGAACTATATCTTATAGGACCAACATATGGTGTTTTAACAATATCCTAGTTATGTACATTAGATCTATCTATATAGATTCAAAACTTATTAAATTGGGTTTGCATAAGAGAGGTTCACATGTGAAAGTTGTGCAAACATTTGTTAACCTTGGTCCAATTGTGGACTTTTGTGTGTAATGATCCAGATATAAAAAGTATGCAGAACAGAAATAAACTTCTAGAAATGGCAGATGAACAACAATATAACATGACAACACCACAATAATACTGAAATGATAACATAATAAC
Organism: Picea engelmannii; assembly: GCA_009831015.1. Lineage (NCBI taxonomy): Eukaryota > Viridiplantae > Streptophyta > Pinopsida > Pinales > Pinaceae > Picea > Picea engelmannii. Next base: position 463,963 of record ML798961.1, read on the forward strand.
ACCAGAAAGAGCACTTCGATTACTGACAACAATGTTCACTTGCCTCTTCGAGGGGGCAACCTTCAGTAAAGTAGAGCTCTATTACAATAATATCCAAGACAACAGTTCTCATACCCTCGAATCCTATTTATACTAAATATGTCTATCAAAAGAACCATCTAGAGGAAGATCCTTCTAGAAGCGGAAGATTCTATTAGGTATTCTTACATTCGACTAATTCTTTATTGCTAGGAATTATTAATATTGACCTTTATTACATCAAAATATATTATTCTACCTATGTGAGGGGTTAGGTCCCTAACATGTCCTCCCCCTTAAAAACAACCTTGTCCTCAAGGCTTGAGATGTGGAAATTGTTGCAGAATGGTAGTTGGTTCCCAAGTGGCATCTGTTGGTGTTGTATCTTTCCACTGGAGTAACATTTCCTTGATGGTTCCCTGACACAGGCGACACTCACATTGGTCCAAAACTTCTTCTGGATGTAGCCAAATGGAGCCTTCTTCGTCCAACTTGGGAAGGTTGGTTTGATTTTGGCACTTAGTTCCAATCACCTTCTTTAAGAAGGAAACATGAAAAACAAGATGTAGCTTAGAATGACTAGGAAAAGATAATTGATAGGTCACCTGTCCCACATGCTTGAGAATGGTATAAGGACCATAAAATTTGGGTGCCAGTTTCTGACAATGGTCATCCTTGAGGGAATTTTTCTTGTAAGGTTGCATCCAAAGAAACACTTGATCCCCTTCTGCAAATTGACCTTCAGAGTGACCTTGATCTGCTTGTTGCTTCATGCGATTATGGGACATGGCAAAATTTTCTTTCAGGGTATGGAGAATAGCCTCTTGAAATGTAAGCATTTTATCCACTGCCTAGACCTTCGAGACACCTGGTAAATGTGAGAGAAATGAAGGTGGATTTTTTCCATATACTGATTCAAAAGGAGTCATGCGGGTAGCTCTATGGTATGAAGTGTTGTACCACCATTTAGCTAGTGGAAACCATTGAGCCCATTGATTTTTCTTTTCCAATGCAAAACACCTCAAATATGTTTCCAAACACTTGTTGACAGCTTCAATCTGACCATTAGTCTGGGGATGATAAATTGTGCTGAGAGGCAATTGGGTGCTTTGTAGCTTGAAAAGTTCTTGCCAAAAATTGTTGTTGAAAGTTGGGTCGTGATAAAAAACAATAGAATGTGGCATGCCATGAAGCTTGAAGACCTGATCCATGAAAATTTCAGCCACACTGGATTCTGTAAATGGGTGTTGAAGAGCACAAAAATGAGAATACTTGGAAAGGAGATCAACGACCACCATGATGACTGATTTATTCCCTGATTTAGGTAAGACTACAATAAAATCCATATATATATATATATATATATATATATATATCACCAAATAGCAGGTGGAATCGGAAGTGGTTGTAGTGTGCCAGAAGATTTTACTGTTTCTCCCTTGTTGCGTTGACACACATCACATTCAACCACAAAATTATGAACGTACTGTTTCATACCCTCCCAGAAAAAGGAACATTTGACCCTCTCATAGGTTTTGGTAAACCCTGAGTGTCTAGCTATCGGTGTAGCATGAAGCTCAGAAAGTACCATGGATTTAAGTTTTGACTGTTTACTTAAATACACATGGCCTTTGTATCGAAGCTCATCATGGAGCCAAGAGTACCCTGGGGAAACTGGAGAATTGGACTGCAATTGTTGTATCATATGCAAACTTTTGGGATCGTGTAGCCATTCCTGGCGAATGGCTTGGAGCCAATCTGGTACAATGAAGGAGAGAGAAAAAAGGGACCCTTCATCTTCATATTTTCTAGAAAGTGCATCCGCAACCACATTGTCTTTTCATTTCTTGTAAATGATCTCATAGTCATATACAAAGAGGTTAGTCACCCATTTTTGTTTCACTGGGGAGGAAATGTGTTGTTCCAAAAAATACTTGAGGCTTTGATTATCTGTCTTAATTTGGAAGCATTGCCCCAATAGATAAGAGCACCAAAGATCAACGACATGCAGAATAGCCAACATTTCTTTTTCATAAATTGATTTGCCCAAATTTCGTTCAGACAATTGTTTGTTGATAAAGGCAAAAGGCTAACCCTCTTGCATAAGGACAACATCAATTCATTTTCCTGAAGCATCACATTCCATGACAAAGGTCTTTGTGAAATCAGCAAGTGTAGGACTAGAGTGGTTCACATGGCCATCTTCAAGGTTTTAAAATCCTGAGCAGCTGCTAGAGTCCAGGTGAAAGAATTATTGTTAAGGAGTGCAGTGAGAGGGGTCACAATCTTTCTATAGTTATTAACAAAATTGCAATAATAACCTGTTAAGCCCATAAATCCATGCAAGATTTTGAGAGTCTTTGGGTGAGGCCAATAATGCATATCTTGAATCTTTTTAGGATCCACCCTAACGACGTGCTTTCCAACAAGATGACCCAAGTATTCAACTTCTGAGGAACCAAAAGCATATTTAGATTGTTTCAGGAAAATTTGGTGTTGAGATAGTAGATGGATAAATCGATCCACATGAGCAAGATGGTTTGTCCAGGTTTTGCTATATATGTGGATATCATCAAATAAAACTAAGACAAAATGACAGAGAAAAGGATGGAAGACATGATTCATGAGGCATTAGAAAGTGGAGGGAGATTGACACAAACCAAAGGGCATGAAAAAAAACTCATAGTGGCCCTCATGAGTTCTAAAGGCACTCTTAGGAATGTCTGCGTCTTTCATACAGATCTGGTGGTATCCAGAATGAAGATCAAGTTTAGTAAAGAACTGGGCACCACTCAATTCATCCAAGAGGTCATCAATGACAGGAATGGGAAATTTGTCTTTAATGGTGAGTTTGTTGAGGGCATAGAAATCAGGACACATGCGCCAAGAACCTTCTTTATTCATGACCATGACCACAGGAGAAGAGTAGGGGATCATACTAGGGTGGATAACACCTGTGCTAAGCAGTTCTTGAACCATTTTCTCAATTTCATTTTTTTGGGAAAAGGGGTGACGATAGGGACAGATATTGGGAAGAAGGCTTCCTGGGACAATGCGAATGGAATGATGATGAACACCACGGGAAGGAGGGAGTCCCTGGGGAGTGGAAAAAACCACTTGATGTTTAGAGATGATGGATTGGAGGTCTTGCGACATAGAGGGTCTTAGTTGCTTGTATGGAATGGAGTTGGGCATTAATGCCTGAATGACCATTTTTAGCAGATTTTCCATGCGATGGGAACTAATGATCTCAGGGGAACCGAAAATGATGCCTTGGAACTTATATTGCTGGCTCTCCTGGTCAAATTGCACAGTTAATTCCTTAAAATCCATGAGAATCGGACCCAAAGTCCTTATTCAGTCTTCACCCAAATGGTTGGTGTCAGTGTCAAAGCGTTCATAAAGCTCTGTCACAAATTGTGTCCAAGCAACATACCCTTGATGGGCAGTTTTTCTCCATTTCCACCATTGACAATGTTCTTAATCTAGATGGAGAACACCTTACCGGAGTTTGGACAATTCATATGTAATGTTGTACAAAGAGAAATAATGTTCCATTTGAGTTACCCAACTAGTGGGATCTGAGCCATCAAATTTGGTCACATCCACCCATGGAAGGCGTAGATCACACTGAAAGTGATGGGGATGAAAATTATGGGAAGGAGAGGAAGTTTCAGCTTCAGTATGCAAAGGTGGGTTAGATAAAGGGGGATCTAAAGGGATATGCTTCTTGGTTCAGATCATCAAAGAGACAAATTTAGGATGGGTAGTCATGTCTTGTTTGAGGTCTTCTTTGAGTTCTGTGATTGAGGCGATGATGGACGAATGCATGTTTTTATTGATGGTGGCAATATTGGCACTGAGCTATCTCACTTCTTGTCGGGTCTTTATGAAATTATATTGCAAGGTATTGAAGTGAGCTTCCAAGTCTTGGCTATGGTTATGGGCCTTGATGACAAGGGAACCGAAAAGGGGCGGGTGGGGTCAAACATTTTTCTGAAAAATGATAGGTATGAATGTGATAAGGGAGAAGAGATAAATCCAATGGAATAGGTCTCAAATAATGGTGCAAAAATTTCTAGACTTTTTTTTTTTTTTACACCTGCGCAGTTATACTCTGGTTTGAAGAATATTGTAGTGACGAAATGCCCAAATGCTTAACCACGAAGAAATGTGTAGTGATTTCGCAACTCGAACATAGTTGCATGGCAATAGATCTTGTTTGTTTTATTTTTTTTGTTTCCATCCGCAAGGGTTAGGTATTCAAGGGTTCTACATACAAGGGTTTGCCCTGTGCTATATCTCTCTAATATACGTGTGTGGTCCAACAATATTACTCAGCCCAATATCTCAGGGCACCAACTAAGGAGGCTAGACCTTGCCCTTAGTCGTACTACCTGACTACCCAGGTACTAGATGTTGGATTACTGAGAGGGGGGGTGAATCAGTAATAACGTAATTATAATCCTTTTTCTTCAAATGTTATATCAATGTAGAATTATTATCCAAAAGTGAGCAGTAATAAATAAACAATCACACACATGAACAGTACACCAGT
>ML798962.1:0-15399 GCA_009831015.1 Picea engelmannii
TTTTTATCAATTGTTTACTTTCGTTTAAATTATGATTATGTTTTCGTCTTTTGCTCATTAGTGATCATTTTCACAAAATAATTTTGTAGGTTTAATTAATTAAATTATTTTGTCAGTTTGCATCTCATTTCAAAATAAAATAAAAATAATTATCTATCATTTGTTTGATTTTGTGAAAAACCAAAATTAATATTTTTCTCCTCTCCATCAACTTGAAGCTTCTAGAATTTTAAGATCATATTTGGAAGGAAAATATAAACAATATTTTTTTAGAACTGATAGTTTAAATTCATTTTAATTTATTGCTCTAGATTTTGTTTTATTCATAATTTTTAGGTTATTAATTTGGTTTATTTTTGTTTCATAGGTTTCTATTATCGGTTATTTGGTACAGATCTGATCATGGCTTGATTTTATTATCTAAATACGTTCAAGATAATTGATCCAAAAGTAATATTGGATTGATGCAAATAATTTATGAGCAACAAGAGATAAGATTTGGAAATGCGTTCAAGAACAGACAAATGATTTTTTGAGATTGATTGTAGCCAAACCATAAGGAATCTGAAGAAATGGTTGAAAACACATCTTCATAATGGACCCATTTAACTTAATCACGAGCATTTTCTCAAACAAATGCACTATTTGAGAGATATTTGTGTCTCTTTACGAGGAAAATTTTAGGTGGCATAAATTATTAGTGACACCCAGACTATTCATTCATGGCATAAATATATGAGAAAGTTCAGAGCCAAGGCAATAGACGAAATTGAGAGGATTATTTTTATCCTTTCTTTTTAGTAAATTATGTCTTTTGTAAACTTTTTTCTTTTCAAATGGAGTAATGGATGGTTGGAATCTTTGGGAGAATGGTCTAGTATTTTCGAAGAAGAATATGGAATTTCAGGTTGCTTAATGACTTTTGTCCTGTGAGTAAAATGGTTTTGTTTTCATTATAATATCTTCATATTCTTTGAGTAATTGTTATGTATTGATTTAAATTAGCTTTAGTCTGTTTTATCAATACATGGTTAATTGCTATCATTTGTGTATTAATGTTTTCAATCTTTAAGAGTCTATTATCCCAAAAATTCATTTTGGACCTTATCATGAACTTATTATATTGAAAATATATGGTATACAGTTTACTCTTTGGATTTTTTCCTTAGGTAGACTGTGCAATGTTAATATTGTTTCTCATATAATTTCTAAATATGAAACTTTATTTGTATTGAACTTTCTTTAGATTGTTCTGCATATAATTTTTCATGCTATTTTTCATTTATGCGGTTCATTATATTTTGGTTCCTTTAATATCTGTGGTTAATCATCTATTGATACATTTTTATTTTACGTATAATGTTGGATAGTTGATAATACCAGTTGCTGAGGGTCGAAGTTTATTTCAATTTTTAGCGATTGGACATTTTAAAGTCACATGAGATAAAATTTATTTGTCTTTTTGTCATCGCAGATTTGTTGCGAAACTTGAAAAACTTCCTTGAGTTGTTTTAGGAAGTATCGTTCTTGCTTTAATCATAGATTTATGCTTGACACATGTTAAGAGGAGCTTCTAAAAACACATAAAGATGAATATAACTTAGTATTGTTGATCAACCTCAGGTTAGTTAGTTTATATTTTGTTTGATTTGTTGATTTGCGAATGGATAATAATTACATTATTTAAATGTTAAATTCTTTGTCCATTAACGTTATATAATTTATAATATTATTCATTCATTGTTTATTATCTTGTCATTTATAGTATAATTTTATTTTTTTTCATCTTGTTCCAATCCATTAGTTGAAAACAAATCATTTTCATGAGGCTTTATTTTAAACCTTGTAATTGTATATATCTATTGTATATAATACTACTATTAGTTAAGCAATTGTATTAATGTTGATTGCACATTTAGTTAGTTTACATATCTTAACTATTTGAGAATCCTATTTGGCTAACGGATACATAAAACCCCTCAGGGTATATTCTCCCAAACGGTTTGGGTTAAATAGACAACCCTAGTCCAGATCTTCCCTTCCAGTTGATGATGTGTCATAAACTCTCGTCAACAATATTGTGTAAAACTAGAGTGTAACAGGCCAAAGGGGAGTAATGACATGAAGTTTATCCAAGTAGATATTGGTGGCCACCCACCTATTCCAACTGGATCAAACCTGTCTTCTGGAAATCTACTATTTTTAGTAGGTTTTTGTTCCTAAACTTCCAGGGCCATTTTGAGGGCCTAAATGAAGTTTTTTCAGTATATAGCACATCAATTAAACATAGAATCTCTCATTGAACCTCCAAAATTAATCTCCTCGATTATACCTTTCCAACGAGTTATCATGCACCCCAAACATATATTGTATGCCAAAGTTACTCCCTCGAGAAGTTGATACAACAAACTACCCAAAATGGGGTCCAAAAAATTGTTGTCTTTTCATCTTCCAGGGTTAGGGTTTTGGATTTACTTTATGTTAAAAAGGATGGAGCCTCATTTTAATAGGCATCTTCTTGCGAATGTGAGTATCCATAACTTCTCTTTTTAAATATAAGTTTCCACCATTCTAGCAAGTCTTTCACTATGTATTTTTACAGTCTTGTATATTTTTCTCATTAATAAAAAATGTGTATTAATGTATCTATGTGTTTATGGTTATATATATGATAAATATATGTTGTATTATTTATATATGATATATCTTTGTACATTTCTTTATTATATCTCCGCTCTCATTTTATGTCGAAAATAATCCAGATCAGTGGTATCAGAGTAGGATGTTCTTGATCGTGTTTTTAGTGCATGTCCCCAATGAGGTTTGAGTATAGAAAGTTGGGTCTCAAGCTTGTCTCTCTTAAGTAAAATATCTCCCACACACCCAAGAAAACCTCCATGGTTGAAGAAAATAAAAATGACAAAGAAATTGATTCTATTAATTTGTTGCTTGAGCAAGCTCTCACGGGACAGAGGGACAAAATGATGGAGAATTTTCCCCACATCCTTCAACACATGTCAATAATAAAAGGTGTGTATTCATCAAGAGGCCAATTTGGAGGCACCTCTCCTTTCAAGGTACAATTTAATTTTGATATCCCCGTATTTGAAGGACAGATAAATGCAGAGTCCCTAGAAAAATGGTTAAATATTCTAGAAGGTTATTTATTTGTTCATAATTTCTCCAACGGGGAAAAGATCACTTTCTCACTCCTTAAGGATCTTCCCCATGTCAAAAATTGGTGGTAAACTTACTAGGAGAAAATTTCCATGGAGTAGTTTGGAATATATGGGGCCGAACCTACTTGGGATTTTTTTGTGGATGTGGTCAAGGAACAATATTACCCTGTTGGTAACTATGATGGACACTACATGATATTGATCACACTACATGAAGAGAGGGGCCAAGAAGTGTCGAAGTTCACCAATACCTTCCATACCTTGCGCACCAAGCCGGGTATCAAAGACTCTGAGTGAAATTTGGTTATGAAATACCCTGGGGATCTACAGAAATACATCCAAACTGAAATGGATTTTCTGGACATCTCATCACTCGGTGTTTCTTATCGATATGTTTTTAAAATCGAGTAAAAATTTAATCACTAGAACAAGTGGGAGTTCGGGTCTACAAATATACATAAAAAAAATCATGGTAAAGAAGACCCTAACAACCAACCTTCATAAAACTAGTCCAAGCCACAATAAAAGAAGGGTAATGAAAAGATGAAGAAGGACACTGAAAATTGGTACGATTTCCACAAAATCCCCTGGCACAACACTAACGAATGTTGCTCAAAAAAATCATTGGTGGCCAAGATCAAACACAAGGATGCAAACTTGATTCAAAATATGATTCAGAAAATAATGGTAGAAGATAGATCATCAAAGCAGAGCCCACTGCTACTGTCACAACCACAACAATTCAACTAGAAGTACCAACAGATCCCGAGGAGGGGGAGCGCTTTTTAATTCATAGATATGGGTGAAGGGGACTGCGCTGCATTTTATTGTTGATAGAAAAATCCATAAGAACCTCATATAAGTAGAGGTCGTCAAACATTTTGGATTTTTGACAACACCACACTCGCAATCATAAAACATCGGGTGGCCTTGCTATGGATAAGATCTTCGTGTAATCCAATAGTGTCAATTTTCATATGGCATCCATCCCTTCAAATATGAGGTATTATGTGATGTTTCCCCACTGGATGTATGTGATTTTCTTTTGGGCCATTCATATATGTGGAAGCACCATGATATTTATGAGTCTCTATCCCGTAGTGTCATTTTTACTCTAGGGGGTCATCTCTACAGGATACCATAGGTAGTTCCAACTATTGTCTCACCTAAACAGTTCCGCAACTTAGTATCTCATACTACCAAATTCAACTTCTTCATAGTCTATTCAAAAGGTGTGCAAAAGAACAACGCAACCATTGTAGCCTCAATCCAAGCACCTTCTATCCAGTAGAAGAAGGTCGACAAGATTGAAGAAAATCGCAAGGATTCCTTATGCACATAGTCATCTCATGTAGCCATACTGGTAAAGAGGTCCAACCCTTCCAGCCATAGGTTCATGACAACCTTCAACAAACTAATAAACACAACTTCTCTAGCAAGGAAAGCAACTCATCAAGATGCAGATTCAACAAACGCTTTTCCCTCTCCCCCCGGGAACTCAATGGATTCCATTGCTTCCTATGTAGGTAGGATTTATCCACATGGATATCGGTGGCCATGCACCTATTCCAATTGGATCAAAATAGTCTTCTAGCAATTTACTATTTTTAGCAATTTCTCGGTTCCTGAACTTCCAGGGATATTTTAAGGTCCTAAATGAAGTTTATTCAGGATTGAGCACCTCAATAATAGTCAAATGCTCTCATTTATCCCCAAAAATTATTATCCTCGATGATACCTTTCAAATGAGCTATCGTGAACCCAAAACAGAGATTGTATGCCAAAGTTATGCCCTCGAGAAATTGATACACCAAACTACCCAAAACGGGGTCCACAAAACTATTGACTTTTCATATTTCAGGGTTAGGGTTTTGGAATTCCTTTATGTTAAAAATCCTTTTGGATCCTGATGGTAATAATAATCTTCTTTTTAATGTGAGTAGTTGTCACATCTCTTCTCAGAGATAAGCTTCCACCATTCTAGCGAGTCTTCCACTCTATAATTTTAGAGTCTTGTACATTTCGCTCATTAATAGAAATTGTGTATTACTGTATCTTTATGTTTAGGTTTATATCTCTGATAAATATTTGTTATATTATTTATATATGATATATCTCTATACATTTATTTATTATATCGTCTCTCTCATTTCGTGCCAAAAATAATCTAGATCATAAGTTGTGGCTTGTCCAGACTTTGCGAACATGGATAATTACCAACCTAATACCCTGTATAATCGAGTTTAACAACTAGTTAATATGGTGAGTCATTCCATAAATTTACTTTAGGATATGACTAGTGCATACCTAGTGACGATTGTGATTTCTAGACTTTAATATGATGAGTCCTAGAGACCCAAACCTAGAGGGATCAAGTTGTGATGACAAAGGTAAAATCATTTGATAATAAAGGTGAAATCATGGATCCCATCCACCACCATATGCATTACATGGTTGCAGTAAAATTTTGGTTATGAGTTATAAATTAACTTAGGAATGTGGATTAACACCCATATCTAATGTTAATATATATACATTTTTCTTATGGGGGTTAAATAATTAATGACCCATAGTTAATAAGTCTATAGTAATGAAAACATGGGATTTACCTGTAGATTGTATGAAGTTTCCCCAAATTGTAGAATCGCATTACACTCCTACAAGACTACATTTCTATGTGAGCATAGATGAATAAGTTGGTAATATGATAAGAACATGATTATAGTAAACAAAAAAGGAAATAAGATAGTACACAATACTTGTAACTAGGAGAAGATCCAATTTTATATTGACGACAAGTATGGTAGAATAAAATACATGCATAGATGCTTCAAGAAATAAAAACATTTTCATGATAAACCCATGACTGAAGTTAGAAGCATTAAATGTTCTTACAAAATAAACATTCAAGTTAAATTGTATAGTAAAGGTGTTGAGTGGGTAACAATGAATGTACCCTATGTTTTTTTTTTTCTTTTAAATTAGTGGTAAGAGAGATTACAAATGGTATCGGAGCATGGTTAAAACACTATGACCTGATGGGCTCAGAATGCAAAAAAACAAAAATCTTACAAAAAAATAAATTACATATATAAATCTTTAATAAGCAAAAGAATTGACGTCATTGTGTTTTTCACATATCATAGTCAAATAACAAATTATCATGGACAAAGAATCTGGTAGATCAACACCAAGTGGACCACAGATGTATGTGGAAATAAACAATGAGAAACCACAAGATAACTCTATAGGACTGTTGGAAACTATGCGTAGTATAAAAGAAGAATTGCAAAGTATAAAGGAAGATAATTTAAAGATACTCAAAGCTAGTAAAGAACAAGAAGAATTAAATGAGATTTTTCTTAAGAACATGAGTGATATGAAACAACTAAGACGGGTATGATAGACTTCCATTAATAACAAAAAGGAGCTTTCCAATGAAGATTCACACAAGTCTAAGGACTATAAAGTGAATAGTGGTAAAACAGAGTTGTTAAACGAACAAAGTAGTGAGGATAATTCATGTAGGATCACTTTGCATCGAATTGTACCTAAAAAAAAGAAAAGAAAATGGCATAACGAATAATTACTTGGATATTTTAAGAAAATTAGACCACCCAATTTTCATGGTGACTCTAAGGAGGGAGCATAATCTTGGCTTTTGAACATGAGTAAATACTTCCAAATATACAATTATCCCGGAAATGTGAGGGCTAGATTAGTTGTTTACCAACTAAATGGAAAAGTTGTCATTTGGTGGTAGGAGACAAAAATGGTTAAAAACATAAGGAGTAGTGAACTAAACTGGAAAATATTCAAGAAATATTTTAAACAAAAATACTTAACGGAAGGATATTATGATGAAAAGGCCAAGGAGTTTCATGATCTTAAACTGGGACATATGTCTATTGAAGACTTTGTCAATAAATTTGTGAATCTTATGAGATATGTACCTTACCTTAGGGAGGAGAAGGAAAAATTCCAACGGTTCATGCCTTGTTTTCCTTAAGCATATAAAGACAAAACTGAATTTCTTAATACGAATACAATGGATGAAGTAATAAAACATGCTAAACTATGCTTTACTCCATTTAAAAAAAGTTCTGAAAATGCAAAAACATGGCAGAATAAACATAAGGATACATTTTATCTTAATAATAAAAATTTTAAGCATCCACAACAACCATAACATGCACCAGTTAAGAGAAACAGATTCATTGGACAACAAAGTGTATCAGTTCAGAACAACAATAAACCTAGATATTTGGAAAATAAGACAGTTAGTGAGATAGTTAGGTCGTCTCTTCACTGTTGGGGATGCAAATAACATCACTTGTACCAAAAATGTCCTTTAAATAAAAATAAAAATTGGGCAGTACACAATATTTAGGAAGAAACAATGGTTAGTGATATTTCTCAAAGTATTCTCAAAATCAATGCTACCCTAGAAAATCGACAAGATGACCATCAATCTTCCATGGTGGAGATAGAAGTCTGCTAAATCAAAAAATGGTATCTATATAAATATACCCTGGTGCAATTCTAAGTTATATTTCACCTACAGTGGTATAAAATTGTAAACTAGAAAAATTTAAACATAAGAAATATTGGCTAGTTCAATTAGCTATAGGCACAAAAAGAAAAGATTTTGAAATGGTAAAATATTGTATAGTAAATATGGATGGAATGGAGACCAAGAAAGATCTAAATATTTTACCATTAGGATCTTATGATCTACTCAGAAGCATGAATTGGCTAGAGAAACATTCATCTCTTGTAAGTTGTTGTGACAAGACTTTTAATTGTATAAATGATTTTGGAAAAAACAAAATAGTAAAAGGAATACCATGGGGAGTGTCAGTAAGACAAATTTCTTCTTTACAATTAAAAAGAAATGCAAGGAAAGGTTGTGAGATTTGTGATGTGCACATATCTGAAAGTATTGAAGAGACAAATGAAAATTTGCTAAAAAAGGATCCAATACTAAAATAATTCCATGATGTGTTTCTGGAAGAAATTGTAGGATTAACTGTTATACGAGATATAGATTTCACCACTAACTTAGTACCGATATTTGCAATAGTGTCTAAATCCCCTTACAATGTAAGTACTCCATAACTGACTAAAGTTAATATGCAATTTCAAGAACTTTTGGATAATTAGTATATCAAACCCTATGTGTCTTCATGGGGAGCACCGGTTTTGATTATTAAAAAGAAAGATGGAGCCTTCCAATTTTGCATTGGTTACATAAAACTTAACAAGATGAAAATTAAAAACAAGTATCCTTTACCTCACATTGATGACTTGTTTTATCAGTTCGAAGGAGATAAGATTTCCTCTAAGATATATTTTTGGTTAGGATACCATTAGGTTAGAATTAAAGAGGAATAAATTCATAAAAATTCTTTCCAAAATAGATATGGACACTATGAATTTGTAATGGTACCTTTCAGTTTAAGAAACACACCTACTACATTTAACTGTTTAATTAAAAATGTGTTGATTAAATATTTAGACAAGTTCATAATTGTGTTCATAGATGATATATTAATCTATTAAAAAACCAAAGAGGAATATGAAGAACACTTGAGAATGGTTTTGAAAACACTTAGAGAGCACCAATTATATGCAAAGATTAGTAAGTGTGAATTTTATCAAGATAAAGTATAGTACTTAAGACATGTAATTTTGGGTGAAGGGATATCAGTTGACCCAGAAAAGGTCAAGGCCATCCTATATTGGCCACTGCCAAAGGATGTGCCAGATGTGTGGTGTTTTATGGGCATCACAGGTTATTTTCATAGATTCATAGAAGGGTTTTCTAAGCTTGCTTATCCAATAACTTCATTGCAAAATAAAGGAATCATATTTAAATGGACATCAAAATGTCAAGAAAGTTTTGAAAAATTGAAACAACTATTAAAAACATAACCTATCTTGAAGATGACAGACCCACATAAATATTTTGTGGTATGTATTGATGCCTCAAAAGAAGGGTTAGGAGGAGTGTTGGTACAGGATGATCATGTGATTTCTTATAAATCATGAAAATTTAAAGCCTATGAAAATAACTATGTGATGCATGATCTAGAATTAACTTCTATCGTGCATGCTTTAAAAATGTGGTGACACTAATTGTTGGATAGGAATTTTTTGTTGAAAACAGATGATATTAGCCTTAAATACTTTTTCGGTCATCAAAACTTGAATGCAAGGTAGACAATATTCTTAGCTTTCCTAAGTGAGTATGATTTCGAGATAAAAACAGATTAAAGGAAAATAAAATAAAATAGAAGATGCACTCAACAGAAAATTAAGTACAATTTTTCAGCAGTAACGTGCAAACTAATTTAAAACAGAGAATTAAATTAGTAGCATAAAATGATGAAATTTATAAGAATTTACAAGAAAAACTACAACATAATTATTCATTTGAAGAAGAAAAAAAGTTCAGATGTAACCATTCCAATGGGTTAGTGAAGTAAAAAGACATAATTTATGTTCCAAATAGTGCATAATTGAAAATTTTAGTACCGGTTGAAGTACATAAGAAACCTTATTCAAGTCACTCAGGTTACCAAAATACTATAACAACTTTGAAAAAAGAGCATTTCTCGCCCGAAATGAAAACCAAATTCATTGAATATCCTGCTAAGTGCCTTGAGTATCAGCAAGTTAAAGATAAGCACCACCATCCAACTAGATTATTATACCCAATATCCATTTTTGAGTGGAAATCGGAAGTGATTAGCATGGAATTTATTATAGGACTACCTAGAACAAAGAAACAAAATGATTCCATCATGGTAGTAGTGGAAAAACTTACTAAATCTACACACTTTATTCAAGTTAAATAAACTCATAAAGATATAAACATCACGGAGAACTTTATGAAATAAATATTTAGGATGCATGGTATACCAAATACTATAATTTCATATAGGGACACAAAATTCACCTTGAATTTCTGGAAAGATTTATTCAATGGTTTGGATACTCAGTTGAATTTTAGTACCTCTTATCATCCTCAAACTAACTATCAAACCAAAAGGACTAACTGAATTGTAGAGGATATGTTGTAGATATATGTGATGGACTATCCCACAAATTGGGAAGACTACCCTCATCTGGTTGAGTTTGCATATAATGATAGTTATCGTAAGTCCTTAAACATGAGTCCCTTTGAGGTAATGTATGACAAAAAGTGTCGAACACATGTTAGTTGGGATAACCCAGTTGATAGGATTATTTTGGGACCAGATATGCTAAAATAAATGGAAACAATTGTTCAAAAAACAAAAAAATAATTGAAAAGTGCACAATATAGACAAAAGAGCTTTGCATATTTGAAAAGAACACATGGGTATGTGCAAACTAATGATGGTCTCCCATGACATGTTAGTGGCAATGAAAACATGGAAAAACAACAATATGTTAACTTGGAGGAATTATTCAAGGTACTTTTACAATGAATTTGAATATGGTGTAAGAAAATGAAATGTACAAAATTGAATTGATTTTCCAAATATACAACTTTTATTCAAATAAATTGTGAATAACTATGTGAATTTTTTTTTTTTTTCTAACAGTGGTATGTTATTTTTCCAACAAAATATAAGGTATATGTATTTGTTCATGCAGGTGTTGAGTACCATAATGATGGAATTTCATTCCAAAAACTTGTATAATTGTACTAGAGAAACGGTTGTTCTAGTGTGGTGTATTTTTTGGAAATTTGTAATATTCATTTTACATTTCTTTAAAATTATCAAAGTCAATATATCCTTGAAATTACAATTCATTTTGTTCATGCAAGCTAAGAGGGTTTTAACATGATCAAGATAATTTTGTTTTAATCGTAGATATCGGTCTCCTCTAGTGCAAAATATAACTCATTATAGAAATGGTTAAGCCGGAAAAAAATTATAGCCTAAATAAGAGAGGTATGTATACTAGGATTTTGATATATGCGAAGAAAAAAATGGATTAAAAATAGTAAAACTATATTAATTTTTAAAAAAGACTATATATTTGGTATCTAGATAGTCAACTCTATCTATGTATGTAGTTTTGTCAACAACTAAATTCTATAGCTTATAGAAAAATGACGTCAAAAGAAGAGATATAGAGAGGAGGTATTTACAAAAATGGAATTGTTTATCAATTTTCAGACCTAACCATTAGGTTTTTCATCCCAAACCTAAATCTGAGGCAACCAAGTCAGTATACACATTGTCGATCCCACCCACAAAAACTTTAATTCAAAATAATGTGCACATGATCTAAAGAGAACGCACACATTCCTAAGAGAACACATGTGTCATAGGGACATGCATGCATTCCTAAGAGCATGCACATGCTCCTATAACATATTTATTATTTTCCATTCCTCTCTCTCTCTTGTTGGAAAATTGGTTGTTGTCATTGATGTCAACCCTAGTCATGGGTTTTGGACCGCAAGATTGATGAAGGTATTTGAACATGAAGGAAAATGCACATGCAGATACAACACCCATGGATGGATAGTATACATCATGTTGTTTCTGGTGGTATGTGGCACATCACGTGGATCCTCATGGTTGATGAGAAATTAATTTTTGAAGATGACAAAGTGAATTGAAGAAGGAAGTACATGTAGGCCATGAAGATAATTAAAGAAAATAATTACAAAATAAGAAACTGTCAAGTCGGCCCTAATGTTAAAAGGAAGTGACATAAATGGTATAAATAAACATCATTATACATTCATTTGATACAAGTTGAATTTCAGAGGAAATAAGAAGAAAAGAAGGTCGGATTTCAAGGGAGGATGAAGTCTTTTGGTGAAGTGTTCTAAGGTATGTTATTTTCAGGTCATCTTACCATTTTTTCTATAATGTTTTTTATAGAACGATTCAGATGGTGAAATTGCTATGGTATTGAGAAGACATATCAAGGTACCTCTGGTAAAGATTTCATCTCTTTATTTGCTATAATTATGGAGATACACTATGTGGAAGATAGGGTTTGTGACCAGTCCTGAAGCTAGTCAATAAACAGGTGTTCCGGGTAAAACAGTCATAACTGCTTCATCGAGAATCCAAATGAAGTGGGAAAAATGTCATTGGCAAGATTATGGACTGTAGTTTCTTGTGTGCAAGTTTCAGAATCAGATGTTAATTATTGAGCGTGGGACATTCTTTGCAAGTTCACTCTCCTGAATAGACCAAAATTGAAAAAAGTCTACCATTCTTTCTATAGCCTCTTTTTGGGGAGGATTCAAGGAGTGAAAATTGGAGGAGTTTCAGAGAATACATTGAGTAATATTATCTATAGGATCAGAGTACACCAAGAATTGAAGAATTGCAGAAATTGAAGAAGTCTCAAGAAGCATTATCAAGTTCTATGTGATGAATGGTTGATGGTGATGATTTAATGTAAAGTTTTATTATCTCTCATTGATCCAAGTGGATATCAGTGGCCACCCACCTTTTCCAAATGGCTCAAAACGGCTTTCTGACAATTTTGGCAATTTACTATTTTTAGCAGGTTTTAACTTCCAGGGCCATTTTGAGGGCCCAAATGAAGGTTTTTCAAGATAGAGGTTCTCAATGATATTAGAAGGCATAATTGAGACCCCAAATGAATCTCCTCGACGATACCTTTCCAACGAGCTATCACACGCTTAAAACGGAGATCGTATGCAAAAGTTACGACCCCGGGAAGTTGATGTACTCACTTACCCAAACGGGGCCCACATGACTTTTGGCGCTTCATCTCCTAGGGTTAGGTTTTTGGATGTCTAGGACTTTTGGCATTCCCATCTATTGTAAAAAGGCCTTCCTAGCCTCATTGTAATCATCTTCTTGTGAATGCAAGTAGCCATCACATCTCTTCTCAGAGATAAGTTGCCACCATTCTAGCGAGTCTTTCACTCTGTATTTTTACAGTCTCTGTACATTTCTTTGATTAATAGAAATCATGTATTACTGTATATTTGTGTTTATGGTTGCATCTCTAATACATTTCTGTTATAATATTGAATATCTGCAATATCTTTGTGCATTTCTTTATTATATCTCCGCTCTCATTTCGTGCAGAAAATAATCCGGATCACTCATATACTTTTGGGTGGAAGGAAGGGGCAAGGAAGTTGTATATTCCTCTTGGAGTTTTATCCCTCCCTTTACATTTGGAATATGTAGCTACCTTTGGAAGTCATTACTTCCCTTGAACAATAACTATTGATTATTTCTCATATATTATGCATGGTGTATTGTGGTGTATTGGTGTAACTCTTATACTATTGTTCATTTGTCATTGGATATAATTGAATGGTTTAAGTATAAGTTGAAAAAGGTTTTAAATTTTACTTGATACTAATTCACCCCCCTCTCAGTATGAAAAATTGGTTTCAGAGTGGGTTACCTTCAGTACAGTTTAACCACTGGAAGGAAGATCCTATGTAGAAATGGAAGACAACATTCCAAATGGGATTCCACCATTTGATGGAAGGAATTTTGAATACTGGAAAAATAGAATGGAAACTTACTTGAAATCTCTTGGGGAAGATGTTTGGTTCTCAGTTTCTTCAAGATACAATGCTTTGAAGAAACCAAAGACTGCAACTTAGAAGGAAGCAAAAAGGAACAACAAACTGGCAATAGATACCATCATGGATGGATTGACAGATTCAGTGAAATCCAAGGTGGGATCATGTGCATCAGAAAAATAGCTTTGGGACAAGCTACAAGACCTTTATGCAAGGGAAGAAGCAGAAGAAGAAGAAGAAGTTGAAGAAGATTACAACATCTCAGATTTCAAAGAAGAAAATAGAGGTCAGTTCTTTTTCTTTAATTGTGAAGGAGTAGGACATGTTGAATTTGAATGTGCTCATCCAAGGATTAAAAGAGATGACAATGAAGAAGAAGAAAATCATGAAGTATAAATGACTCAACAAGAAGATGAGAATCTTAAAAAATTGAAGCATGTTGAGATTGAAAATAGCAAGCTCAAAGACACGCGAAAAAAACTAAGAAGTGAATTGGGTAGTTATGAAAAGATAGTTGTAAGCTTAAAGAAACAATTAGAAGACTTTCAGAAACTAAGAGAAGAAACCATTTCCTTGAAAACTCTACTCGAAGAAGAAAGAAGAATAGTAAAAGTAAAGAAGGTGAAAATGATAAAGAAAGAAGAAGATTGTGAGAAACTTGAATAAGAAGTTGTCTCATTGAGGAAGAGCTTAAGAAAATTTGAAGTGCCAAAAGAATTAACACATCTTGGATGCATGGGTGAAACTTCATACAAAGAAGATGAAAATACCAACAAGAAGGTTGAAGAAAGATCTACACAGACAATTGATGAGAAGTGGACTAGGATACCAAAAAGAAGGAATGATTACAAAAGAGATGAATTTCCAAGAAGACCTCCTACTTTCAGGAATCAAAGAAGATTCAATTAGTATGAAGGAAACTATAGAAGAGTAGATCATGAACCCAGATGGACTACATCACAAAGAAGGTCACTTACTCCCAGGTATCAAAATTTCTTTCTTGGTCATTGTTATACTTTCAAAAAATTTGGACATAAAGCAATTAATTGTAGAATCAATGAAAGGAACAAATACACAAGAAACATGAATGGTGTAAACATAAGATATGGAAATAATAGTGGATTTGTCAATAGAAGTTATAATTCATTTTACCCATTGATGGACAAAAATATTGTATGCTACAAATGCAATTATCTTGGTCACAAAGCACGAGATTGCAGATATATGAATGAAGATGTCCCTATGCCAACCACGGTATGGAGAAGGAAAGAGATTCCAAACAATGAAGATTGTCGAATAGCATTAACCACTAAATAATGTAAATAAGAAGATGAATGGTACATAGAAAGTGGATGTTCTTCACACATGACCAGGGATCAAGACAAATTCATCAGCTTGAAGAGAAAGGTTGGCAATGTTGCATTTGGAGATGACTCATCTGCCAAAATACTTGGAGAAGGTGTAGTAGATCTTGGAAGAAAAATGTAAAAGAAAAGTATGTTCTATTGGTTGAAGACTTGAATCATAATCTACTCAGTGTTATTAAAATGTGTGATCAAGGATACACTCTTACATTTGACTCCCGAAAATGTAAAATCAGAGAAAATAACTCAGGAAGATTGGTTGCAACTGCAAAAAGAAGACCAAACAACATATACATCCTAGACATGAAGAAGAGAGAGAAGA
>ML798962.1:17597-46310 GCA_009831015.1 Picea engelmannii
TGTTACCCCCCTTCCCACCCTATCCCTTTCACCTCTCTCCCACTCTTTCTCTCTCTTTTTTACGGAAATATTCCCCTATGGATAGGTGAACTTTCCCTTGGATTACAGACCCCTGTACCAAGATAGAAAATTACATTTGGCACTACCATTCCTATCGATTCATTTTATCCATCAAAAAAGAGAGAAGGAGGGGAATTATGGTGTACCTCGTTCACGATGTTTTTCCAAGCTACTCCAATCCATGAGCTCTAAATATTACTTGAATGGATAACAAGAAACAAATGAATATCTCCTACTCTAATGGATTAGATAAAATCAATCGATCCATGAAGATTAAGACAAGCATAGACAAGAACATGTAAACACATGCTTGAAGGAAATAGGCCAAGTATATTAATGAGAAATTCAAAAGGAAACTTATAATATTCAGATGATGTTGCAACATCCTCTCAAATTCCTCCTTGTCCAACCCTTACTCAAAAGATCCACAATGAAAATAACAATGCTTTGTTGATTTTATCCACCTTTGTTTACCATGGGAATGCCTTCATTTATAGACTTTGAGAGTCTCAAATAACTTGGGTATATTTGGAATTCATTGAGGATATGGCTCCAATAGTTGTGATATCTCCCTTAGATGCATCACAGGAGTTATATTCAAGCCAAACCAACTCGATCCATCGATAGATGTCTTTAGAAGAAAATGGGATTTCTCCCAAGATTTCCTCAACCAAATCAACACTCCTTTATAATGGGAAAGAGAACACTAAAACTCTCCCTCTGATATGGAAAAGGAGTGTTATTGCTCCTTGTGTATGAGGAGGGGAGTGTTGATCTTCCAAAAAGATGTTAAGATGAGTTATTCCCGTAGAAAAACATTTGTTTCGAATGTCATATGATGGGGCTTCTCCTTCTAACATGTTTTAGGGGTTGTATCAAGTGTTTTCATGGTGTCATTCATGATGCGACACTTATGGAAAGATAATACGACATTTTCGATAAAATTGTGACACTTACAACATTTACGAAAATGAGAATGCGACATTGTCGAAGTGAGGAATTTTTATGTGTAGTAGATTTCCCCCCAAAGTGTGATGTCTGAAACACTTTGTAGATTCTTCGAAGAAAGGGTATGGATTTGGGGAACATGGTAGAAGCTACAAATAACTATCAAACAATGTTAATAGGTGTTCCATTCCTGAGGTAGGAATACCTATGCTCGTACTATAAGTGACTCAAAGTATGGCCGCTAATAAATACATTGTAGATCCATGATGATATTGACTAAGGATATGTCCAGCAAAGATACAATGTGGATCCATACCTATATGACATGAACTGATCGTAGCCACAAAAAATACACAATGGAGCTATGAGATGATAAAACATAGCCACAAATGAATAAAATATGGATCTATGTGACAATATATATATCAACATGCTCAAATTATCTCCTTCAAGGCATGGGAAAAACAGATAACAGAGTGAATGCTCAACCTTGGGACTTTGTCCCAATCCTAATATAGTACGAATATATCCATGTGAATAGATGTTTTGATGTCGAACATGGTAGAAACCACTTGATTACCGATCATTTGAGGTATATCATTAACAAGTGCGATATAAATCACCATTCATGTTGATGATTTTCAAGGTACTTTTAAAGTACAATCCAACGAATGTGAAAAATGAGTTGAAGTCGAACATTTGTAGAATCAGTCGGTTAGGGGTCATTGATGAATACCCAATTCTGAATGTGAGGAGGCCTGTCATTGAGGCATGAATGTCCCAAGGTATAGATGTGTTCCTAAGTCTATTTCCCAGATAATTTTTTGAAGTCGATAGGAAAAGACTCATCGAAGGAGGGCATTGATGTATCCCCCATCAATCGACACAGAACTTGTCACAGGAAGGTTATAAGATATGGTAGATCAAAGAAGAATGATATGGGTATTGAAACTAGTAAATGTTTGGATGGTTGAATTTTGAGGTGGGAAATTCCCTTGAAAACTAAGGCATGATGTGAGACTTTCCAGTATAAACTCATAGTGGACCAAAACATAACATAGTGAGTGTTGAGGCATTATTTGGATGGATAAAAGGAGTAGAAAGACTCATGGGATTGGTTTAGTGTGGAGGTTTAATGGATTATAAAAGTTTTTAGTGTGGAGGTTAAAACATGTTTCATGTTCAAGGGTGAATGCAAGAGTTGCTTAAAAAGTTTTCAAGAAACGTGACCCACTTCCTTCAAATTTTTCCCCCATCTAGATAGATGAGTACCTCTTTTTTATTTAACGAGCTCGAGGAGGATAACACATGCTCGATATAAATCACCTTCGGTAAGTTCCTATTCATTTAATTGATGAAATTGAAGAAGGGTTCATCCCCAGATGGGCCCTTCAGTGTGTAATTTTGCAAGTCCATAGAAAGAAAAATCGATTTTTTCATGTTTTGGGAGTTTGAAAATAACTTAAAGAAGACTCTGAGGTTGTCATTTTTCATGATTTTTGTCTCTGAGGTCCGAAAAATTATAAAATGGTATGATGGAGAACTCTTCTATTCAATATTTACTAGAGTGTCTCTTTTTCGTAGTTAGTCTATTGGGACTGAAAAAGTGATAACCTACCACCCAACAAATGTCTCTTCATATTTTAGTGAGTGTGAAGTACGAAGAAGTTTTCTCATTAACATCACAAGGTCCTCAAAGAATATCTACTTCGTACAATCCTTCATAATCAAGTTCTTATGGGAAAAAGATGTTACCATCTTCTTTAAAAATGACAAAACCCCAAAAATAAACTTTATAGAATGTGACAAGGAGGAAAAAATGACTAAATTTGGACATATTAAAAATCAAATTAGCGCAAAAAGTCATTTTCACATTTTTTTTTAATATTCTCCTTTTACCTTTGAGTTTTTTCCTCTTTTGGAGTGATTTCCGGGTGTTGATTGTGAGAGATACCAGAGATCATTTGCAAATATGTCTGGATCAGGTTATTTCTCTTCTCTTTCCCATTCATTTAGAGGTTTTTTTATTGAATTCTAGCCTTTAATTTATGTGATTGGGCTCTTTGGGAAGCACTAGAGCATCGAAATGGATCAGTGCTCCTTCAAGTAATCAAGGGAAGTGTTGATTGATATTTCAATGCCCTATCATGTGCATTTAGGAAGTGCTAGCACTCTGTTCTTTCCTTCTAAGGAGTGTTAAGCACAATTGTTTTTTTATTTTTTTTATTTTTAGGTTGGAAAAAGTAAATTTGTTTCTTTGAAAACTTAGCTAATGATGATTAATTCATGACTTTGCAGGTTGGCACATAGCTAATCATGATTGAATGGAAATAACGTGAACATGATTTTGATGACATCACTACTTTACAAGACCCTCAAGCGAGGGTGGCCTTACGAAACTGTGGCTTGCTAAAGTACTTCAAACTTCAAAATATGAGGAAAGAAGTTATTTTACTCGAATATTTGATCGGGTTATGGGATAATGATGAGAAATCACTATGAATAGGACCACACATGCTTGATATTGACATGGATGATGTATATTTCCTGACAAGGCTCTCAATGAGAGGAGCACCTATTCTCTTGTTTGGACATTGGTCCACTCCACAACTGACAGAGTAATATGTTTCCCAATACTACATACTAGGATCGCGCTTGGTAGGAGGGAGGATTGTCATAAAAGAAGTGATGGATTTATCTCGTTGATCCATCCTCTTTTCTATTACAAAATTGGCAGGAAGTACTAGTGCCCATCTCACTTCTAAGTCCTAGATATCATATGCCATTGAGTGCTTGGAGCCTAAGTTATTTAACTAGAGTGCAAGGTTTTTAAGGAACATTAAGGAGCATATATATGAATGTCGAACATGAAGGAAGAAACAATTTGGGTATGTATCCTTCTTAATTTCATTTTTCCTGGAGTGATTTCCACAGATGCAATTGCAGGTTGCATTGATAGCACACCCCGCGACTGAGCCTCATATGGAGCGGTGGACCAACATTTCCCCTAGGTTTGGAAATGAACCCTCGTCCTTTCGTTTTACTACTGATGTCTTTACATGGTGGAGGAGGAAAATTGTGATGATCGAGGATTTTTTGTATGCTAGGGTGGACTTCAGGGGAAGTGCATATTTAGTGTTTCCTGAGTGTAAACAATGGGATGTATCAGGTACGAAAGATCATAACCTTGTAACAATATTTTGTTTTTTATATGTTTTTTATTATACGACGAGGGATCTAAATCATTTTTTTTCATCATGCAGACACAGGTGCGTCATGTCCAATAGAGATGCCAACACTAGGATGTCACGGAGATGATAAAGCGATGACAAATCATGACATTGGAGTAGAAGGAATCCACGAGGTGGATAGGAACCTCCATGGTTTGACCATGGGTGTTACTTCAATGAGGATTCGAGATTTACCCCTACACCTTCAAAGACATACAATTTGGGCCTTTGAAGGTCTCAATCATTTTCTACGATGAGTGGCAAGAGCAGTAGTGTGCTATATTGAGCACAATGTGGTGCAGGGAGATGAGTAGAACCTCTAGACACTTTTATTCTTTTATGATGTTTTTATGGGCATAAAGGCCCATGTTTTTCCCTACAATATACTTTTTGGACGATGTATTTTGATAAAACTTTTGGTATCAAGCTTATATACAAATGAGTTTTGTGGTTTCTTCTTAAATTGTATTTTTAGTTTTATGTGATGCTTTTATTTATACGCTTTATGTCCCAAATATTTATCTGTGTGAAATATACCAATCTAAAATGTAATTTGCTAACAAATCTGTAATCGTATTTAGTCCTCTCGATATATGTCTATATTCTAGAAATTCAAAATATCTTTCGAGACGAAAAACCCTTAGATGGAGACGTAGAAAAATTGGATTACGAACGACGTACTCATGGTTTAGTAGAGGGACCATGAGTTGAGAATAAAGGTTAATAATCAATTGAGATATACCTAGAGAAGAGTCTTCGGTTAAAATTATGATGATGACATGATATTCCACAATGTTATTGGTCACATATCCGAGGGAAATTCCTCCTGAACTCACTAACTTGCCAGAATGGTAAATGACCCAAGCTGCAGAAGAGATATTCTAGGTATGTCGACTAGAGCCATCCGCAAACCCGAAATAAATGGGAAAGTATTATGTCATATGAACATTCAATTACAAAGAAAAGTATAAGTAGTTGGGGAAAAACTCATTCACGCAAAAGTAAATACACACCATATCAAAAGAATATAGTACAATAATGTACAAAGCACACATGCGAGATATTCTATGCATAGTACTTATTGAGGTAAAGTCCATTTCAGGGATCACCGAGAGATAGGTGCCTCTGTGTAATACACATTTTATGATGTATGGCTCATGCCACATGGGTTCTAACTTTCTGGCCCCAAGTTTGTCAAGATCTTGATCATAGACTAGGACCAGATCTCCTTTTGCGAAAGCGTGAGGTTGGACGTACTTATCATTTTGATTTTTTATGCATTTTGGATATTTCTTATTGATGAAAGAATCATCACGATGTTTTTCATCCATCTCGGTTAGATATAAAATCCATTCCTCCTCATTAGAAGTATGGGGTAGGAATTCTATGATGATTTTCAAAGAGAGAATCTCACATTCGATTGGTAATACTACTTCTATATCATATACCAACTGGAAGGGTGTAAATAGAGTGGTGATTTTAACTAGAGTTCGATAATCCCAAAGTGCAGAGAAGAGATGCAAATTCCAAAAGGTTTTGTTCACTCCCACCATGCATTGAAGCATGGTTTTCCGGACTTTGTTGATGGCTTCAACTTTTCCATTTTCCTCAGGGTAGTAGGGAGATTAATTTTCATGGAGAAAACCTAACTTGGTGTGTAATTCATCCATCATATCATTCTGAAAATGGGATCCATGATCAAATACAATATCTTGTGGGACACTGAATCTAGTGATGATGTGATTGAACACAAAAAAAATGTTGCAGCTCGGCCATCGTTAAGGAATGTAGGCATAGCCTCAGCCCATTTAGTGAAATAATCGATGACAATGATAATATAACCATGCCCCTCAATTGAGGTAGGCTTACATTACATGAAATTGATACCCCATTTGGCAAAGGGGTCAACAACCACAATGGGATGAAGTGGACTTGGGTGGGTATGTGCTTTCTTATGAAAGATCTGACAGGATGGGCATATTTTAACAGCCTTAATGCAATCTTTGAATATGGAAGGCCAAAAGTAATTGGCACGTAAAAAAATTTGGGTTGTAGCCATCCCAGAAAGATGATTTCCATAAGCTCTAAGGTGAGAGTCATTTAAAAAATTCTCAGACTCTTCATGGGTTAATAAATGTCGTAAGATAGTATTAATGCCATAGGGGTACAAGGTATCGTGAATGATAAGATAACACTTTGAATGGTGTTTAATGTGACATTTTTCATCACATGAAATGCTAGGCTAAAAGTGTTGCATTTGGAGATAGAGAAGAATGTCTCCATACCATGGATCAGTCGTACTAGTGAGGAACAAGGATTCATCGGGAAGGGAATTGTTGGGATCATTATTCTCATTAGTATGGGGAAGATCACAAATTAATTCTACAAAAACCAATGATTTCTTAGATTTGGATTTGGAAAACTCAAGATCTAATTCTTGGAGAATGATGATCCATTTCGAATATTTTCCCCTAGGTACTTGAGAAGTCAAGATGTGGTACATGGGGTTCGATTCTGCAATGACTGTGGTAATGCATAATAGAATATAGTGGAAAAATATTTGGACATCAATAACTGATTCCAAATCCATCTTTTCGACATGTGAATATCGGAGTTCGGGACCTGATAGAATTTTACTCAAATAGTAGATCACATGTTTTGTGTCATCATCATCCTCTTGTACTAACACCAAAGCAATAGTGGAAGTAGAGGAAACCAAATAAAAGATGTAATCTTTTGCATAATTGGGTGGATGCAAAAGAGGTATGTTCGTTAAAGCATGATTGAGATCATCAAATGAGCATTGAGTAGTTGCATCCTAGATGCAAAGGGAATCTTTCTATAACAATCTCATTAATCCTTTAGTCATTTCATCATAATTGAAAATAAAACAATGAAGAAAGTTTTCCTTCCCTTGCAAACTTTGTAGTTGGGTAGGGTTGTTGGGAGGGGGTAAAGAAAGAATGGATTTGAATTTTAAGGGATCCACACTAATCCCATCTTTGGAAACTGCGAAGCTGAGGAGTCTCCCTTATTCAACAACGAAAATGCATTTATGGGGGTTCAAACGTATGTTGTAAAACCTGCATCGAAGAAAGATGGATTATAGGTGACCAATATGGTCTTGTCGATGAGTCAAGTGAGTTTGTAAGCCATCGAGATAAGGTTCAACGATATGTTTTATGTTGTGTAACGCATACGACATAACCCACTAAAAAGTGGCTCCAGCGTTTTTAAGGCCAAAAGGTAATTTTTGATAGGCGAAAGTCCCCAATGGGAAGATGAAAGTTTTTTTGTGTTGATCAACCCTTAAAATGTCGATTTGGTTATATCCAAAAAATCCATCCATGAAAGATAAAATGATGCTTCCGACATAATTATTGATAATTTGGTCGATAAAGGGTGTAGAGTAATTGTCCTTTCGACAAGCCTTATTAAGATCTTGATAATCGACACAAACATGAATTTTCCCTTGTTTCTTGGCAACCAGAATGATGTTGGAAACCCATTCGATCAGAGGGATGGGATAAATAAAACTAGATTTTAATAATTTTTTCACTTCTGCCTTGATTGTTGCGGTTTTTCTGGGATGAACCAGGTGAATTTTTTGTCTCATGGGTTTAACTCCTAGGTAAGTTTTGAATTCATGCACAGCGATCGAAGGATCGATCCTTGGAATTTATTCATAGCTCCAGGCAAAGATGTCGTGAAATTATTTAAACAAAGTGGTATAATTTTCAACTTCTTCAACTAAACAATTGGAACATAGTTGTATGTTTTACACAATACACTCTTTAATGGATATGTCAACAGTAATCGTGTGAGATATATTTCCCATATTCCCCTTGGATATGGTATCCTGAGAGAGTATCAAATATTGGGAAGAGTTGACGATATCAATAGGAAATATAGACGAAATATCTTTCTCGATATCATCCAAACTGGGAAGAAACGATGAACGATGGTGGTTGTCATCCCATGGTGTGTCCTTGATACTAAGAATTTCAATAATAGATTCATTTGATGGAAAAATATGTAGGATTTAATCGAAAGTAGAGGATCGGGAATCTAACCAGGATGGTAACGAATATCTAGTAAACACCAGCAGATGTGGTCATCCAGTGAAGGAGAGGTAGACTGAATGGAGTCATATTCAACCTTTGTAGGACTAAGTGGCATAGTGCCACCTAGTGTAAAGAACTCTAAGGGACTAGGTAGTATACACAAATCAAATGATTCGAAGGATTGATGTTCCATAGTTGAAATCATATTAACCATTGTGATGTGTTTTGTGGTTGGAGGAAGAGGTGTAGGGAAGGTACCCATGAGTGAATAATATTTCAAGAGACCTACCCCAACACTTTCATAAGTAATTTTTTAGTCTCCCAAAAGAGGATTATTGTTGGTCATTTGAGTGCGAGCTTCGGGGGTGCAGTAATCTAATTGATCGATGGTCACAATTATACCTTGATGAGGGAATTGGACACATCAAAAAACTGATGAAGCAATGAAATTCATAGCATAGAACCAAATTATCCCTAGCAACAAGTTATAGTTGAGAAGAGAATTGACTACTTCAACATCTACAGAAACAATTTTTATTCCCAGTTGAACAGCTAAAAATTGTAATAATCCATGAGGTTGGAAACCTCTTCCATCAAATTATCTTAACATGGTGAGAGATTGATTAAGACCAGTTTATTTAAGGCCTTTCTAGCAATCCAAGGAAATGACACATGTGGATTCCCCCTCATCCAAGATCATGCGATGAATATGTTTATTATGGAAAACAAAATCGATTTGGAAAGGAAGTTGGTGAGAGAGTCGTGATTTAAAATTACCCAGGTTGAACATGATATTATTGGATGACTCGGGATCTATAGCTCTGATGGATGCCAAGAGAGTTCTACTTTGGCTAGGGTAGTGTTGTAGAAATTTGAGAGTTGACATAGCATAAGGTGATTGGGAAAAATATTCAACAATGTTGTAGTTTTGAGTAGCATGAGAATTAGGATTAAAGGTCAAATTTCAGATTGTGCTCTTGGGTGGACGTAGAATAGACTCGAAGCCTAGTTTCTCAATTTGGAGTGGTCCAGATGGAAGAGTAACTAAAGTTAACGGTGGATCTGATGTAATCCCAGTAGTTACTTTTTCCTTATCGAGTTTACATGGTGATGTGTCATATGTCGTAGTACGAGTGGTCAAATATATCCCATTAAACATGTAAATGTATGCACTCGATGAAGCTTCCTAGTTAGGAGGATAATTTGTGTTACTTCATGATGGAGGTGCATGCTTTTTTGCAATCAGTGACTGTTGTTATGGAAAATGATGTGTCAAAACAATGGGTTGAGAATTTCCTTTAATAATTTTAGCAACTTCATCTCGATGGGGGCAGTCTTGTGTGTAGTGATATTCACCACAAATGAGACATGGAAATTCTAGTTTGCGTTGAAATTACTTCTCTGTAGCAGGTGGTTGTGCTTGTGTTTTTGTATTTTTGGTTTGATTATTGTTTTTCTTAGGTTTATTCTTAGTTTTATCNCCCCCCCCCCCCTGATTGTTGCAAAGAAGGATATTGAACTGCATTCACTTTGAATACTTGAATTGGGGAGGAGTTTGATGAGAGTGGATTTGACCCGGTAGTTGGGGCAATGACTGAATGATTGGTTGTGTCAGGCGACTGTGAACTGGACTGGGTTTTGACAAAATTGATAAATCCATCTAAGTGAGTGGTGGAGGATGGTTTTGATGGGTCAATTGATGTATGGGGATTGTTTGGAATCAATTCATACAAAGTACCAGATTGGAAATAAACCAAATCTAGATATTGGGCACGAGCAATGAATTCCTCTTTGTAACGACGACACCCATGGCTATGTCACAAGCAATAGGAGGTAAGAGATATTTGGTAAACCATTCAACCAAAAATTGGTCAGGAATGGTTGCTTTGATCAACCGTTGTCATCACCTCCATTCATGAATATGATCAGATATATGTATGGAGTTGGTATTACGAAGGGAGGTCAAAAGTTCTATTCTGGTTTCATAGCAGATACGCAATTGGAAGTGAGTGAGAAAATCCATGGCAACTGAATTAAAATATTGAAAAGTTTCACGTTGTAATTAAATGTACCATTTAGTCATTGAACCCGTAAGTGTACACTAGAAAATACGTAAACGGATAGAATCATCCATTAGTGAATTTCATGAACACAAAAGATGAAAAGTCATAACATGGTTATTAGGGTATTCACCAGGTTTTCCATCAAATTTAGGAATATCAAAAGGTTATTTGGCAGGAATGACTGGCCAAAAAGGGAAGTGTAATATGGGATCGTTGGTTAATCTTGAAAAATCCGATAGATATAGAGTGGCTAAGAATGGTAACTATTGATTGAATTGAGGATGATACTGGTGTGGCATAGGAACACCAATAGGACCATAAAATAGTTGTGGTGGATAATTTTATCCAGCAGGTCCTCCCATATGCTGTTGATTTTGACCAACAAAAGTAGGATTCATTTGTTGAGGAATTTGCATAAAAGGAGAGAGGAAACCCAATTGGCCCTGGGGAGGATAACTAGTGTAACCCAGAGGAGGATAGTTAGCTTGACTATTTTGAGGTGGATAACCATTTTTCCCTTGAGGAGGGTAACTAGGTTGACCTTGAGGAGGGTAAGGATTTTTCCCTTGGAGAGGAAAAGATGGTTGGCCTTGAGGACCCCAAGTGGAATTCGGAACCCCCGGGAAGGGTTTTCCAAGACGTAATCCAGAAGGATTGGGATTTAAGATTCCTCCTTGCAGGTTGGGGTTTGATGATCCTCCCTAATGTGTCTGATGAAAAATCCCTCCTTGGGATGGTCCCCAGGTTTTTGATAGGTTTCCAGTAAATGAAGGTTGGAATTGTTCCCCTACCATTAGTTGGGTAGTAATTGGGATTTGACCAGTAAAAGGGAGTTCCCCCCCAGTCAAAATTTTTTCATCGAAGGACGATTTCCCTCCGGTAGGGATTTTTCCACTGAACGGGGGTTACCCCTCAGTAGGGATTTTTTGTGTGGTAGGGTTTTGCATCCTTTGATGTGAAGATGTCCCAATGAGGTTTTGTGGAGTATATAAAGTTCTTGTTTGAAGAGGGATGGTAGGTGTAACCATTAGGGTACTCTGTAAATGGCTAGGTACCATGACTCCTATTTCACTTTGAAATTCTCCTGAAGTGGTAGTGATATTGACCATTTATTCGATGGGATGATCAACGGGATAACCTGACGGTCCTCCATCTACACCGATAGTGGTAGACGTATGTGGAGAGTCAAAGAGTGGTCGGCTAAAATTATTTTTTTCATAAAGATATCGACCTGATGGAGTTCTCCATAAAGAATGAAAATGAATTTGTTGTGGATCCACCATTTCAGTAGAGCATATATGGGTAGTGTATTCTTTGTTGACAGTTTGTTGTATTAGTTCCATATCAAGTTGATTATGTGGCCTTGACGATAGGCTAAGGTGATATTCTACTACAATGTTACCTTAGGAGTCCACTCAAAAAAGGAGTGGATCATGAGGAATTTCCAAATTCAGGTTTACAAGAAGGGTGTAACCTTCCTGAACCACAACTAAATCTCTCTCAGGATTTTCTAGCAAAGGAGTGGAAGCACTCCCAATGTCTGAATGGTTTTCAAACTCTTCCCAGTAAGTGTCTTCAGGTGAGTTAGGAGGTAGGGGTTTGTAGCCCTTGCATCCTACATGATATAAGAAGACATTTATCGGCCACAATACTAATTTTAAGGACAACTAAAGTAAACAAACAACACTCGCTAAGAAATCTACAAAACCAATAAGAAAAATAGTGTCTTCTCTCAATGAGCGTACTAGTTGGTGATGAAATCCAACATCTTGTGAAAAAATTGAGAAGGGGATAGGATATGAGTGGGTGGACTAGTTACGTTGGTGGAATGCTTAACATACTTACACCTTGGTGCAAGTTCCCTCATGGTTTTACCCATGGGTTACCCTCCAAGGATTCCAAATGAGTTTGACCAACGTTTGTTCCATGTAAAAAATAAACTTCCCTTCACCATCACCTCGTGTAAGGACCCTAAATATTATGGCCACTAAGGATACCAACTCACAGTTAGCCTCTGGGTGGGTACAGTCGACAGTCAAGTCCAAACATATGGGTAGGATATCAAGTTCAAAATTATTCAAGAGAACTAAGGAAAAATGGAGTGGTAAACTCCATAGGAATATGAACAGATTCAAAATTCACGAAGCTCAGAGACCAAGTGAAAACAGTTGATCCTTAAGAAGAACCCCTAATATAAGATCGTACCACTATGATTGGTTAATCGTCGGAGGGATAATCTTTGTTTCTCTCCCGCATGTGACCTTGTGTTTAACCCCTGTGTGAGAGGGAGATCCTAGCTATGCTTATACAAAGGTTCGATTTTCTCCCCCTATCACAAGATTCTAAGTTTTTCTTGAATGCTTTGGAGAGTTATTGATCCAAAATTGGATCTAGGAGCTTGATGGGGCTTAGAAAGGCCTAAAAACAAAATTTATTGGAATGGCTTCAAAACTAACTTGTGCGTTGGCCTTGTCGTTACAAACCCAACACAACTTGAACGAGGTCAAATAGATGTCGTATGCTCCAGATATGATGATCTGTTCATTTTTCCAAACAAGTAAAAATTTGATGACTGTACAGTCCGTACAGTGCCACGTGGCAACTGACTATACAGGTCGTACGACTGTACAAATGATGCGGTAGGCACAGTCGATGCTAATGTGGCAACATCTAGAGGTGACATGTGGCAGTTGATCGTACAGTGATTGAGCATACTGATTGACACATTGCAGGGTGATTGGGCATACAAACTACTGACATGGATAGACAGGTGGGCCAATCAGGGAGTGACATGTGTCACCACTGAAAGGGTGACACATGGCATGTCCATACGACACTTATGTGGCATGTGACGTGGCATATGTGGACATTTGGACAGATCAAGTGCTGACATGTGGCATTGACTTGAGCGAGTGGTGAGGTGCCATGTGGCCCAAACATGGGTTTCCATGTGGCACCATATATTGGTTAAATTTGTTGCAAAATTGGTTGAACTCCATGAGTTTTGAACCCGCGACCTCGAGCGTGGTAGAATGGCTTGACAGGGTCGAGCTAGCCAGCCTTCCCAAGGGTGTTACTTTTTTACTATAACGCAAAACTAACATAAATGTTTGATGCAATGTTATGTCCAGGCAGAAAAGGG
This sequence comes from Picea engelmannii, assembly GCA_009831015.1. NCBI lineage: Eukaryota > Viridiplantae > Streptophyta > Pinopsida > Pinales > Pinaceae > Picea > Picea engelmannii. Next base: position 31,105 of record ML798962.1, read on the forward strand.
TTGGGGCCTAGCCCCCAACCCTCGGCACAAGATATTATGCGACCATACCCTGTGACTGTGATTTGTTGTGTGTTTGTGTGTGCAGATCATGGTTGAGCCTAGCTCTTGGTTCCTTCGATGGTGCGATTTTCGACCATATGACCCGGACCTAACCTGTTCTAGTTTAGCACGGATTTGGTGGGGTTAGCCCCAGTCAGTCGGGCTATCCCACCGACCAGGGGCTAAAAAATGGGCTACTATATCGGGGGATTAACTATATAGGGCGCATGGAGCTAAGCCCAAGGCCACGTGGGTACAACACATATGATCAAGAGTAAAGCAGTTGAGAGCTAGAAGATAGGAAGTTAGCGCCTGGCCACATGGCCACCATCCATATGAAAAAGAGCTCACTCTAAAGGGGTTGTGCCTAATTTATATGCAGAAGTGGGTTTTTAAATTTGTAATATGGTTTTTAATTGATTTATTCAGTTGTTTTTTTGATATTTTGGGCCAATATTGGGGGATATTGGGCCCTTTTTAAGGCCAAATCTTGGGGAGAAGTTGGGAAATGGTTACCAACTTGAGATTTATATAAACCAGGTCTTCTTGAAGCCATGGGAGGAGATTCAGAGAAGGTTTATGCTGAATATTTTCCAAGACAAAGCCATTTTTATGCAGGGAAGTTGTTGAGGACCGCACCTTTGCGGGCCATTTCTGGGAGCTCCGGTCATCCGATTTCTATGTCGTTTCTTTTGTTGGGTTCAATAGATCTGGTAGAGAAAGAAAATATTCATTTTGTAACCTTTTTTCACTACTGTGATTCCATTTTAAAGTTTTGAACAGAAATAAGAAAGCCTCACCCACTGAGACAAAGGCCCGGAGATGTAGGCGAGATTGTCGAACTCCGTTATCACTTTGTTGTTCTATGGTTTGTTGTTCTTCTTGATTTATTTCAGATATCTATATGTGCATATGTCTGTGATTTTTCTTCTATATTTCTTACTCTTTCAATCAGCTTCCTAATTGGTTAATTAGCACATTCTTAATAACTCAACCATAGTCATATAAAAGATCTTTTCAGATCAAGTGGTATTAGATCTAGCTGACGTTTGGATTTGAGTTTTGCATGTTAACCAGGGAAAGGCTACATCATGGTGAAGGTGATCTTGTTGAAGAGAATCTATTGATTTTTTTGAGAAAGAGAACTTCTCAAAGAGACAAGATGGCATCGCGAGAGGGACTTTCTCAGGATGAGAAAGAGTTTCGAAAAACTTTCTTTGCCATGTCGAAGATGATGAAGGTTTTGTATGATGATTAATTGGAACGAAAGAGACCAGTTCTTGGTGAATATTCAAAGGGAAAAATTGAATAAGGAGAGGATCCTCCTCAAATTCCTCCTTCACCTCCATCTTCACCTCCTTCTTCTCCTTCATATTCAACTTCAAGTTCTAAATCCACTGCAAAGAAACATGTCCATAAAGATAAGAATAAAAAGTCTTTATTAAAACTTGATGTTAAATTAGAATTACCCATGTATGATGGTGAAGTTAATGCAGAGAGAATTGACAATTGGGTCAAATAGATGGAGGTTTATTGCAGTGCACAACAAATAAAGGATGAGGAAAATAAGATCAAGTTGGCATCGCTTAGACTTGCAGGCACAACACTCATCTGGTGGAAAATAAAGTTGCAAAATGGCACACAACAAGTGGGTAATGTATTTCCATTATGGAAAAGTTTTATTTTTTCATTTACAAAGAAATTATATCCTTTGGGTTAAAAAGAGAAATCTTTGATTGAATGGAAAGCTCTTAAAATAAGAAAAGGACAAACAATGCAAGAATAGAAAGATGACTTTCGTAAAATGGCATTGATGTTAGATATTCCTTTACATACCCAAGAAACTCTTATGAAATATATAGGAGGTTTACCTGCACATATTCAAAATATTGTATTCATGTTTGGACCAACTAATCTTGATGAGGTTTCTGTTCAAGCGACATACATTGAAGCACGAAAAATAGTTGTTGGTGTATCAGGGGAATCGTCTTCAAGGAAGGAGGACAAAAGGAAGTGGCATGGAAAGAAGGAACTTCTAGTGGAGAGAAAGGAAGAGAATCCCTCTTGCAAGCATTTCAAGAAAGAGGGGCATGATCAGGACCGTTGTTCGCAATTGCATCCTGAGAAGAGATCGAAGTGGTTCAAGGAAAAGAAAGGAAGGCAAATAGTTGCAACAACAACATGACCAACATACTTAGGATTGGATTTAGGTGATGAATCTAAGGACTCATTGGTTGGTATGACAGGTAAAATTGGTGAAGGATTTGATTGTATAAATAACTTGTTTCACATAAGGGTCATCATGTGACATACTAAGGTCAACACATTGATAGATAGTGGATCTCAATATAACTTAATTTCAGAGGAATTGGTTAAGAAATTGAGATTAAAAACACAGATGCATCATAATCCCTACACACTTAAATGGATAAGCAACAATCATCAAATGCACATAACAAAGCAGTGCACATTAAAATTTACAATTTCATCTAAGTTTGTGGATGAGGTAACATGTGATGTGCTTCCATTAAGTGAATGTGGAATGGTCTTAGGCAATCCATACTTGTATGATCGTAAAGCAATCTTCTACAGGGAAAAGAATAAGTATCATTTAACCAAAGCAGGTCAAGAATATGTGGTTCATGCTCATCATGTAAAGAAAAATAAAACTCTTCCAACTATGGAAAAATTAAGAAAGGAATCTCAAGCAAGAAACAAACCTATAATTGTTTCAAATCAAGTAATCGATCTTAAGTAAGAACAAGAGATGATTGTAGAATGGAAAATCAATCACACTTTGCTTCAAGATAAGCTAATGTCGTGCAAATATTACAAACATATCAGCTCATATTTTTTATGCTATAATTAGTAATGTTGTCTACATGGATGATAGTGACTTTAGTAAGATGTGACAGGGTACAAATGGCTAACAATATGTTGCCAGTTATCATTATTGTTTTATAGTTGATCTTGATGAGACAGGTGCATAGGATAGAGTTCAAAGATAGAGAACAAGACGAGTGGCTTATCATGAGCTTGATGACTAGTCAGTAACCTTTTGTGGGACCAAATGTTATTTAGTGGGGAGGTGTGATCCAGAATTGGATAGAGCAGCTTGATGGGGCTTATAAAGGCCTAAAAATAAAAAATTCTCATAATGGATTCAAAATGTACATGTGCATAGACCTTGTCAATATGAACCCAATGCAGCTTGAACAAGCTCAAATGGACGTCGTATGCTCCAGATATGGCGATCTTTTCATTTTTCCAAATAGGTAAAAATTTGATGACTGTACAGTTTGTACAGTGCCATCTGGAAACTAACTGTATAGGACATACGAACATACAATTGATGTGGTAGGTACATTCGTCACTGACGTGACAACATCTAGAGGTGACACATGGAAGTTGATCGTATAGTGACTGAGTGTACGAACCGACACGTGGCAGGGTGACAAGGCATACAGATTGTTGACATGGACAGACAGGTGGGACAATCAGGCAGTGACACATGTCACCACTGCAAGGGTGACACGTGAAACATATTTACGGTGCTTAAATGGAATCTGATGTGGAATATGTGGACAGTTGGACAAATCAAGAGCTGACACGTGGCATCGGCTTGAGCGAGTGGTGAGGTGCCATGTGGCCCAGACATGGGCTGCCATGTGGCACACATAGATTGGTAAAATTTGTTGCAAAATTGGTTGAACTCCATGATTTTTGAACCCATTACCTTGGGCGTGGGTGAATGTCTTGGCAGGGTCAGGCTAGCCAACCCACCCGAGGGTGTTCCTTGTTTACTATAGCACGAAACTAACATAAAAGTTTGATGCAATAGTATGTCTGGGTAGAAAAGGGTTGGGGCATAGCCCCCAGCCCTCAGCAAAAGATAATACACAACCATATCATGTGATCATGAGTTGTTGTGTGTTGGCACGCGCGGATCATGGTTGTGACTAGCTCTTGGTTCCTCCAATGGCACAATTTTCCACCATATGACCCAGACCTGACCTGTTCTACTTTAGAAAAAAAAATTTGGGGTTAGCCCTAGTCGGCCGGGCTAGCCCACCGACTAGAGATAAACCCTGGGCTACTTTTTTGGGGGCTTAAATATACGGGGCGCGTGGAGCTAAGCCCGAGGCCACGTGGGTACAACACATACGACCAGGAGAAGAGCAGTTGGAGGCCAACACACATGCAGTTAGCATCTGGCCACATGGCCACCCTCCATATGACAAGGAGCCCACTCTAAAGGGTTTGTGCCCAATTTATATGCATAAGTGGGTTTTTAACTTTGGAATATGGTTTTTAATTGATTTATTTAGTTGTTTTTTGAGATTTTTGGCCAATATTGGGGGATATTGGGCCCTTTTTAAGGCTAGATCATGGGGAGAAGTTGGGAAATGGTTACCAACTTCATATTTATATCAAACAGGGCTTATTGAATCCATGAGAGGAGATTCATAGCAGGTTTATGTTGAATATTTTCCAATCCAAAGCCATTTTTATGCAGGGAAGTTGTTGAGGATCCCACCTTTGCGGGCCATTTCTGGCAGCACCGGTCATTTGATTTCAGTTTCGTTTCTTTTGTTGGGTTCTAGAGATATGGTAGAACAAGAAAATATCATTTTTGTAACCTTTTGGCACAGTTGTGATGCCATTTTAAATCTTTGAACATAAATAAGAAAGACTCACCCACTGAGACAAAGGCCCAGAGACGTAGGCGAGATTGTCGAACTCTGTTATCACTTTGGTGTTCTATGGTTTGTTGTTATTCCTTATTTATTTCATATTTGTATATGTGCATATGGTTGTGATCTTTCTTCTATATTTCTTCCTCTTTCAATCAGCTTCCTAATTGGTTAATTAAGACATGCTTAATAACTCAACCATAGTCATATAAAAGATCTTTTCGGATCAGTTATTCTCACATCCTATCCAAAATATCTAGTCCTAGTCTATTATTGGTGTAAAGATCAAAACAATAAAATCTTCTAGTTTGATTTTAATTAGCGTTCATTTTCATGGTTGTTTGTTACACAAGGGTGAATGATGGTGAAACTGATGATGTTTGAGACTCGACACCAAAAAAGGTAAAAATAATTATATGCAGAGTTTATTTTCAATGAACTTCTAGCTACGAGAAGGAGAATAGTTTATTTTCTTTTGTCACAAAAAAAAACTCAAGAATGCAAAATTTTATAATATTTTGTTCTCAACAAGAATTCAAACAATTTCCAAATTATAAAGAATACCTTTTCAATATCCAAAACCAATGCATACAAGTATTTCTTTGTGTGATTGTGGATGAAAATTAAAATATTCATCTAATGCTTCATTCTTTCACTAATAATGAAAAATTTTCACTACTCTGATTTGAAAAAGTAAGAAGAAATATTTTACACAAACAAAGACACTCTCAGCAATAAACAAGAGACTGAAAGAAGAACAACTACCAAACTATTCACTCAAAGAAAAACACTAAGAAACCAAAAGTCACAGTTTATAGTCTTTCAGAATTGAGTAAGTGATCAAAGATAAAGAAAACAATACTATGATCAATGACCTTCCTTATAAAAATCTCCAATCAATCAGATAATCGAGAAGAGTGGAAAAAAGAAACCAATTTTGAGAAAAATGGTTGAATTTGCAATAAGGAAATAAAAACTCAATAAGGAATAAAAGAATGAAAGAGAGAAAGTTTGAGTCAAATGGAGGACAAGATATGACAGAATAAGATCTAAGTTAGAGAAAGAGATCCAAAGATTATACCCAGCAAGCAAGAAAGTCTACAATTTTTCAAAGAAAGAAAAATTGGCGCTCTAGTAACCAAAGCACCAAAGCGCTACAACGCTCCCTGGAAAACTATAGGGGAGCATTGAAGAAGAAACAACACACTGACTTGGACTATACAAGGGTACTAATTTTCAGGAAAGTTTGAGAAAAAACTTAAAAATCTCAGTAACTCAGGAAAATTCAGTAAGAGTCTCCGTGAGACAACTTAGAAAAGACAAAAATATGTAAATACATATTAGATCAACAAATAGGATCTAAGGATAGGCAAAGTTCATAGATGAACAAATTGAAAATATGTTCCCCATTGGAGTCACCAATTTCTTTTACAGAAATATTCCCCTTCAGACAGATGAAATTTCCCTTGGATTACAGACCCCTCTACCAAGACAGAAAATTACATTTGGACACTACCATTCCTAAATATTCATTTTATCCATAAAAAATGAGAGAAGGATGGGAAGTATGATGTACCTCATTCATTACGTTTGTCCAATATGATCCAATCCATGAGCTCTAAACAGTACCTACAATGGACAACAAGAAACAAACGATTTTCTCCTACTCTAGTGGAGTAGATAAAATCAATCGATTCATGAAGATTAATACAAGCATAGACAAGCACATGTAAACACATACTTGAAGGAAATAGTCCAAGTATATTAATGATAACTTCAAAAGGAAAATTACAATCTTTGGATGATGTTGTAGCAACCTCTCCAATTCCTCCTTGTCCAACCCTTGCTTGAAAGATCCACAATCAAAATAACAATGTTTTGTTGATTTTATCCTCCTTTGTTTACCATGGGAATGCCTCCAATTATACAATTTGAGAGGCTCAACTACCTTGGGTGTATTTGGAATTTGTTGGGGATATGGCTCCAATAGTTTTTATATCTCCCTTAGATGCAGCCCGGGAGTTAGATTCGATCCAAACCAACTTGATCCATCCATAGTTGTCTTTAGAAGAAAATGGGATTCCTCCCAATATTTCCTCAACCAACTCAGCACTCTCTTAGAATGGGTAACAAAGAGCTACAACACTCCCCGTGAGATGGAAAAAGAGTGTTAACACTGCCTTTGTATGAGCAGGGGAGCGTTGATCTTCCCAAAAGTTTCCAAGATGAGAAATTCCCATACAAAAACATTTGTTTCAATTGTCATGTGATGGGATTTCTCCTACTAACATTTTTTAGGGGTTGTATCAAGTGTTTTCATGGTGTCATTCATGATGTGACACTTATGGAAATATAATGTGACATTTACAAAATTTGCGATAAAAGAGTGACACTTACGACATTTATGACAATGAGAGTGCAACATTGATGTGTAACACTATCCTCATTGTTAGTCTCAGTCTCAGTCTCTCTACCCATATTTCTCTCTCTATTCCCTCTCTATGTCTCCCTATGTATCCCCCACTTCCTCTGACTCTCTCTCTACCCCCCCTTATGTTTATCCTTCTCTCCCCCCCTTCTTCTCACTACCCCCCTCTCTCTCTCTCCCTCTCACACACTATCTTTACCCCTCCTCTTTGTATTTATATCTCTCCCTCTCTCTCTCCCCCCTTCCCTCCTATTATTTCTCCTCTATCTCTCCTACATATAACTCTATCTCCTACATTTACCCCTTTGTTGGCCCTTCACCAAGTTTTGGGAGATTCTTAGTCATAGTGACATTTACCTCTTTATTGGCCCTTCACCAATTTTTGGGAGATTCAAGATTGTTAGTCATAGTGACAACCTGTTGAAGAAGGAGCGCAAGACGAAGAGGATATCAAGGGATCTCAGCCCACTTTTGGGTCCTTTTGGGGTTTTGGGGAATATGTAACGGGAATGGGATGTCGACCCACGGGTTTACCCATGTTTAGGCCTATTTTATATGTATAAATAGAAGGATAGGCAATGTAAGAAGTAGTAGAATAGTGAATCTATGTGATGTGAATGTATGCTAAGTGCGAGTAGAGTCTGTAAGTGCATTGTGCATGACTGTAAGAGACTTGTAGAGCTAAGTGCAGGTCCTTGTAGCAGATTGTGGAAGGATTAGTGATATAACGCAAGGAATAAGGATCTAGCAAGATGCACAGATCTTTTGTCTTGTGCGAAGTAAGGGTTTTGATGGCTTTGTGCCTGTAACCGATTAACTAAAGATAATAAAGAAGAAGAGTTGGTGGATGTAGCCCCAGGGTGGGGGTGAAACACGTAAACAATGTTTTATCTTGCTTTGTGCTTGTCTTAATATGTTTATGTCTTCTTTTGATAATTGATTTAAGATGATTAGATAGATCTGCTTATGCTTAGTGCTAATGACATGTGAGAATATTATATCTGATCCATATGAATGTGCTTAGTTCTTGATCTACTAGATCTACCTCTCTATTGATGCTAATTTCTTGAGTACATTATATCAGTGTGAATGTTGCGAAGCCCTATTTTATCAGCGAAGTGATTATTGATTTTATATTGAGGAAATGATGGTGCTAAGTACTTTATTAAGTATTATAATCATAGATCTTTGTCCCAGCTAAGGTTGCAGACACCTGAGTCTTGCAACCACCCATGCCTCTACCTCAGGTGAGACTTCATCTTCTTCGCAGGTGTTGTCGAAAGGGTCGATAGTTAGGGATTTGTTGGTGCGTTGTTGTAGCGTTGAACCCTGGGTCTGCCCCTATGCCAACAAATGGTTCCGGTGTTGGGACCTAAAACTGTGATTGTTGGGAATTGAGAAAGAAGAAGCTCTATGCAAAGATCCATCCTGAAATTGTGAAATCTTTGTGCATAGATTTGTGCCCTAGTGCATAGTATTCTATTTGACTTATAAATATCTATGCTAAAACAAAGAAGCTCGATCTGAATAAAATAGGTCGGATCTAGAGAAAAGAAGCAAGATATGAAAGATTTGTGCTCTAAGAAAGGAAAAGGTGAGAATTTCTTATTAAAAGAGGTAAGATTTGCAAGCTCTATGCTCTGATAAAGGTAAGAATAGTTAAAAGTTTTATATATGGAAGATTTGTGCTCTGTAGAAGTAAGATAAGTGGAAATTTTTGTTTCTAGCATATGGATCTAGGTATGATTGATAGGTTATGTCCTAGCTTTAAAACTAGGGTATTAATAGATGAAAGAACACCTAATTTGAATAGATCTGATAAGAATAGTGAAAGATATGTTATACCTATGCATAGAAAGAATGTTTGGACTAACAAATGGATGGAGGATTGTAGAAAGAATTTATTGTAGGTTAGCTCATATGATCCTAGCGTGCATTATAGGAGAAGCTCGGGATAATTTAAAAGAAAGAGAGGATTAACCCTCTATTACAGCTGCAGAAAACCAGGACACGTTGTTAAGGCATGCCCTAGGAAAAGACCTGGTTGTCTTTGTTGCAAAGCTATGAACCATGAAGTGTTGGATTTCCCTAGAATGATTGCTAATCTTGAAAGTATGAACATAAGACAAGAAAACCCTAAGGAAAATATAGAAACTAAGGCTATAGCATAACCCCAGAAAGAATCAGAGAAGGTATTGCTACAGATGAAAGAAACCTTGAATGAACACCGACGTGTTAGATTATCAGATATCTTTAAAGACAAGGAATGCATCAAAGCAAGAATAGGAGACTTCGACATTGACTGTGTTCTAGATGAGGAAACACGGGTGTCATGACAAAGAGAACTTGGGAAGATATAGGAAGGCCTTCTATGATTCCTTCATTAGAAGGAATAGGGTTATTCAGAGGAAAATTGGTAAACCTATGTGGAAAGCTCACTCAGATATCTATGAATTCCAAAGGAATTTCGACATAAGAATATTTTGAGATTATTCAATTTATTGAGGATCGTGCCCCATTTACCATGTTACTATGGAAACCTTGGATTGAAAGAGATCAAGCTAGACGAAAAGAAGAAGAAGAAGTTTTGGACTAGAAGAGAGAAGAGTTAAAATATTTCATGACTAGAAGGATCGCATACTTGATTGAAGAATAGGAGAATAGGTCAAATCTATTTAACACTATAAACCCAGATGTCGAAGCTGCAAGAACATTAGAAGACCCACAAAAGAATTAAGTACCTATATCGAATAAATAAGAGGTGTTAATCCTAAATCCTAGAAAAGAATCTCAACAACATGAAGTGACTATGTCCAAAGATGATAAGAATCAGAATGGAAAAAGGACTACCAAGACAAATCTCACTGGGAGGAAGGATAGAAAGCTAAGTAAGAAGAGAGCTAAGTTTGAAAAGTTACAGAAGGTTCCAGAGAGAACTTCGCAAACAAAAAAATTGTAGAATGGGAGCTTTGCTAGGATATCAGAACAACGACACATGGAACTTCATTGTGGCGAGGAAATATAGTCGTTGGGACTGATATATCCATTCGACTGTCGCTCTAAATGGGTTGGAAAGCATTTGAAGCTCGACACCAGGCCATTGGACCGTGCCATAATGGACAAAATAATAATTAATGAGGCTTCATACCTGTTACAAGCGAACCGTTTTCGATTTGCCTATTTATCCCATCACGCCATGCATGGAGAACACTTTTCCTAACCAATAATTTGAGCCCACGGGCCAAGTGAATTATATATAGTGATCATTTCCCTCTTTTCGTTTATTCTAGTATAGTATTTGAGTTAATTGTGAGCATGATATTATTAATCCCAAGAACGTATGTCCGACAAGCTCACTGTAGTTGAAGAATTAGTAACAATAGTACTTCTCGACTTGATTACTAAAAGAGTCATGTTGGAGAGAGGATTGTCTATCATTCTACAAGAATCATCAATGACAAGACTATCGGCCTCTTCGTCCACTGCTCGAGTCGGACCATCACGGCCCACAGACGAAAAGAGAACTAAACATAGAGACAATCTTGTGAATGCTAAGTTGATTCTGAGCATATTTACCACCTACCTACCACCTCTGAGTGACGTAATAAATCGAGACAATGTGCCCAGATACTTTGAGTATGAATTGGTCACTACGTACCTCCCGAAGAGGATACGTTCAGTTCACGTAGATCAATAAAAGATAGCAGCATTGAAGTTTAGCGACTTCAGCCTCGGCAATAGGAAGGTCTACAACATCCTTTCCCCATATAAATACCTAACTAGGACAAAAGGAAAGAATTCAAATATCATCCCTCAGTCATGGACCCATAACCTCGCGCAGTCCACACTGCTCAACGTCATGAATATTCCTCACTTCGGAAGACACCAAGAAGTGAATGCATGTGTCAATATGTTGTTGTTTTATTACCATGGAGGATACTTGTGGTTAAATTGTTCTATCACAGTGGATTCGACATTGATCAATCAGATCACAGGGCTGAGTATGCAAGGACCTGACCCACAGGATTTCTACCCTGGAAAAAAATGGATCGTGCTCTAGCACAAAGGATAAAAGACACCTACAACTATGTCGAGAAAGGAACGCGAGGCTACAAGGTAGCTTTTATAAAAAGTGGCATAGTGCACCTAGTCTGTCAATTGATTGCAGGAAAGTTAGTCTGCAAGAACCGACCCACCCAAATCACTGGTTTTGTAGTCAACCTCGCAGGGAAGTGCATGGAGGTCCTACAAATGAACTAGGAAAAGTACCTCGTGAACCAGTTAGAACTGGACTACAGGGAAGCGCAAGATGAAGGATATGAGTTCCACTTCAGTTGGATTCTAATCCTGATTGCTTTAATCGCATCGGAGATGCCGGAAGGTGTGACCTTCTCATACATCGAGCCCTTTTAACCTCTGGCCGTGAAGTTCAGTACATTGTGGTATTCCATGACATGAACAAGAAATGGAAGTCAAATGTCGTATTCCACACATATTACAATCATCTAAAGTTATCTATTCATTCTGAGCCTCGCATCACACCAAATACTCTCCACAGTTTTCGTCCTTTAATGAAATTCAGTGTGGACTGCCATTTCATTTATATTACAACGTGCGCTGACGAGCACAAGAAGAAACTTCAATATTACTACAAGATGACAGAGGAGGACTTAGAAGAAATCACCAAGGACTGGTCGGTGGACATCCTCATTCCAGCAAACCCTGCAGAGATATCTGATTTAGACATTCCAGAAACTGCGCCGGATACACCCAGACCTAGCAAGATAAAGAAGACCGACGAGTTCCATGATTTAGACAGCGCATCCATGAAGACTGATTTCATCTCAGCAGAGCAAGGAGGAGATGGCATAGAGATAGATGGCGCAAAATTTTAACAGAGGAAAGGAGAGGTTACATCACCTAGAGACGAGGAGGATCCCTCAAATAAAAGGAAGGTTTCCCTGCCGAAACATTCCTCCTGGAAGAAATTGAAAGCAACCATGACCAAATATAAACCATCCTCACCTCTGCCGACTTCAATTTCATCATAGAATCCATGAATGATGCTTCACTAGAGATAGAAGAGAAGAAATAAGCTCAACAGGAGGAGGTGTTCCATTATATGAAGGACGAGCTCCAAGGAGTGCAGCAGGCACTACAATCCAGCTGCACAGTCTCCATTGCACCTATGTTAGCAAGAACATCATAACTGGGAGATGAGCCAGATTAACTCCACTGCATCGTTGATACAGTCAAATCTCACCTTCGACAAGCTCAGGAAGAAATAGCGCAAGCCACCTAGGCTTTGGCACAAGTGCAGGGAGACCTTGTAGAACAACACAGTACTGCAGAATGGGAAAATATTTCTCTGCAAGCAAAGTGGGATGAATAAAAATCACAACTGCAACAAAGAAAGGAACAATTCCTCGCAGAGAAACTTGAAGTAAAGGAAATTGTTCACAGAGAACTTCGTTCTGTGAAAATCGTAGAAGTAAAGACCGAAGAGCAATTTCCATAGTAAGTGGCACAACTTGAAGAAGTAATCCAACAGATCCAGCAGCGCATAGAAAACTTGGAGCTCCGCACTGTCCCTGAGACCCCTCAAGATGTAAGAGACCAAAGGGAAGCAACTGGCCACAGTGCAATTGATAGAATAAAAGCTATTTCCTTGGAGTGCAAGCAACTGAGTAACTGTAGCACCGAAACATATGAGAACCTCACCGAGAATCCAGAGTTACAGGCATTAGAGTCGTAGCTCAAGGAAGAAAAGCAGCATGCAGACACACTACAGGTGTAGCTGAAGGCCTTGTTAGTTGTGGAAAGAATGATGCAGTCTCAAGAGAAATGCACCGCCCAGCAGCAGATCCATACGATTCAAAGAAGAGTGATGGAAGTTACTCAATGGATTCAACCAATGAAATATAAGGCATGCCAATTATTCACAGAGTTTGAAAGTCGTGGAGCAGAGCTAGAATAGGTTGTCATCACAACAGAACAACGCCTAGAAGGGCCCATGAATGATGCAGTGATCCAAGAGTTCACCGAGAAAGAGGTCATTGCACAACAGTAGGTCGATGCATCTCGAGCCAAGCTTGAGGCCTTCGAAGCAGAACTGGTCAGATCAGAGTGACTCAAGATGAGTCACAGGTGAGTGTTGGGGGCATGTTGGACATTGACCAAGTTTTGGGAGATTCTTTTTCATAGTAACCTATTTTAGGACTTCGAAAGCCTATTGAAGGAGGGGCACAAGACAAAGCGGAGATCAAGGGATCTCGGCCCACTTTTGGGTCCTTTTTGGGTTTTTGGGAATATGTAACGGGAATGGGATGTCGACCCATGGGTTTACCCATGTTTAGGCCTATTTTGTATGTATAAAAAGAAGGATAGGCAATGTAAGAAGTAGTAGAATAGTGCATCTATGTGATGTGAATGTATGCTAAGTGCGAGTAGAGTCTGTAAGTGTGTTGTGCATGACTGTAAGAGACTTGCAAAGCTAAGTGTAGGTCCTTGTAGCAGATTGTGGAAGGATTAGTGCTATAATGCAAGGAAGAAGGATCTAGTGAGTTGCGCAGATATTTTTTCCTGTGCGGAGTAAGGGTTTTGATGGCTCTGTGCCTATAACCGATTGAATGAATATAATAAAGAAGAAGATTTGGTGGATGTAGCCCCAGGGTGGGGTTCAACCATGTAAACACTGTGTTATCTTTTTTTTTTTTTGTCTTAATATGTTTATGTATTCTTTTTCTAAGTGCTTTAAGATGATTAGACAAATATACTTATTCTTAGTGCTAATGACATATGAGAATATTAGATCTAATCCATATGAATGTTCTTAGTGCTTGATCCACTAGATCTAACTCTCTATTGATCCTAAGTGCATGAGTACATTATATCAGTGTGAATGCTGCGAAGCCATGTTTTATCAGCGAAGTGATTATTGATTGTATATTGAGGAACTGATGGTGCTAAGTACTTTAATAAGTATTATAATCATAGATCTATGTCCCAGCTAAGGTTGCAGACACCTGAGTCTTGCAACCACCCCTGCCTCTACCTCGGGTGAGACTTCATCTGCTTCGCAGGTGTTGTCGAAAGGGCTGGTAGTTAGGGTTTTGTTGGTGCATTGTTGTAGCGTTGAACCCTGGGTCTGCCCCTGTGCCAACACTCTCTCTCTACTCCCCTCTTTATATTCCTCTCTCTCCCTCTCACACTCTCACACATTCTCTCTATTGTGCTTCTATGCCTTCCTCTCTCTCCCTCCCACACTCTTTCAAGCATCTATCTATGTCTTCCTCTCTCTCCCTCCCACACTTTCACACACTCACTCTCTACCTACCCTCTTTTTCTTCCTCTCTCTTCCTCTCACACTCTCATACACTAGCAATTTTCATACATTTCAAGACAATTCATGGTAAGGAAAGACATGGCCTTGACCTAGACATGGAAAAGAATGCTAAGACCTAGACCTATACCTAGACCTAGACATGGAAAGGCATGGAAAGACCTATACCTAGACCTAGATTATGACCTAGACCTATACCTAGACCTAGAATTAAACCATGACCTATACCTAGACCTAGACATTGCCTCATCATGCCTCAAATGCTCACACCCACTCCCTTTCTATCTCTCCCCTCTTTGACTATATCAGCCTTTCTCTCTCCCTCCTCCCTCCCTCTTTCCCTCTCGCCCCGATCCCTCTCTCTCTCCCCCTCCGTCATTGATCCAGGTGGATATCGGTGGCCACCCACCTTTTCCAAATGGCTCAAAACAGTTTTCTGGCCATTTTGGCAATTTACTATTTTTAGCAGGTTTTAACTTTCGGGGCCATTTTGAGGGTCCAAATGAAGGTTTTTAGAGATCAAGGTTCTCAATGATAGTTTAAGGCATAATTTATCCCCCAAAATGAATCTCCTCAACAATACCTTTCCAACGAGCTATCACACACCTAAAACGGAGATCGTATGCAAAAGTTACGACCCCAGGAAGTTGATGTACTCACTTACCCAAACGGGGCCCACATGACTTTTGGCGCTTCATCTCCT
>ML798962.1:62134-91359 GCA_009831015.1 Picea engelmannii
GCAACCAGATGGAAGCTACAACTCCCTGTGTTCAAGCACCCACTTGAACCTCTGAGGACAACAGTCCTCCCGAGCACCTCCCAACCACCCTCAAATATGAAATAATGAATACACAGACAATTACACAGATAAATCAATTCTTATCAATCTTTCTTTGTATTTGATATTCAACAGACTGTTCTTCAATTCTTTTATTCTTCTGGTTGTTTAGCAGGTCAGCTCTGCATCACCCTTTCTGTTCTGTTCTTTCTATCCTTCTGTTCTGCTTTTGCTCTCCATTTCGTCTCACTCTGTGCATTTGCTTCCTTTCCTGCTACTCCTCTGCTCTTTTACTTTTCTTACTGTTCACTCATTTTTCCATCCCGAACGACCAAACCAATTCAGTCTCATTCATATTCTTTTATACAAGCTACCTTAACGATTCCACTTCCCCTTCCAATCGGTAATACAGGGACATCTGTCTTGGCAACTGAAACGCTAACTCATTTGCCATCATCAATCCATTTCTCTTAACTGATTCATAATTGAAGCGTTAATGTGTGAGGAAGAACATCAACCCTCCGATCACAACTTGATCCAACAGTTCAGATCAAATCGGGATTTCACTCATCGCGATTTCGGCATATGCGATGTCAAAAATCACAAGTCCTCCATACTCGTGATTCTCCTATTCCCGAGGGCTCCTTTCATACACTAGCCCTTCTGATCTTAGCTCCCGGTCAACGTGATCTTCACTTCGTGACCACAACCTTATGTCTCTCTATCGGGATTTCGGCGTTCTTCATGTTCACTTTTCTTTGAATTATGAAATCTCGATCCCCGAAACTCCGATGAGGAGAATCAACGGTCCAGATGCATTTTGGATTCAACGGTTATGATTGAATCGTGAAATCGCACATCGTGATTTCGGGTTTCTCGTTGTCAAGAGATTTTGACATTGCAAAGTGCCGATTCCCGATCCCCAATACTCCATGCAGAGATTCAACGTTCCAGATCACTTCTAGCTCGACGACTCAGATTACATCGCAAAATCTCATATCGCGATTTCGGAGTTTCTGTTGCAGTGTGTTCTTGACATATCAAAGTCTCGATCGTCGATGCCTCTGCTGACGTCACACGTGGTTTGACACGTGTTAGATCCTGCCACGTGTCACTCTCATTCGTGAATTGCATGAGCCTGAAGTGTTAGATCTGCCTGACACCTGTCATTCTCTGGTTGTGCCACGTGTCCTTGGATGACGTGGTCTACCGACGTGAGTTGGATCAATGGTCTAGATCTCATGTCGATCTGATGGTACAGATTCAGTCGGGATTTCGCATATCGCGAAATCGGGATTTTCGAGGCATTGTATTCTTTGCATATTGAAACCCCGATCCCCAAAACTCCGATGAAGCCTCCTGTCTACACGTGGATGGTCCCGATCTCTGCTTGATTTAACGGATGCGATCAAATTGCGAAATCACATATCGCGATTTCGAGGTTTTCGTTATCGAGTGAACTGGACATTTCAAAGTCTCGATTCCCGAATCTCCGATGACTTATCTCCCTCGCAACTTCTGCAAATCGGACGGTAGGCGGCCTTTTGGGAAACTTGAATGGGATCCAACGGTCACTGGATCGATGTCTTCCTTCTTCTCTGCAAACTCTTGCTGCGCATGTTTTCTTCAATGTTGTTCCTCCTGAGATTTTTATGTCCAAATCCCCAAGGGGTTTTATCCTTCATATCCTACCATCTCCGTTGTTTCCATCAATGACAACAACCATTAACACAGATTCATTGCTTGTTCAATATTTTCCAACAGTGTCATGGACATTGATGTTTCAATCACGCAAAGTCACCTCTTGTGACATAGATATGCCCATATCTATGCTCAAACCACGATGGCATGACCTATTAATGCTAGTCAAGCAGTTTGTGACCTGTGAAGGTCGATACAGACTCATGTTCCTTTACCACCTACGTTTGCTGATGATTTTTATAGGGTATCCTTTAAACCTGCCTTTCTACTTTCAACGCAGCTTATACAAGATGTCAAAAATATTTAAAAGGCATAAGGCTGATAATAGCATGTTTCATCATGGGCTTATTAAGCTTATCGTTATTTATCATTTGAGTTTTCATGGTGATAGCTGGAGAGCGTTCATCGCTCGTAATGGTTTTGAGGATTTAAACCCTGTTCCGATTGATAAACCTGTGGTAATTGAAGCCAAGGCCGAGCCACCTTTACCCTTACATGTCCTACTACCTAAACCCTCGGTCGACCCTCCTATTGGCTTACCAGACGTTGGAACCGATAATTCCGAGCCTACAAAGAAACCTATGAGAAAAAAGCCCAAGGAAAACCCTACTCTTTTCGAGAATGGAAAGAAATAAACCCAAACCCTCTGCTGAGCCAAACCCTATCGTCCTAAGTGAGGATTATGATTCTGATGTGGAACGATTTCTAGCCAGCGAGTACCCCTACTCGCAGGGTTTATGTCCCAAGCCCCCTTTTGATTTTGTATCGAACCTTCCCCCTACCTAAAAAATGACCCTGACTACCCGGGCATTAAATTGCCTCATGAAACCCTCGGTCATTTGGCCAAACCCTCATCTGTTCTTTATAAACCCACACAGTCACCCTGTGACCAATGTAATTCATGGTTAGAATGATATTATAATGATGTTCCTATACTCCAATCGAAGATTCAATCACTGGAGGATCAAATTGCAGTGCTAACCAGCCAAAAGGCCAAGCTCCAAGCAACAGATAAAAATCAAAAGACAACCGGCTCCATCCTGTTCAAAAACATGGAATCAGCCACGGCTGTTGTAAATTCCAAATTGGCATAATCAAGCAGCCTCGTCGCTATACAGGTATGGTTTTGACATCGTTTTATTTTGTAAATAATCTAGGTTGATATAATGATTTGCATTCATTTTTTATAGCTCATTCACTCATCCAAATGCCTCTGTCATTCAGTGATCATCATGTACATGGTATCATTTTGATAAAAATAGAAGGAATTTTGTTTTGGATATATGATTTGATCATCCCCAGTTTAAACACCGATAGATTCTCATTTCGATTTGGTTGATTTTCATTTGATATTATTTGATCGTGTGTCTGATTGAGTTAACAAAATCGATGTTGTGCTTTCAAATTGAATTGGTTTGGTATTCACTCTGAACAGTAAGTTCTCATGCTCAATTTAGAATATGATTATGTGTGTATTCGATCTCGTTATGATTCAGATGCTCTGATTGGTAAACTATTTCAATGAGTTTGTTGGTTACGATATGCTCTGTCATGTGATTTTCAAAAATCGTGAATATTGCTCTGTTCAGTTTTTAATTTGGGAAAAGACGACTATGTTTTTCTAAAAAAAATATGCTCATGTAAGCCTGTGCAAGCAATATTCATGCCCGAATCGTAGGACAGTTTCGATTCACGATGATTATATTAAGACTCCTTGTTGTTGGATTCGCTCAAATCGAATTCAGTTGGTTCGATTACTCTTATGAGTTAGATTCACATCCTAAAATGCTACTCTGTTTGTTTTTAACGTGCAAATGAATTGGTCAATATTTGTTGTTTCTATCGAATCTGGTTATAATGTGTTTCAAAACAAATAGTTTCGATCAAAGGAAATCGATCTTGTCTACCCAGTTTACTAAAAACAAAGGATCGTATACTTCTTGTGAACCCTGTTGCCAACTGAAGTGATTTCATCACGATTTCGTTGATAGACAGTTACGCACCAGTTGGTTTAATTCGCTTATGGTATGAATTGTTTTTTACTATCTCGTTATAGCTATGACGATTGGAAAATGATTTTGTTGGATTCGATTGCATACGATTTGTTTTGATCATATCGTTTTCAATTGCATATGAAACAATTACACAATTGTTCGATTATGATTTTATCACCCGACTTATGATAACAATCGAAACAGAATACACCTATCTCTGTATTCGATTGAATCATTTTTAATCCTGTTTAATTTTGAATGATATAACCATTCCGGCCTCAATGATTCATTTTCAAATGGTTATTGGAAGATAATTGGATTTGATTCTTTTTAAAAAGATTTTTAATCGATTATGATGCTGATTCTGTATCTTATTTTAGACTAGCTACAGAATCGCATGATTCTGTAGCTAGTCTATAGAATTAAATTTTTATTTTTTTATTAATAAAATATCTCTCTAACTTGTCTATTTCTGACCTTTTTCAGGTGAATTCGAATTGCTTGGGATTGGGTGAACAGTTCAAGAGATATTTGGGTGTTTAATTTTATTATAGTTTCCTAGTTTAGTTAAGATTGGGAATATCTTCCTAGATCATGTAAACAGTTTTATAACTTCCACAGGGAGGTTTTACCCTGTGGAAAAATTTATAAATACTTATTATTTTTGTAATAAGAATCATACTCATTCGTGGGAGAACAAGGATATGGATATCTAATAGAGACTGAGATAGAAATTGATGTTCTTCTATAGCTTTAGCTTTTCATAATATCATTCTTTTGTTTCATGTTTATGTTATCAATTTGCATTTGATTAATGACTACTTTAGCTATCTTAGTCCTTTTCAAATGATATGAATTTATTAATATGATCCATGTCTGATTTCTTCCATTATTTAAAAAAATAGCAATTACTTGATTCAGTTTATGAATTGCAGATTTCTCTTCTTCATCAATTGGATTATTCTGTATAAGTCTTTGCATAACAGGTTTACCTTATTGTAGAGATTTATAAATCATATAATTGTTATGATTTTTATGTCTTGTTTGTCCTATAAACAAACTTAAAGAGCATTGCCGCTATCATTTACGAGAATCTTATGGATTATTCGGTGCGAGTTTCCTTCCTCTGACCAGCTTAGAAGATCATCATACACAGGACAAACCTGGAGCATTTCCAAGTCAGTTTGTTGTTTATTTGTTTAGTATATTTTTTAGTATTGTAGTTAGATATATGTGTAGTTAGTATATTAGATTGTTTAATTTCAGTAAGTTTTATTTCTTGTTCATAAAATCATAAAATCAACAAAAATATCTTTCTCTGTCTTAGGGCAGAAAGCAAATGAGTTTTTCAGGTTTTAATTAAATCTGTAAATTGTAGATATTGTATATTTTGTGAATAAGTTTTATTTCAATTAGTAGTTAGAATTAGTATAATATTAGTTAGTAGTTTGTAAATAGTATATTAGTTAGTTTGTTTAATAGTTAGTTTTAATTAGGTTAGTTTATTAGTTTGTTTTATTTATTGTTAGTTAGTTTAGTTTGTTTTAATAGTTAGTTTTAGTTAGATTAGTTTTCTTTTTGTTTTCTTAGGACCTTAGATCGGCTAATGGAGCCGCTAAACCCGTCAGGGTGGTTCATTCCAAATGGCTTGGGTCATTAGACAACCCTGGACTGGTTCCACTCTTCCAGTTGACGGACGGTCGATTTTGCCCGTCAACAAGGCCCTAGTGATTTCTCCTATCCTTAGACTCTTGAAATATATTTAATGCAATAAGAGCTAGACAAAGATTCTAAAGTGATAGCACTTTAGTGCTCGAGAAGTTTGTCTAGACAAGATCTTCTTAAGCACAACTATCAAAATAAAGAGCAAGAAAGAAGCACCTTATGTTTCTTACTCTTAGGGTTTGAAGAAAGAAATTTCATAATATTACATATGAAAAAGTAAACATACCATATAAATTTATCATGAAATGAAAATTTCAGATTTACTTACTTCACCAAGAATAATCAAACACAAAAACCCTAGATTTGCCAAAATTTCACCAAGAAATGATCCAAAATGCATCGAAAATAGCCTCCAAGTAAGTGTGCCTTGATAATTTCATCCAATAAACCCTTCAGGGAGAAAATTTCAGTCCTCCCTCTTGTGAGAGGTGATTTATGTAAAAATGAATGTACTTTGTTCTTATTTATACAAAATTTTGACCCTTAATTATATTTAGGTCAAAATTAAAGGCCAACCTAGCCAATTTACAATAAAATTCAATTTTGACATAATAAAAATTAATTAGCACCTAAATACACCTCCAAGGGTGATGTCATTCTCTTATAGGGTGACGTTGAGGCCCTAAGGTGGAATGTTAGGCCTAAAAGGTAGGGCGCTTGGCCTCCAAAGGCCCCAGATGAAAATCCCAGACGTGCCACTAGGCTCATAAATGCCTCCAAAACAAAAACCTTAGCTCTGGATGACGTCCAAGGTCATGATGGTGATTTCATACACCTTAAAGGGCCAAATTCCATGTGGAAGAGAAATATCCCCCTCGGTCTAGGTCTGACATGGTGCCTCCAAAGGAAATGCCCTTCTTTCTTCTTGGTGAAAATCATCAATGTCTTCTTACCCCTCGTTGGGGTTACAACATCCATATGTGGAGTTTATGACCCCCATGAAGGTCTGAGCTAATCATTCTCTCATGTGTAACTGTCCACCAGGAAAATTCCTACAGCAACAACAAATATTCCCTCTAGGGTTTCATAAGTCACATGGATCATAACATGTAAATCACATCCAATAATTAAATTACCCAAACATGTGCATCAAACCCACCTTTAATCCATACAAATGCTCAAGTGCATTATGAAATTTGATAAGTTAGGTTTGGAGAAGGTTTTAGGGAGTCCTATTGGGCTAACCTCTGTTAAGTTTGGGGTGTTTCCTAGGTGGGATCTAGTCCAGTTAATGTAAGTTCATGAGGTGGTATGGGGTAACTGTTTTGGCACAGGTGGATGTGATCACAGGGAAATGTAAAATATTACCTGTGGGTGCCTTGGTATAGGGTGAGGTGCACCTTGTCATAAATTTTATTGTTTCCGATCCCATTCGTTTCCTTTTACCCTTAGCTTTATCTCTTTTGATATTTTTATTTTCTACTTCAAGGGAATAGTTGAGGGCCACTATCTTGTCTTGATGACTAGAGGTGACAGTGTTACCCACAAACATTTCAGGGAGATGAGAAAGTCGGATCATGATGAGACCCCCTTTCTCTTGGATCTACCACCAAGAGCCACTACCTTGGTTTGGTGACCAAATAGGTGGTAGTTTCATACCTCTACATGCCCATGGTCATAATAGGCTGACTCATGATGAGACCTCCTATCCATCAACTAGTACCTTGAGTGTTTATGTATCTTATGGATCCCCTTTTCTTACTGAGAATATTTTCATTTTTTTTCTGAGGGATCCCTCTATGAAGCATATCAAAGGTTTCAATATTGTTTTTTAACTCTTTCCAAATACTTTTACCCTCTGTGCCTTTAGCCCCTTCTTCCCACAAGGTAATTAACAACCCTACCTAGGGTAGCCAAACTCAATGCCCAAACCAAGGTAGGCAATACGAGAGTAATAAATATGGAACGTGGAAATTATTGAGGGAATAGATGATGACCTTTCATGAACCCACCCAGTGGCAACCCATCCTAAAGGGATATCAACTTACTAGGGCACCATGTCACCCTTCCAGGTATGAACAAGGAAAAGAGCATAATTTCCAGGAAAACATCATGAAATGAAGAAAAATTCAATGCAACATATTCAGTTGCTTCAAAAGTTTGAGTGACACATACCATGATACCCAGACTAATTACCTCATGGAGCAATACTTATTTCTACTTCAGGACCAGGATGGTGGGATGGATACTATTGTTGTTGATAAATGGATTGCACTGAAGAAAAGAGGAGCCCTCTGGGGCCATGATTAAGTCGTTCAACTTTTGGTACTCCATGTCTAGGACATATGGGCCTCAATACATGATCTCCTTATTTATCCCTAGGCTAGGGGATAACATCTTTCTCCAACTTGGGGACATATTCTACCGTATAGTGCATGAGAACCTCAACATCTTTGGTATGACCTATGCATGTTGGTTGAATGTTGGGTGTAGTCAAATAACTAGTGAAACCATCCTAGAAATATCTCATAATATCTACCTATGTGCTTCATCATAAACCAAAACAATGACAAGTCAAGAACAAAAATAACATGAGTTATAGCATGCATCATATCATAGGAAGTCGTAAAGTCTAGCTCATGGAGGTGGAAGGGAGTGACAAAATTATGTCAAGTTACACTTCTAGGAAAGTGCTCAAACCATCTCAGAAAGGGATCGTAAAAAATAAAGGGCTCAAAAGACTGACTGAAAGAGTCTTAAGGTTGGTTACCTTGGAGGTCATCACATCCTGAGGTTTGGGAATGGACTAGCAAGAACGTAGAGGATGACTAGCATTTTTTTAAGGGAAAGTTGAAAGACTGATATAACAAAGTTCTTCTTAGGGTATTCAACCTACCCTTGAATTCTAAAAGAATGATTTTCCCCATAGAAAACTTGGGAAAAGGGACATGTTTCCCAACTACACCCTTAGTGACACAGTGAGGTAAAGTAGTCGAAGGGAGCTGAAAAAACATTGTCACACGTACCCTGCTTTAGGTAAGAAATGTCATCACCTTAACCAAGATCTTAGCACAATGGTGGTTGATAATATTCTTCATAGAATAAATCCAAGTTCTCAGAGGAATACTAATCAAAATCCTTAAGGTGTGACTGAAAATTATCAAGATAACATAGAACTAGGTCACCCTTGGGTGTTTGGAAACTTTTTGAAGCTATACCATCTCCTTGTTTCCATATGCCAGAATTATTAGTAACCTGATATGATAGTTGTAAAGGAAAATTATGGAAATGATCCTCAGAGTCATAAATAGGGTCCCCATCATAGCCAATCACATCCCATTTATGTTTCCCAACATGTATGAGCTCATCAATATTATCAACCATGTCATTACCTTTATCATGATACAAAGGGTTTAAAACATCCAAGTGCTCCTCTAACACTTATTTACTTCCCAATTCACAAAATAAAGCATCTTCAAAATATTGGAAAGGGAAACAACTTACCGTATTCATTTCTTCCTGTGTAGGAGCATCGAATATTTGTATAACTTCATCAAATGGAAGAGTAAGACCCAGTGCCTCATCCTCATGACTTTCCCCTACATATTTAGCTTCATAATATGGAGGGTCTGGCTCATCCAAGGGTTCCCTTTCTTCTTCACCTTATGAATCATAGAATAAGGTACCATCAAAAACCTGAAAAGGAAAGTTACTAACCTCATCCTCTTCTTCTTGTGAAGGAGGAATAGGATTTGGGATGGATTCAACAAAGGGAGGAGCACACATTAATATTTCATCATCATGTTTAATATCTTCAGGCTCTGTCTCTTCAACCGGGTCCTCATTATCCTTGCTAGAAGCATGAGTAAATTTGTGTGCTTCCCCATGGGATTGGTAACCTTCATCAAGATCCCTCTCCTAGACCTCTTGTTGATCGATGTCTTTCTCCAACCCTTTCAGGAATTCTTCAATGGAGGTCTCAACGAAATTAATTCTCTTAGGAATATCTGTCGTATCTTTGGGCTCACCAATCTTGACTTCTGGAACAAAGGATTGTTCTTCCTTAGATGAGGAGATGTTGGATTTAACTTTTGTGGCCATGTAATATGCTTCTTGTATTGACCTCAGACCCTTTTTATTGATCATGAATTATGATTGTCCTGAGAATGTATTGATATAGAGGAAAATGAGGAATTGGGGTCCAAGACGATGGGTTCTAGGGAGTTATCATGACATCTTATGGAACCTGGTATGGAACTCTCTAATGGCCTCATTCTTAGCCTTCTTTATGTGCATAAGTCTTTGTAGTAACATGTCTAGATCATCTTTGGCATTCCATCTTCTGAGGAAAACTTCCTCTATTTGATCCATATATGCAATACTAGCATTAGGGTGGCCATCATACCATCTTCTAGCATCATCATGAAGAGTAGTAGAGAAAATTTTCATTGCTAGATCTTCAAAATCATCACTGATAGGGTGGAGTTGAAAGAAGGACAAAAAGTCACACATATGGTCCTCAATATTCTTTTCATCACTACCAGTGAATTTAGGGATCCATTTTATATACCTTGGAAGAATTCGTCGAGGATATCCCGATATTTTACTCATATCCAAGGGTTTAAAATTACTTGGGTCCCATTGACAAGCTACATTTGGCTTAATAATCAGTGGAGTCGAAAGATAATCCTTCTACAAATTATCAAAGGGAAAAGAGGGAATCACCCTCAATGGAGTCACTAGGTAAGCTTTGAAAAGTGAAAGGATTTGATACAAAGGCTTACCAAAAAAGTGTTGTTCGAGGAAAATTGACTCGATGTTCCCCGACAATTGCGCCAAAAATGTTATTGTGCAATCTGTACTTTCCCAAATCCCAAGGCAAGTGAAACAATATTGGAATAACAAGGAAGTGACCTATCACTATCACCTTAATAGGAAACCTCTTTATGTTTAGGAGTAGGTTAAGACTACCCCAAAGGAAATGTCCCTAGTGACCTAAAGGGGTAGTGAAACTAAAGCAAGGATGCAAAGATAAACTGCCTCTCACTCATCACTCAAGTCAAAAGGTGTCACAAGATTTATGTCCAAGAATGATGAAGTGATTGAAGGTGATGAAGTGTACCTGCCCAAAACAAGACAATAAAGAATATATATGGTCGTTTCAAGTAAAAAAATGATAGTAAAGATTCAAGATACAGTAAACCAAGTGAAAATATTCTAGTTGATATAAAAATGCAGCAATAAACAAGTTTACAACAACAATTAATAAATTGTAACAACTACAATAAAAGATCTTCAAAATTGCTTGAAAAGACAATGAAAAGATAACATTTACTAAGAAGAATGATTATCAAATGTCGTAAGCAAATTATGAAGTGTTTAGCTAGCATTCAAAGTCAATTATGCAAAAAAATTGTTGTAGTTAGATGGTTGTAGAAAACATCTATAATAGCAGCAAGAAAGTTAGTTATCTAGGCTAAATTAGTGTTAGATTTAGTTAGTAATATCTTAAGAGAGTAGTGTTTGAGTGTTTGATCAACCTTCCAACAAAACAAAGACGAGAGACTAGTGCCTTTAGGGTTTATGTAGTCAATTATATCAACACATTAACTTGGAGAGACAACAATGATTATACTTGTCTAAAAGATAACAAGGTATTTCTCCTATCCTTAGCCTCTTGAAAAATATTTAATGCAATAATAACTAAAGAAGCTTCTAAATTGAGAGCACTTTAGGGCTCTATAAGTTTGTCTAAACAAGATCTGCTTAAGCAAAACTAGAAAAATAAAGAGCAAGAAAGAAACACCTTATGTTTCTTACTCCTAGGTTCTGAAGCAAGCAATTTAATAATCTTAAATATGAACAATTAAACATACCATAGACATTTATCGTGAAATGAAAATTGCATATTTACTTACTTCACCAAGAATAATCAAGCACAAAACCCTATATTTGCTAAAATTTCACCAAGAAATGATCCAAAATGCATTGAAAATAGCCTCCAAGCAAGTGTGCCTTGGTAATTTCAGCCAATAACCCCTTTAGGGAGAAAATCTCAGTCCTCCCTCTTGTGAGAGGTGAGTTATGTAAAAATGAATGTAGTTTATGCTTATTTATACTAAAATTTGACCCTTGATTAATTTTAGGTCAAAATTAAAGGTTGACTTGGCCAATTTACAATAAAATCCAATTTTGACATAATAAGAATTAATTAGCGCCTAAATACACCTCCAAGGGTGACGTCGTTCCCTTCTAGAGTGGCGTTGAGGCCCTAAGGTGCAAAATTGAACCTAAAAGGTAGGGTGATTGGCCTCCAAAGGCCCCAAATGAAGCCCACACGTTCCACTAGGCTCATAAATGCCTCTGAAAAGAAACATCTATCTATAGATGATGTCCAAGGTCATGATGGTGACATCATGGGCCTTAAAGGGCCAAATTCCATCTAGAATATCAAGATCCCCCTCGGTCTAGGTCTGACATAGTGCCTCCAAAGGAAACATCCTTCTTTCTTCCTGGTGCAAATATTCAATGTCTTATTACCCATGGCTAAGATTACAACATCCATATGTGGGATTTAAGCCCCCCATGAAGGTCTGAGCTAATAATTCCCTTATGTTTGTCATTCCACTAGGAAAATTCCTACAACAAAAACGAATACCTCCTATAGGGGTTCATAAGTCACATGGATCATAACATGTAAATCACATCCAATAATTAACTTACCCAAACATGTGCATCAAACCCCCCTTTAACCTAGACTAATGCTCAAAGACGTTATGAAATTTGACAAGTTAGGTTTGGAGAAGGTCTCAGGGAATCCTATTGGGCTAACCTCTCTTAAGTTTGGGGTGTTTCCTAGGTGGGATCTTTTCCAGATAATGTAAGTGTATGAGGTTGTATGGGGTAAGTGTTTGGGAATAGGGTGCATGTGATAACAGGGAAATACAAAATATTACTTGTGGGTGCCTTTGTATAGGGAGAGATGCACCTTGTCATAAATGTTAATGTTTCCTATCCCATTCATTTCTTTTTACCCTTAGCTTTATTGGTTTTTATCTTTTTCTTTTATGCTTCAAGGGAATATTTGAGGGCCATTTTATTGGCTTGATGACTAGAGGTGACAACGTTATCCATAAACATTTCATGGAGATGAGAAGGTTGGATCATGATGAGACCCCCTTTATGTTGGTTCTACCACCAAGAGCCACTACCCTGGTTTGGTGACCAAATAGGTGGTAGTCTCATACAACTACAGGCCCATGGTCATAATAGGCTGACTTGTGATGAGACCTCATATCCATCAACTAGTACCTTGAGTGTTTATGTATCTTATGGGTCCCATTTTCTTACTGAGAATATTTTCATTGATTTATTGGGGATCCCTGGGTGAAGCATATCAAAGGTTTAAATATTGATTTTTAACTCTTGCCAACTACTTTTACTCTCTGGGACTTTAGCCCCTTCTTCCCACGAGGTAAGGTACAACCCTTCCTAGTGTATCTAAACCCAATTCTGAAACCAAGGTACGAGAGATGAGAGGAATAAATATGGAAAGTGGTAAGTATGGAGGGAAAAGACGATGACCTTTCATAGACCCACCCAGTGGAAACCCATCCTAAAGGGAGATCAACTTACTAGGGAACCATGTCACCCTTCCAGGTATGAACGAGGAAAATAGCATAATTTCCAAGAAAAAATCATGAAATGAAGAAGAATTCAATGGAACATATTCAAGTGCTTCAAAAATAAGAGTGACACATACATGGATACTTGGACTAATCACCTCATGGAGAAAGACTTATTTCTACTTCAGGACCAGGCTGGTGGGATGGATACTATTGTTGTTGATAAATGGACTGCATTGAAGAAAATAGGGGCCCTCTGGGGCCATTCTTAAGTCATCTGTCTCTTGGTACTCCATGTATAGGACATGTGGGCCTTGATACGTGATATGCTTAGTTATCCCTAGGCTAAGGGATAACATGGTTGAGGCATTAGTCAAGTCGAAAGGCATGACCAACCACTCAAAAAGGCCTTCTTTGGTCTTGAAGGTTATCTTCCACACATCAATTTTCTCAATCGGCACTTGGTGGTAACCTAAATTCAGATCGGTCGTACTAGAAAATTTGGATCCCTTGATTTGATCGATAATATCATCAATATGGGGAATTGGGTACCATTTCTTGATTGCGATCTTGTTCATGGCTAGGTAATCAATATAAAGTTTCCATGTCCCATCCTTCTTATGTACTAGAACAATTGGACTCCCAGAAGGTGTGGATATTGGTTATATGTGGCCCTTAAAAAGTATCTCTTGGATATGGTGTTTGATTTCTTCATTCTCCATAACAAAATGCATATATACAAGGTCGTTGGGAAGACAGGAAATGAGTGTCAGATCAATTGAGTGATTTACCTGAAAATACGAAGGCACCCCAGTAGGTGAGGTGAATATCAATTTGTACTCCTCGACTATTTCGTCCACTTGTTGTTGTTGGGTAGAGAGACCCCGTGTAGAGGCTTTGGCAATTGCATTTAACTTTTGTTCACCTTTCGATCGAACCATACAGAGGAAAAATCTCATGGTCTGAGAAACCAACTTTTTTCACTGCTTCAAAGAGATCAAAGAGACCACAGTATTTGTGACTACCTCTGATACCCAAATAATAATATTTCAAACATGTTGTCTTGTTGATGTCTTCCTCCTTTATCCTTACTTAATGATAGCATGATCTCAAGTTAATCTTCGAAAATATTCTTATACCCTTTAGTTTGTCAAACAAATCATAAATTATTGGAAAATGATACTTATTCTTTATGGTAACCATATTAAGATGCCTATAATCAATACACATCCTTAAGGTTCCATCATTGTTCTTCACAAAAAGAATAGGGGCTCCCCAAGGAAACACACTTGGGCATATATACCCTTTTTTTCAAAAGTTCTTCAAGCTTCATCTGCAACCCTTTTAGTTCTTGTGTGCCCATTTTATAGGTGTCTTACACACTGGGGAAACTCTTGGCACCAAATCAATAGAGAAATCAATGTATCGCTTTGGTCGAAAACCTAAAATTTCTCTAAAAACATCTTCAAAATACCTCAAGCCTAGATGGTCTTCATTTCTTTCCACTTTTTTTTGGTTTCCTCTTCCATATGGGTTGAAAACATTTGACATCTCTTTCTGAATATCTTCTTCAACTGCATATCTAAAATTTCTTTAACAACTACATCTCTTGGAATGCCTTGAATCTTTCCTTGCTTCCTTCCTCATCCTGACATGTGATTTTCTTGTTCTAACATTCTAGGACAACATGATGTTTTTCCAACCAATCCATTCCATCCAGATAATCATATGAACCTAATGGTATGATGTTTACATCTAGCTCTGTGACAATCCATTCATGTCTATTAGAAAATCTTCAACCAACTCATTGATTTTCCTCTTATCCCCCTATGACTAACTAAATTAACCAATATTTCTTATGCTTACTTATTTTCAAGTGAAATATTTCAATGATATTATCATTTATGTAACTATGGATAGCTACAGAATAAATCAAAATTTATATGGGTTGGTTTTCAATATTACCTTTCACTTCAATCATGGGGGATTGATACTTTGCATGCTTGTTTTCCAAGGCTGCATAAATCCTTTGCATGATTCCTCCCATGTCTTTCATTGTTTTAGCCTCCTGAATGTTGTGGACATTCCTCATTATTTCTCCTTTTTGAGGGTAGTCCCTATATAAGTGATTTCCCTCACATCCCTAACATTGAGAAGGCTACTGCATTGGACTTTTTCCAAATGAATCTGCATTCTTTTTCTCATTTTGGGCTACTTGGCCTTTCTGATTTTCTTAGGAGTTATTTCTTAAAAAGGGTAGTTTAGATCCTTTCTGCATTTTATATTTTTTCCCTTTCATATTTTCATTCCAAGACTTTTGGAAAAATGGTCTTCATTTTATTTTCTCATAAAGATGTCTTGCTCTCCCTATGGTTTCCTCTAAGGTCTTGGGGTTATCATATTGAATCTTGTCACTGTCGAAGAAGGGTAACCCATTTATAAATATTTGGATTTTAACCTTCTCATATGTTATGAAGTAAACATACTTCAACAATTCAAAGAACCACTTCTCATATTCCTCCATTGTCATGATTCCCAACTTGAGTTCAAAGAAATATTTCATTTTTCTCTCATAGTAATGCTTAGAAAAATATTTCTCTTGGAAATATCCTTTGAACATCTTCCATGGTATCCTTTTCTCATTGAGGTTCTTGGCTTGCTTAAGTTGATCCCACCACATGGTTTCCTTCCCTTGCAAGTGGTAGTTGGAAATTCTGGCTTCTACCCAAGAGGGGTAATCATTCAAATGGAAATATTTATTTGTTTCCAATAGCTAGGCCTCTTCCTCTTCTGATCCTTTCATGTGTTCACCATTGAAAGTAGGTGGCTTTATTTTCCTAAGTTCACCTTGCAATATGTCTACCTCAGGAATTCTTCTTTTCCTCCAAACATGAGACACACTTAGGTTTCTTCCTAGTCCTAAACTTGCATGATTTATTCTAGTGGATTGGCTTGGAGAATGATGGTTCCTTCTCATGCTTCTTGACTTCCTATTATTTCCATGATCATCCTTTTTTCTATGGGATCTAGATGTTGATACTTGTCAAGCACTAACTGTTGTCTTGGTGCCAGAATATTTATTGACATGCTTATGCAACATGTTTAAGCTATGAAGTATCTCTTCCTTAGCCTTCATAATCCTTTAATTATCATGTCTATAGCTTTTCACTTCCCTATGCAGGCTTCTCATAGTGACAGACTCTTTCCTATCTCTTCTTCCATTTGACTCTGTCTCAACATTCACCATGCTGACATGCAAACCTCTAATCTCTTCCTCACGACTGTAAGATTCTTGAGCATATTCCATAACTCTATTCCTCATATAAGAACTAAAATTTATTTCTGTACCTCTAACTCTACAAGAAATGTGCATGTAATAATTACGATAAGAACATGTGTATTATAAAATATTTCATTAATTAGAATACATGTTGTTTCCTTATCAATTTATGAAGGAAATATTGCATCAATTCACACTATGATTCCCTAGATGAATTCCTCTCTGAAATATCTTTCCAATGGATATACTCATTCTCCAATCTGATCTCTGAGATGAAATTTATGGATTTTTGAAAAACCCATTTTCACCCCTTTCTGTGCATTTTCTCTACTAGTACAATTTTATTGAAATGCCAACTTCTATCAACTACAGAAGAAAATATGTCAGGAAATGGAGAAAATTTTGTCGGATACATAGATAATAATAACAACATGTAATTCATAACAACTCTCATAATTTCAATACCATGTTCTGGTAAAAGACTATAACAATATGGAATCTGCAACTTTGTCAATTTTCACTCTTTTTTCCAAATAGAATTTTTAGCAGAACTGACTATCTCTAAATTTGTGCATTTTTGGGAAAATTTAATTATACCAAAGTTGTTTGTCTTGATGAGTATATAAAAATTTGACTAAATAAAATTTTCTAGTTTTGTGATCTAGGGTCCCTTTTCCTTCTCTAAAAATTTCAAAAATTCTCAAAAAGTGGCCCAGAATAGTGGATTTTGGCCTATTTCAGTGTTCTCATTCCAATCCCCATAGGATTTATTCAGTTCCTTCATGGGTTACTTATGTCCACTCTTTTTGAAATATCCCCAAGATTTTCGTCTTACACTCGACTTTTATCAATGATCCGAACCGAGATCTTAAAAAAACACTATTTTGCAATTTTTGCCAAATTCAAGAAGAATTAGACAAGGGTGCTCTCTGACGCTTTTGTATATATACTCTCTGTGGAAAATACCCATAAGTTTCATCCTAATCCGATATACTTTGATCTAATTATGGAAAAAATAAGAAAATGTCTCTAGACTTCATTTTTTTTTCGAAACTGTGGAACAATTATGCCTATGTACAATTTGTGTCATCGATCCCAGGTCAGAAGAAATATGAACCATTGATCTACTCTCTGTTGGCCATCGATGATTGATGTTCTCCTTTGGCATGAATAATACTTCCCCAAACTGTCGACCCAACCGTCGACCATCAACCCAACTCCCTTGACGACTAACTTGCACACAACTCCAAACCAACTGACCTAGTCATTAACTCTCGATCGTTGATGACCATTATTGGAAAATGGAACTCTCAAAAACTTTGGTTGATGCCCGACCATTGTCCCATATGCGATCGACGATCCCCAATGGTTATCAAATGCAGTTTCCTTATGTCTGCATGAATTGTAGAGACATGTGATTAGTGTGGATGATCGTTTCCTTCCCTAGAATGTAATACTTCCACTTTTGACATGCCTGCACAATGGAGTAAATGTCTTTTTCATATGTGGGGTATCTCTGAAAAACATCATATAGAGTTTCAATGTGATAGCCTACCAGATGAGTGAGGACTACACCGATAGCATAATTTGAAGCATCTGTCTCAATCTCAAATGGTCATTGTAGGTCTGGAAAAATGAGGATTGGGGCTAAGCAGAGGCTGGATTTCAGATCCTTGAATGCTTTCTATTCTAGAAATAACCACACAAAATCATGCTTCACGCCAATCTTGGTCACCTGTCTTAGGGCCCAAGCGATATGAGAGAACCCCAACAAAAACTACTAGTATAATTTAACAAGGCCCAAGAAGTTGCAGAGCTCAGTCATTATTTTCGGGGCCAACCAATTGTGGATGACATGGATCTTGGTTGGATCCACATGTACACCATGCTCATCCAAAATGTATCCCAAATATTCAATTATTTGCATGCCAAAGGAACACTTCTCCAAATTGGCATATAACTTGTGTTTTTGCAGGGTGCCCAATACTTGTTGAATATGCTCCAAATGTTCCTCCCAAGTATTTTTGAAGATGAGGATCTCATTGAAATATACAAACACAAACTAGTTTGTGAATGGTCGTAATATATGATCCATCATCCGCATGAATGTGGTCGAGGCATTAGTCAAGATGAAAGGCATGACCAACCACTCAAAGAGGCCTTTATTGGACTTGAAGGTTCTCTTCCACACATCAATTTTCTCAATCGTCACCTGGTGGTAACCTAACTTCGGATCAATCTTACTGAAAAATTTGGCTCCTTTGAGTTGATCGAGAATATCATCAATCTAGGGAATTGGGTACCAGTTCTTGACTGTGATCTAGTTCATGGCTAGGTAATCAATACAAAGTCACCATGTCTCGTCCTTCTTTTGTACTAGAACAATTTGACTCTCACAATGTGAGGAATTTTGTCAGATGTGGCCCTTCAAAATTATCTCTTGGATTTGGTGTTTTATTTCTTCATTCTCCATAACAGAATTCCTATATACAAGGTTGTTAGGAAGAGGGGCAGCGGGTGTCATAATTCACCTGAAGATTCACCCATTGAAAGGATCTTCTGGTGAATCTTAGGATGTTCGTGATGTGATCTTGAATGGCTCGAGGGGTATTGAAGAAGAATATTTGGGATTTATCATTTCTAATAAAGGTTCATGAGGTCTCACTGAAGTCATTGAGGATGATAAGGATTTGGTGGGATTATCTGATGTTATGGGTCCCCATTATCATAATGTAATTAAAAAATTGATTGTCTGAAATAGGGGGTGGTAGACCATGTGTTATAGGATAATCCCCCTATGGACAAGTGGATTCCCTCTTGGGATATAGACTCCTAAGACCAAGACATAAAGGGTGCTAATGTTGGTCACTGACATCCTTTTAAACCTAGCTAAACTAATGTATAGAGAAGAGGAAGAAAGGTGTACCTTTTCAACGATGTTCATCCTTGCACAGTCCAATTTGATCTTTGGTCCCCAAGCTCCTTGTTGTTGCAAGAGTTGAATCTAGGTTGTAATAGAGCCAAGCCTTAGCACATTTTTAAAAGAAAAAATTATTTGTTGTTCGGAACTTGACTTGGGTTGCAACAAGACAATCCCTGAAAATTGATTTTGAGTGTACTTCTGACCTAATACACTCAGAGGAAGTTCTCTCAACGGCCAAGGGATCTTTACTCAGGAATATTCAATAATCACAGTAAGAAGGTCAGATTTCTTATCAGAGAATATTTTTAATAAGGTTGGGGGTTGCATGGATTTTGAAAAGACCTACTGGGCGATGGATTCAAGTGAAAACCAAAGAAAAGAGATCATAGCAGTGATCGTATTACTTGTGGAAAATGAGGCAAAGTAAGTCTATCTTTCAGCTATAAATAATCATTATATAATAGCAGAAAAAGAAAAGGAAAAGGCCATCACACTGAAAGCATCTATCAAGGATGAATTTCCACTACAACTTTGGAGGAAAAAACTGAAGGCTGATAACTAGATGCAAAGCACTTATTTGGATTGAATTCTGACCAGACACCATCAAAATAGAACACTTATCAACTGTGTGTAAGGAGCATGTAAAATGAATTCCAAATAGATTTTAGCTCAGTCGATAAAGGAACAGATAGATAATATGCCAAAAAGAGAACATAGTGAAAGAATTGACCGTGATGAATCTCACAATATCAAGTAAAAATGTCACTCTGTATAACTCCATTCTGGGCTTTCAAAATAACTCTGTGTTCCAAAAGGAGCTCTCTACAAAAGAGGTTTCCCCCCAGGCTCCCCCCGGGCTCCCTTTCATTACAATAGATGAACCTTTATATAAAAATTCCTTCTCTCAAGGATGTTGAATCCACGTCATAGGATAACTAACTGAAAATGAACTAACTTCAACCGTCTTTAACTAATCATAACAACAATCCAAACTAATTTAAAAGAACAAAAAAAATCCTAATTTCCGAACTCTTTATAACAGTGTACGTATTTGATTCGCCTCCATGCGCAAAAATCTCTGAAGTTGTCAGGAGTTCATAATGAATAACTGGATCAATATTAGGAATATCAAGACCACGGACAGCTACATCAGTAGCAATTATCTCTTTAAAGCGTCCTTTCGCAAAAGCCAGCAAGAGTCTTCTCTCACTGATTCAATGAAATATCACCATGCAGAAATTCACAGGAAAGGACCCGACCTAGTGCCATTGATAGACAATCAACATCTCGCTTTGTTTGATTTAAAACGATACATTTAAATATTTCCTAGAAAGCTTATGCACCCAAGAGCTCCTTTTATGCTTCTGCCAAAAAATTTGTTGCTGCTGCAGCAACAGACTGTTCTTCAGCTAAATCATGTTTTCTTTTCTTCTTTTTACCATGATCTTCGCATGACTTATGATCAGGTCCCATTCCTTTACTTATATCCGGCATATCACACATTTTCTCTGTTGTAAGATCGGGTAATGAATGCTCGATAAAACGAGTTGTTGCTTGTGCATTTAAGGTTGTCATAGGACGTGTTGTACTCCTATCGATATAATATTATATCCTATTGGTATACAAATCCAATCTCTCCAGCTTTCTCTTTACATTATGCTCGTCTAGAGATTCCCCGCTGCACCTTAAAAGTGAATAATGTCACAATTGCCATGGCCAAAATGAGAAATGTGTGAGCATGATCTATAGGGGATAATTCAGCCAAGACATCGGGATCGAAAGCCGCCAATACTTCTCTGAGATTGGATTCGACTTCCTCATAGTTCATGTTAATAGCTTCAATGGATTCAACCATATCTGCAGGGACTGTGTTGCTACAATCGTTCGTCGTTCTCAAAACCCTTCAAGCCATTGCATCAACACAAAGCCCTCTCCGTCGACGCAATGATGGAACCATGAATTCGGCTTTCGGACTTTCAGAGGAAGTAGCATAATGTTAAAAACGATGATCAAAATCCCAAAATGGCGAGATTGATGCTCTTTGTGGTGTTTTGTGCATGCGGCACGTGTTGTAATGTATTTGGTGATTTATTTGCTGTTTGCACTCAGGAGGTGGTCCACGTATTTAAACAATTCTTCCTTTCATGGAATTCACCCTCGTCTGCATCCTCCAAATCATCCAGTAAACCATGACATGACGTTTGGAACTAACGCATAGTCCTGCTCCATCAGATCCTGAAGGTTCCCAACATTTTCTTCATCGAGTTCTATTGATTTCAACTTGGTTGGAGATCACACTGACTTGCAATGGAAAATGCAAGTTCGAAGTATTTGCCTCCCAGAATTGCTTTAGTAATTAGTTTGTGGGTCGGTCTTCCTGCACCATGGCCAGGTTTGGTATCAATTCAGCCAATAACGGGGTTGGTCTGTGGGATATTCTCCATGCTCTTACATAGAGTATATTGCATCATTGCTAGGAGTTTCAAAGAGTGGAGTGGCACAACACGGTCGTCATGATCTGCTGTTAATAACATTGTAGCAGGATACTTTAAATTCTTGTCCGGGTATCTCCCATGGTGTCTTTACATTGCGCAATGGTGAGTATTTAATTTGTCGATGGAATTCTTCTTCCTTATCTGAAGAGCCATAATCAGTAGTCCACGCGTGGCCAATAGTAAATTTATGAAAACACAACATGTCCATAACACCCACATGAACCAGTGCGCAACCAAATAGGTCAGGTCTCTGATGTACAAGATGCAACAAGAAGTCCACCATTATTGCCTCCTTCAATACATAACTTCTTAGGTTGTGTATACCCCTTTGATATAAGGAACTCGGTGGAAGATATGAAATCATCAAAGCAAAATTTGTTTTTTGGAAAGAGAGCCTGATTTATTCCATTCTTCTCCATATTCACTGCCACCACGAATATTTGCAATAGAAAAAACTGCCCCTAAATGTCTTGAAATGACAATGCGACCAACACTAAAGCTTGGGGTGATGCTAATGTTAAAGCCCCCATAACCATATAATAGAGTTGGATGAGAACCATCAAGAGCAATGCCTTTCTTGGATACAATGAACATTGGTATCTGAGTTCCATCCATGCTGGTTATGAAAAAATGTTTAGCCTCAAACTCTGTTCGATCAAAGCCTGGAACAACAGTCTCTCTAAAAACCACAAACCCTGGTTTTTCCACATCTAGGTTGCATCGATAGATAATGCCAGGGGTAACAAATCTTGTAAAACCAATAAATATCTCCTTGTCTTTACTCCTTCCTAATATTCCAAAAATTGATCCAATATCTATTGGCAAAATATGAAGCAAATTTCCAGATTGCAAGTCTCGTATTTGCAGAACATACTTGACATCACTTAAATAGCTTAATAGAAGTTGATTTCCATTGACACAACAAGATGATTCAAGCACGTCCTTCTCAGATTATCCAACAACGTCACTCCAAGCTTCCAGCTTTCACTTGTATATTTCGAACCCTGGCATGTTGATAGGCTGCTTCAAGCGCATGTAACGTTATCTGAAAATTATTACTACTGGTGCACTAGACATGTATCAGATCTACTCCTGTGCGCCATTTTAGATTTCTGTCAAAACATAAGTTCCATATTGAATTATACAAGTGCCTAAGTAATATAAGAAATTTTCAATATCTGTTACAACACTCCTCAATAAGTCCTGCAAAACAAACAAAGACAGAACAAGCTTCTTATTCTATTAAGATTAGCTTGAAACTAGATCTATCTAATAGAGACAATTTCATGTAGAATAAACACAGCCTTGAAAGAAATAGGCCAAAGACATATGTATATTAATGAAATCAAAGTAAAGTGATTACAACCATGATGTAGATGCAGCAACTTCACCAAGCTCTATTTTTCCAGCCCCTTTCTCAAATAATCCACCATCAAAATGAATATGCTTTACCGGTTATCTCCCTTATGAGATCATAAGTTTGATGCCTCTAAAATGATTTTCACCATGAGAAGGCCTCCTTATATAAGCTTGGAGAGTCCAAACCACCTTAGAGATCCTTGGGATAGGTTGAGGATATTTTTCCATCAGTTGTGGATCCTCCCTAAGAGCCAACCTTGACCTCAGATTTGAATCCAACTAACTCTAGAGATGAGGGGTATTTTCCCCTTATTTTCCTCAAAAATCAAAGATTCCCTCAAACATCCCAGTGCTCCCTCAGAATGGGACACCGATTGTTGCAATGCTCCCCCAAGGGTAGGGAGTGCTATCACTCTCTAACAGTGGGTAGGGGAGTGTTGGCCTTCAAAATTGATTTTTAAGTGGTTTTCTTCATGGCAAATGCTTTGTACTCTTCATCAAATGATTTCTCTTCCTTAAACCAGTCTTTAAGGGTGTCTCAAGTGTCCTTGTGATGTCATTAGAGACATGACATAAGAGAGATGGCAGTATGATTTTTGCAACGCTTGTGGCCAAAATGCGAGACTTGCGACACTTGTAATGATGACAATAGGTCATCATTGAAGTGAGTAATTTTGATGTGTAACAGATTGCCCCCCAAAGTGTGAAGTTAGAAGACGTGATGACTGAAGTACTTTGTAGACTTTTTCAAGCAAGGGTATCGACGTGGAGAACCTAATAGAAGCTTCACATAACCATACAACAAATATTATGACATGTTTCAAACCCAAGGCAGGCATACCTATGCTTGGGTGATAAAGACTTGTAAGATATGGCTACCATAAGATACACTACGGATCCATAATTATATTGACAAAAAAGTATAAGCATTGAATATACAATGTGGATCTATACTCCCATGTCATGAATTGATCATAACCATGAAAAATACACAGTGGATCTACGAGACAACAAGACATAGCCACGGACCAATACAAGGTGGATCTATGTGATAGTATATGTGTCAATATTCAAGAGAAACTCCATCACAACCTAGGAAAAGTACATATCAGAGTGATCAATCAACCCAGGTTCTTCTTATCGATCCTGATGCAGTACGAGTCTAACCATGTGAATAAATGTTCTGATGTCAAACATGGCAGAAACCACTTGATTACTGGTCGATGAGGTAAACCATTAACAAGTGCAAGGGAAATCACCATGGATGTCAATGATTCCCAAGGTACCCTAGTACATTCCAGTGAATGTGAATAGATGAGTTGAAGTCGAAAATCCGTGGAATCATCCGATCAGGGGTCAATTATATAAAACCACTGTCAGAAGTGAGGAGGCCTTCCATTGAGGCATGCAGGTCCTAAGGTACTAACTGGTTTCTAAGTCTAGTTCCCAGATAATGTGTTGAAGTCGACAAGAACAGACTCATCAAAGGAGGGCCTTGATGTATCCCCCATCAACGACAAGAAACTGACACATATATGTAAATTGGTGGATCAAATGAATATGGACTGACACAGGTATTGAAACAAGATATTTGTGATGGTTGACTCTCAAGGTAGATACTTCCCTTGAACACTAAGGCACAACAACAGAAACATGACATGGACCAAAACATGATGATGCAATGGACACTATGACTTTCTTTGGGTGACCCAAAGGAGTAAAGAAACTCAAATGATTGGTTCAGTGCAGAGGTTCAATGGATTAAAATGTATGAAAATACAAATTGTCATGTTCAAGGGCGACCGTAATAGTGACCTGTAATGTTCCCAAAAACTTCTTGGCTTACTTCCTTCAAATTGTTTCCCCCATCCAGATAGACGAGTACCTCTTTTTAATTTAACAAGCTTGAAGAGGGTAACACATGCTCGATATAACTCACCTTCGGTAAGTCCCTCTTCCTTTGTTTAATGAACTAGAAGAAGTAAATATTTGGTCATGTATGGGCCCTTCAATGTATGATTATTTTTAACGAGTCCAGAGAAGGTAAACTCGGTTATCTTTTATGTTTAGAGAGTCTGAAAAGAACTTAAAGATGACTCTAGTGTTGTCTTTTTTCGTAATGTTAATCTCGTGAGGCCGAAAAAGAGATAAATTATCACTCGAAAGATGCCCTTTCAAACCTTTTAACAAGTGTCAAAGGAAGCAAGATCACTCAACAATATTTTCATGTTTAGAGAGTCTGAAAAGAGCTTAAAGACGACTCTAGGGGGTTCCTTTTTTGTGTATCCATGCGATATCAAAAAAGACATAAAATTTTACTCAGTTGTTTTCTCATGTATTTACAAGTGTGAGAATGAACTAAGACTATTCTCATTACTCTTCCCCCAGATTGAAATACGCCCTTTCAAACCTTTTAACGAGTGGGAGAGTACGAAAGATCACTCGATAATCTTTTCACGTTTAGAAAGTCTGAAAAGATCTTAAAGACAACTCTAAGGGGTTCCTTTTTCGTGTATCCATGCGAGTCCGAAAAAGAGATAAAATTACTCGGTTGTGTTCTCATGTATTTTCGAGCATGAGAAAGAACAAAGACTAAGCTCGGTATTGGTTTCATTTTGAAACAAGCTTGAAACAAAATTAAACTATGCTTGTAAATTCCCAATGTAATTTCCAAAGGTTTGGATACCCATGGATGGTTGGTATTCTACCCCCAGCTTGAAAATCTAGTGGCATAACTCCAAAAAGATAATCAAAGGCTGGAGACATGCCCCCCAAGCTTCAAATAATTCACCGACTTTAAGGTTGTCACCAATTTTTGTACAAGATGAAGAAAAAGGATCAGGGTGGATGAAATGAAGGTTCAAATACAAGACCTAACGAAAGACTCGACTTGGTATGAGAGGTGATTGTTTCATTTTTTAACGAGATTGACATAGGAAAATAACTGTGTTCAAGGCTCTGGGTTTAGTCCCCAGATTTTTGTTTCATTTTTTAACGATCTTTCCACATAGAGAAATACTATGTTCAAGGCCTATGTTTCATTTTTTAACGAGCTTTCCATAGAGAAGAGAAACTATGCTCATGACTTATTCTTGATCATGGCTTCCAAGAGGATAATGCTCTGGAAGAAAACCATGTCAAGGGACAAAACTCGGTCATGGCTTCCAAGAGATCTTCACTGGATGGAAGAACAATTCTCTGGAAGGAACACATGTGAAGGGCCATGATAGGGGTAAGGAGATCAGGCTCCAATAGCCATACCGAAGAGATCACCATGTCAACTACCGGATCTAAGTCATCGGAAGTTGAAGTCATGGGAGAAAACGTCACATAATTGACCTGTGGCAGGGGTGATACCCACTGCATATAAGAACCGTGTAGGG
This sequence comes from Picea engelmannii, assembly GCA_009831015.1. NCBI lineage: Eukaryota > Viridiplantae > Streptophyta > Pinopsida > Pinales > Pinaceae > Picea > Picea engelmannii. The sequence goes on from ML798962.1 coordinate 88,599, forward strand.
AGGTCATTGGGTTGATGGTCATGTCAGGGACAATAAACGAAAAGTTGATCAATAGTCACCATTCTTCCATCGTGCAGGAAATATATCACATGAAAAAGAGTGGACACAATAGCTTTCATGGAATAGACATAATCTCTCCCAAGGAGTAAATCGAAATCCAAGGGGTCATGTACTACCATAACATCAATAAAGATAGTTTTCCCTCTCAAAGTTACGGGAAGCTGAGGAAGGATCCCTGAAGGGTGATTGTTTCTTACGTTAAAAGCGAACAAAGTTTGGGTAATCGGCACAAGATGAGGATAACCCAAAGCTTGCCAAGAAATAGAAGACAAAATACTAAAGGATGACCCTTCATCTATCAGCACATGAGGAACATCCCGACCACAAAACTGTAATGTAATATTGAAGGGAATGTGAGAGGGAATATGAGGTCCAATTAGCACACCCCAATCAAAAAGTGTTGGACACACCTACCACACTTAGAGGGGGGGGTGAATGAGTGTGGGGATCTTCTTTCCAAAACTTCCCTCTTACACAAAACTCATTAGTTAGCATTCGGCATTTACTCATTAATCATTTTTTTCATTAATAATCAGTTAGATGTGAATACATATCAGCAACATATATGAGCAATATATCATCAACAAATCATCTCCACAAGGAACACAAGATGTATGCACAATTTTCTTTTTATTATGGACTTCAATCCGAGGATTTTTCAGCAACAAATGAATAGAGTACAACTCTACAAGAGAACCAGCTCTATATGCAAGACTCATCTTACATTATCAGCACCAACTGAGATGAGGCAACAATCCTCAATATATACCAATCTATACCATAAACAAGAGCATCAACCATGCACCAACCTGTGCCAAACAACCTGTAATCAACCTGTACCATAAACAAGTGCATCCAACCATGTGTCAAGTATATACCAATCATGTTTCACCTACTCATAACCAATTATTCATCAATATGTACCAAAATCATCAACTATACACCTCATGTACGTGCCAACTCATCAACTGATTGTCTCAACCATGACTAGTTTTGGATTAGTCAACAACCCTAACTTGAAATAATCATAACTTTGTACCTGTAATGAATAAATATCTGAAACTGATACACAATTTTCTTTAGTGTGTTTTATGTAATTTCTCCAGGTGGAACCACTTGTAGCCTCTCAGAAAAGGAGTTATACAAAAAATGGCATACCTTGTTGAATTTTGTATTATTCTAGAGAGCGACCTTGTAGAGTGTTCCCCACACTGAATATTTTTTGAATCGATCTAAACATGTTCCAGAGAATACTACAGACTGTAATCTAACCAACACAATTTGTCTCACTAAATTTGGATCTATTATGAAGAAGTTATGACGTTTTTACCCGAAACACTTGTTTTTGACTAGTTTCGGGACTGGTCACAAACCCTATTTTCCATGGAGAGTAACTCCCAAAATACAATGACCCATAAGTTTAAGTTTTAACCATAAATACTTGGATATGTTTTGTCACTTTCATAGCAATTTCAGGATTTGAAGCATTATATAAAAAAAGTTATAGTGAAAATGGTGAGATGACTTGTAAATAACATACCTTAGAAAGCACCATCAAAAGAATTTATCCTTCCTTACATTTCGGCCTTCTTTTATTCACTTTCCTTATAATTTTGGCTTAGATATCCTTGGTTACCTCAGTCACCTATATATATTCAATATGATCAAGTGTTCCACACCAAAAATTCTCAAGAATCTCTCCATCAATACTCCAAAAGATATTCTCACAAGAAGCTCTCCATTGATCCACAAAAAGAATGATCTACAAGAGACCATTTCTATCTTATTTATACTTTCATCCTCTAGGTAACTTAACCAATTTTTAGGTCAGTTAACCCATTTCTAGGTCACTTAACCTATTTTCCTTATTTTAGGGTTAACCACTTTCCATAAATAGAAAGTTCTCTAGTACTTTATCATTTAAATATTTCTTCTTGATTTTGTCACCTTACTTTATCATTTCTCGATTTTGTCACTTCTCTTGATTATTTAAATAATCCACTTTGAATTTGTCACTTTAATTTATCATTTAAATAATATTAACCCATTTCTAGGTCACTTAACCTATTTTCCTTATTTTTAGGGTTAACCACTTTCCATAAATATTCCTTCTTGATTTTGTCACCTTACTTTATCATTTCTTGATTTTGTCACTTCTCTTTATTATTTAAATAATCCACCTTGACTTTGTCAGTTTACTTTATCATTTAAATAATGATTTCTTCTTTTAGGTCACTTTGACTTCTTTGACCTTGGGGGTCCTTCATCTTCGTAAGGCCATAACTCTCAAACCATGAGGAGTTATGCGACATTCCACATACCACCATAAATGGCATGACAAGAACTATCCATCTAGGATAGTTTCACCAACAATTTCCTTGATCTTCATCTCATTATTCCACATACAAGAATGGGTCCTCCAACCATTCTTCTAGGATAACTCAATCCGTAAAGCGTCTTATGAGGGATTTCACCATAAGGGGACCACTTTGGACGTCATCCGTTTATGCGCCTTATCAATCATGATAAGACAATAATGAGAGCATGGGTCCTCCAATCATTCTTCTAGGATAACTCAATCCGCAAAGCGTCTTCCCGTGAGGGCTTTCACCATAAGGGAACCACTTTGGAGTTCATCCATTTGTGCACCTTATCAATCATGATAAGACAATAATGAGTCATCTATACATTTTTCCAACAA
>ML798962.1:98023-109129 GCA_009831015.1 Picea engelmannii
TACCAATGAAACCACATCGATCCATCTTCATCATGTATTAATGACAACTCATTGATCCATCTTCATCTATGCATTCTCATCAAGGACAATACATATTATATTACATCAATCATCAATCAATCAATCCTTTGACATCAATCAATGCCATCAATCAATCAAACCATTGGCATCAATGACAACATGATCCAACAAAAAGGATGGCCTCATGACTTGGAGGGGGTTTCATAGGAGAGGGAGGAATCCACCCCAACATGGTAGATTCTATATCAACGAGAAAAATGTGGGCAGAATCAGGTTTACTTTCTAGTGAGAGAGTAGGATCGATTGATAATGACATCAAATTGACCACTTGGGTTTCATTCTCCAAGGGGAGAATGGGGTCGACAGGTGGAAATAGATTGTCTGCTTGGGTTGCACTCTCTAACGAGAGAGCGGGATCGACCAAAGATGGGATCATATCAACAACTTTTTCAACTAGTTCAACTAAGGATGTGACCATATTGACAATATTATCAACTCGACTGACCGATGAAGGGACTGGAGTAACCACTTTGGCACTCATTAGAGGAGGAGTGGGATTGACCACATTGTCACTCTTCAGATGAAGGGTGGGACTGACCAATGCAGATATTGGATCAATCACTTGGGTTTCACTATTCATATGAAAAGTGGGGTTGATCGATGACAGAACTGGATCAGCTACTTTGGTTAGTGGTTCTAATCAAGGATGAAACTAGATTGACCACCTGATCAACCAAACTGACTAGGGATGGAACCGGATTGACCATTCCATCAACTAACAATGGGTTGGGGGAAATCTTACGATAACCAGCTGGAAGTTGAGGCTTTTCCAAAAGAGAAGAAGCCTCTTCCATACGAGGACAAAGGTGATAATAATGATCACCTTCCCATAACATACAAGGAAATTTGACAGTTGTCTTCTTCTTACCAACCTTAATGTCACTAGTTGATGGGATGTCACCAACATGTCTAGCAAGGGCCGATGATATTGAGGACCATATTTCTAAGACCTTGGGAAGACTAGGGAAATCCCTCAGAAAATGGTCACCCTTACAAAGACTGCAAGGGAATTTGGGTTTCAAATTCTTTGTTTTAATCTTATCGACCTCATCAACAATCCCAGTATGATCAACAATAGACGGTTTCTTGGATCCAACATCTGATGTAGTTGGAGGCTTGGTCCCTTTCAGTTTCTTATTATTCTCTTTTCATTTCTTCTTCTTCTTATCAACCTGGCTACTCGCTTTAGAGATTTCACTAGGCAAAGCAGGAGAAATGGAAGGAGACCTGACGGGTGAAGAAGGAGAAAGGTCGACATGAGTTTGATGTGTGGGTGGTGTGCTTACATCTGAAGCACCTGCATTCGAGATCACCGGAGTGGAAAACAACCATACTGGTAACCCAATTGTGAGACCTGGAAGGATCAAATTAGCGATGTAAGGAGGACCAACGTTTCAGTAATAAGGTAAAACAAAGGTTTCCCCTAACAAAAGGGTTCCTTCATTGGTCATTCCAGGAACTAACGCCATAAAAAATAAAGATCCAAACTAGATTCTACTAGGGAAAATAAATAACACACGCTAAAAATCTAGTAAGCAAACAAGAAAACAAAACCTTCTCACAATGAGAACACTAGTTGGGGATGAAATCCAATGTCGTGGGAACAAAGTAAGAAGGGGATGAGATAGAGAGGGTGGAAAAGTTACTTTGGTGACCTGCTTAATAGACTTACGCCTTGGTGCAAGCTCCCACACATAATCGTGGGTATACCCTCCAAGGATCCCGAGTGAGTTGGGCCAACGTCGATCCCAGGTACCATGAATACTTTCCCCTCCACAGTCACCTTGTGTAAAGACCCTAAAGAGATAGGCTACTAAGGTTACCAACTACAACAGTGATTCCTGGGGAAACAATTGACAGTCTGATCCACGTGCAAGGGCAAGGTATCTAGCCTGAAATAAACTTGAAAGGATTCCACTCATCATTGTGGGTATACCTTCAAGTGACCCCCATAATACACGCAATCTCTACACCAAGACCAACAAAGAAGGGTGAGTAACTCTGCTAGTCTCAATGCAACCTCAAGTTTGACCCTTGTGTGAGAAGGGATTCCCAGGACAAAATGTAGCAACTTGATTTCACCGCTCCCTAACACAAGATCCTATGTTTTTTTGCATCTTTGGAAATTTATCTTTCACACCTATTCCAAATCCCTATAACTAATCTAATGTAGGTTTGCTACCAGAAAATGTTAGCGCTTGATCTTCAATGTTCTTGTTACTCAAAAGGAAAATGGCGTGGACAATATGGTGTTTTGACCGACTCAAAATTTATGCCGAGAGATGAATATGAAATCTTTTCATTTCGATGAAATCTATGCTACGAGAAGGAGAAAAAATTCATCATTCCAGATGCACAATGTCCCAAAATGCCAAAAAACATGCAATTCCGCTACTTAAAATGCAATCTAGTTTCACTACCCAAAATCAAGAATTCATTTATCTTCCTTGTTTGATTATTATGTATACATAAATTAAATACAAAACCTTCAATGCTCCACTACTTTCAATCAGGAGAAAGACTCCTATGCAGATGCAAAAGACACGAAGCAAAAGGGCTACAAACAAAGCATGCACTCAAGGAAGAGAGGTATGAAAGAAAACAAGTAGAGACTTGTTATAACAAGAAATAAAACCTTAAAGGATTCTAAAACAAATCAATCATTCAAGGAATATAATAAAATGCAAAGAAGAATCCAAGAAATGATAGGGAGAAAGAGAAATCACTCAAAATTGTCCTGTCAAAAAAACAGCTAGAAAAGGCAATTTCACATTTATGAAAAAGGTTTCAAGATACAAGAAATATAATAGGGAGTGATAAGCATAAAAAACCATAAAAAACCAATCCAAACAACTTCACAAACCAACCACAGACTCTGGGTAAAGATCTCTACAAAAAAGGTTGCAAAAGACTAAGCAGAAGAAGGCAAAAACTCTTAAAAAAGAGACTAGCGCTCCCCCAGAAGGGTGCACATAGTGTTGCAACACTCCCTAAGACACTGTGGGGGAGTGATGGCACTATGGTATGGCCTACAGGGGGGCGTTGAGACACCCAAAAGTTCAAAAGAACAGTCAAAAAAGAAGAAAAACTCACCCAGAATGCACAAAAATTGGTGAAATTGCTAGTGAAGGTAGGAGAAGGCAAATGGATGATAAAAAACCAGTAAAAGTGATCTAAAAGGTGGTAAAATGGAAGGGGAAAAACAAGGAAATACAAATAGGAGTTCCTTCCCCAGTGGAGTCACCAATTTCTATTACAGGAGAATCCCCCTGCAGACAAGTGGATTCCCTCTTGGGCTCTAGACTCCTAAGACCAAGACAGAAAGGGTGGTAACATTGGTCACTGACATCCTTTTAAACCTAGATAAGATAATGTATAGAGAAGAGGAAGAAAGGTGTTCCTTTTTAATGATGTTCATCCTCTCACAGTCCGAGTTGAGCTTTGGTCCCCAAGCTCCTTGATAAGTCCTGCAAAACAAACAAAGACAGAACAAGCTTCCTATTCTACTAAGATTAGCTTGAAACCAAATCTATCTAATAGAGACAAGTTCATGTAGAATAAACACAACCTTTAAAGAAACAGGCCAATAAAATATGTATATTAATGAAAACAAATTAAATTTCTTAAAACCATGATGTAGATGTAGCATCTTCACCAAGCTCTCTTTGTCTAGCCCCTTGCTCAAATAATCCACCATCAAAATAAATATGCTTTACCAGTTATCTCCCTTATGAGATCATAAGTTTGATGCATCTAAACTGCCATGTTATTTTTACCATGAGAAGGCCTCCTTATATAATCTTGGAGAGGCCCAATCAAGTTAGAGATCCTTGGGATATGTTGAGGATATTTCTCCATCAGTTGTGGATCCTTCCTAAGATCCAATATTGACCTCAGATTCGAATCCAACTAACTCCAGAGATGAGGGGGATTTTTCCCTGATTTTCCTCAATAGTCAAAGATTCCCTCAAACAACCCAGTGCTCCCTCAGAATGGGACACAGAGTGTTGCAACGCTCCCCCAAAGAAGGGTAGGGAGCGTTGGCACTCCCTGACAATGGGTAGGGGAGAATTGGCCTTCAAAATTGATTTTTAAATGGTTTTCTTCATGGAAAATGATTTGTACTCTTCATCAAATGATTTATCTTCCTTAAAATAGTCTTTGAGGGTGTCTCAAGTTTCCTTGTGATGTCATTAGAGACACAACATAAGTGAGATGACATTATGATGTCTGCGACACTTGAAACACTTGTGGCCAAAATGCAACACTTGCGACACTTGTAATGATGACAATAGGTCATCATTAAAGTGAGTAATTTTGATGTGTAACACCATGAAAGGGAAGGATATAGAGAGAGTCATCCATAATAGAAGCCTTGATGTATTATATGATACCTTCCACCATAATGAAAAAAAGAAAATGGGAGAGAGGTATTGTGGCTACAACAACCCACCTTTACTTTTTCTTTTACAGGAGAAAGGAAAGGGCCCCACTACTAAAATTTCAATCCTATTTCCTAATCCTCTACTGCTTGAGCCTAATGATCTTTATTTTCCTACCTTGATGGAGTTTGGGGGTTTTATCTTGATTGATGATTGTCTTTGATAGTGGTTGGTTGTTGATCCAGGGGATCAAATTTTTCTCAAAAAGAAAATTGCTCAGAATTGATTCAAAACCGACACGTGCGTAGGCCTTGTCCTCACGATCCCAACGCAACTTGCATGGGATCAAACAAACATTGTATGAGTGAGATATCTTGTTCAGTCCATTTTTCGAAACAAGCAAAATTTTGTTGACTGTACAGTCCGTACAATTCGTATAGTGTTGATGTGGCAGTTGACCGTATAGTCTGTACGACCATACAATGGCGTGGCAGTGTTGAGTTGGCATGTTAGGTGGAAGATACGTGGGTGAATAGTTTCTTGACATGTGGCATATGGGTGGAAAGTAATATGGTTCCACATGGCACCCCTCCAATTTATAAAAGGTGTGTAATCTGCAGCGGTCGAACCTCCGACCTCATGGGTGGTGGCATAGATCTAATGTAGGTCAGGCTACCAGCCTGCCTACGGGTTGTTTTTTAATCATATATATCCTGATATTTATTTGAATTGGAGTTATTGTATGGGAGACGTAGAAAAGGGTTGGGGCTTAGCCCCAATCCCCAGTTCAAACTACACCATATGACTGTCCACATAACCTTTAGTGCAGATTTGTTTTCCCTCGACCATTAAGCTCAGAAGGTGTGGTTTCATTGCCACATGACCACTCCACGTAACTGATGGTATGGGGTTTATGCAATAGATTATCCACGGGGGGCGAGTTATGCACTGGTACATGGCCATATTGTCTCCCATGCAACCAACACCTCTGCCCAAGGGAGCGCTAAATGCGCTAACGGTTTGACATTTCACCACATTTCTCAGAACAGTGCAGTGTGTTGGGTTTTTGGCCCAGTAACGCTGCGAGAGATGGGTTAGTCACACAAAGGTGAGAATTGGAGAACCAGAGACAACAAGCTTGAAGGGGAAACTTTCTAGGAGGATATCTTCTACATTTGTTGGCCAAACCAGGTGTAGAAAGAGCCCAACTAGGGGTTTTTTGATGTTCTGGAGCCATTGGAGCCATCTATTTGGCATTTTGAGTACTGTAAAGCATTGTTTTTATCACTTTGATCAAATAATAAAAGAAATCCATTGGATGTTGGACCAGGAGATGTAGCCCAAGAGAGAGGTGAACTACTTTATCATTTGTTGTGTTATGTGTTTACTGATGGTTGTTAATTGTTGGTTATTATGTGCATATTAAGTGTGAACAAATTTTAATTTATGTGTTTGAAAATTGATCCTTTTTCCCAAGCACACATAATTAACACTTAAAAATAATTTAAAATATACAAGTATTCTTCATTTTTATATCAAGTTGGTATCAGAGCATAGGTTTTTGAAGGCTTGATTGTTTGCAAGTGTTTTGTTTTTTGATGCTTACAATGTTTAAGCTCACAAGAGGAAAAGGACAACTTGTAGATCCAAGTTCTCAACTGTCAAGAAGTAGAACTATCAAATCACCTCAAGCTTCAAGGATATATTCACCAAGTATGGCTCATGATGAGATTCATGGAACTCTTCCTTCATAGGAGGAAACTTTCAGAAAATATTTAAATGATATGACTTAGATGGTGAAAGTTTTGTTTGAAGAAAGAAATGCAAGATTGCAAGGTGAAAGCTCCAACCCTCCAAAGAGAAATGGAGACAGTGGTGATAAAACTTCAAAGGGAAATGGAGGGAATGGTGATTCTACACCTCCTTCACCTCCATATTCCACCTCTTCCACCATTTCACAACCACCTCCAAATTCTCCAAAATAACATGGTAAAAATCCTTTACAAACTCCTTTTCTTAACCTTGATATTAAGTTTGAATTTCCTATGTACAATGGAGAGGTAAATGTTGAGAAATTGGATAACTGGATTTGTCATATTGAAGTATATTGTAGGATACAAAGGATCACATATGATGAAAATAATATTCATCTTGTGTCTTTAAGATTGGACAGTGAAACACTCATTTGGTGGGAAGCCAAAACTCAAGAGGACATGAAGAAAGATGGTAAATTTTTATCCTCTTGGAATGATTTTATTGTTGCACTTAAAAGGAAATTTTATCTATTAGCATACATGAAGAAAGATATTATGGATTGGAAAAACTTTATAATAGCTAAAGGACAAGATGTGCAAATCTTCACTCAAGAATTTAGGAGAAGAGTTTTGGTTTTGGGTATAGATTTTTCTTCTCAAGAAACTTTACTCAAATACATTGGGGGTTTGCATAGCTACTTGAGGCATACAATACTTATGTTTAACCCTTCAAATATACATGAAGTTAGTGTACAGGAAACTCATTTAGAGGCAAGAGGAAGGAATGATCCTCAAGAGGGAAGAAAGAAGTATTTTAATAATGGAGAGAAGGGAAAGAGGAAGTTTGAGGGAAATGGGAAGAAAAATGATTCAGTCAAGAAATAAAGAGAGAAACTCTCATGTAAACATTGTTCAAAGGATGGCCATGATGAAGATCATTGTTGAAAACTTCATCCTGAAAAGAGACACAAAAATTTCAATAACAAAGAGAAACCAAACATTGTTGCAAATGTACAACAAGATTTAGGATCTTATTCAGAAGATGAAACAAAAATCACAGCCATGGGTTTACAAGATAAGGATTCTATTGTAAGTACTAGTTCTTCAAGTAGCAGTAGCCTTAATGTAACTCAACATGAAAAATAAATAATCGATCTTTTTCACATAAGGGTAATTTCAAAACATACCAAGATAGATACTCTATTTAATACGGGATCTAAAGAAAACCTCATTTCTGAAGACACTGTCAAGAAATTAAATTTGGAAACTACTCCACATCCTAAACCTTACCCTCTAAGATGGATATGTGACAATGCCAAATTGCATGTGACAAGAAGGTGTAAACATAGATTTTCCATCACTGCAAACTATATAGATGTTATTCCATTAGTTGTTTGTGGTATGGTGTTGGGTAGCCCATATTTATATGATAGGAGAGTAATATTCCATCGTCATGAGAAACAAATATCATTTGTTCAAAAATGGAGTTGAGTACATTGTTAGAGAACATACAAAGAAGATGAATTTGTCACTTACAAATGTTGGACAAATGAAGAGATTAGTCAATGTTAGTAAGAACCTTATACTTTTGATGATTAAACCCAAAGACAAGGAAGAAAAATAAGTTTTCCATGGTTGTGATGAAAAGTTAAAATCTGATTTATATGAGCTTGTTAACAAAAATGATGAGATGTTTCCGGAACCAAAAGGATTGCCTCCAAAAAGAGGTATCCAACATGAGATTATTTTGCAGTAAGATGGTCATCTTCCAAACATTGACATGTACAAGATGTCAGTCATGGAGAATGTTGAAATCAGAAAACAAGTCCAAGAGTTTCTTTACAAAGGGGTCATCAAACCAAGCACAGTGCCATGCAGGTCATCAATTGTTTTGGTACCATATAAATATGGTATATGGTGTATGTGGGTGGATTTTAGAACCTTGAACAAGACTACGAATATGATTATTGAAGGAGACACGTGGAATAAAGCTTTGGAAGAAAAGCAAGCTCCATTGCATGCCTTGACAAGATATGTATTCCACTTGGTGATAAGGTATAAGAAAGACATTTATGACAAAGTAGTTGACATGCTTACTAGGCCGATTGTTATTGCTTCGGTTATTTCTAAGCATAATCCTATCATGCATAAGAGTTATGTTGAACAATATGCTTTAGATACTGATTTCAAAGATGTTTATGCAACTTTGTGTCGTACTGACCAAGTTGAGGAATTGGATTCCTATGTGCATGGTAAACTTTTGTATCTTGGCAAGCTATGTTTTTCACAGGGTGAAAGAGTCAACATGATAAGGAAAGAACATTCTTCTCTTGTTGTTGGCCATTCTGGTGTAGGAAATATGGTGTCTAGTTTGCAAATCAAGCATCCTAAGTTTTTGGATGAGCATCTACACTACTTTCAACATGCTTATAACCGGGCTAAGCATTCATTGACTCAAACACCTCCATTTGAAGTATGTTTTGGCTATTTTCCAAAATCTCCTTTAGATTTTATGTTTGGGAAATATGTTGTTATTGATGGTCATTATGACATTGATAGACAAAATAAGTTCATTGAACAAAGTCAGTTGGTGCATCAAATGGTACAAGAACAGTTTGAAAAGAGCCAAGCCGAGTACAAGACAAGACATGACAAGTTTTGTGTTGGTCTTAAAGGCACAAATCCAAGCAAGGCTAGACGGATTGAGGTTGTAAAGGTGAGGGAACTATACCCTCATCTTCAAATTGACTAAAATTAGTCTTTTGGAGGTCCACAAGCTTCCCAATGGGGAGGAGTGATCCAGGGGATCAAATTTTGCTCAAAAATCAAAGTTCTCAAAATTTCTTCAAAGCGGACATGTATGTAGGCCTCGTCCTCACAATCCCAATGAAACTCGAATGGGTTAAAATGGATGTCGTATGAGTGAGATATCGTGTTCAGACCATTTTTCCAAACATGCAAAATTTTACTGACTGTAAAGTCCGTACAGTCTGTACAGTATTGATGTGGCAACTGACCGTACAGTGACATGGAAGTGTTGAGTTTTTAGGTGGTTGACGTGGAAGTGTTGAGTTGGCAGGCTAGGTGGTAGATACGTGGGAGAATATTTTCTTCACATGTGGCGTCTGGGTGGAAAGTAATATGGTGCCACGTGGCCCAGTCGTGGGCTGCCATGTGGCACCCCTCCAATTTATAAAAGGTGTTTATTCCATGGGGGTCAAACCTCCAACCTCGTGGGCCGTGGCATACATATAATGTATGTTAGGATATTAGCCCGCCTACGGGTTGTTTATTAACCATATATATCCTTATATTTACTTGAATTGGAGTTATTGTATGGGAGGCAAAGAAAAGGGTTGGGGATTAGCCCCAACCCTTGGTTCAAACTACACCATACGATTGTCCACATTAAATTTGGAGCGAATCTATTTTCCCTCGACATTAAGCCTGGAAGGCGTGATTTCATTGCCACATGACCACTCCACGTGACCGATGGCGCGGGGTTTATGCAACAGATTATCCACGGGGGCCAAGTTATGCATTGGGACGTGGCCATATGGCCCCCCATGAGACCAACACCTTCGCCTAAGGAGGCGTTGAATGCACTAACGGTTCAAAATTTCACCACATTTCTCATAACGGTGCGGTGTGTTGGGTTTTTGGCCCAGTAACATTGTGAGTGTTAAGCCCTAATATTGGCTCATTACCCCTTAATTGGGGCATATTATATTAGTAATGTTATTTTATTTATGTCATCTTTAGGCCATTAGCTGTAATTATACCTCCTAGTCCCCTATATATACCAAGGAGACATTTTCATTTTGAATCATCTTGTACTTGAGCATTTAAGTGGGTTAAAAGGAGGTTGCCCCCTCGAAGAGGCTTATTATCTGAAATTATCTCTTTTTCAAGGCGTTTAGTACTTTTTCTGAGGTTTTTCTATGCTATATTGATATTTGGTTCTTAACATATGGTTTCAGAGCTCAAGGTCTTGGGGTTTCGCTGCTACCTCTGAGACACCTTGGCATTTTCGCTATAACTATGTTTCTACAACGTTTCAAAAGGAAAAGGTTGGAGGATATTTAGTATACGGATCAATGTAAGTTGGGATCAAAATTCAGCTCTGGAGGCCTTATACTTTCGGACATATAGCCTGTACAAGATAGGGTTTTGGAATCATCTTGAACTGAGTCATTGCAGAATTTTCGCTATAAAATTTCTTATGTAACATTTCAGACCCTAAACTATGGAGGATATTTACAGAAATTAGTAATGTATATTTGTTACAAATTTCATCTTTCGGGTCATCTTAAATTTGTAGATACACCCTGTGTAAGATAAGGTATCTGACTAGTCCTATTGACTAGTCTCAAGAAGGTGTTCCAGGTAAAACAATCATAACTTCTTCCTAGAATATCCAAATTGAGTGGGACTAGTTTCATTGGATCGTGGACAGTCTTTAGTATTTTTGGTGCAAGTTTCAGAATTTTGTATCAATTATTTTGTGTGGGGCATGCTATACAATTGAGATCTCCTGGAAAGGCCAAACATCCACAAGTTGTGGGGAAGTTACTGTAAAGTCCACTTGGCACATCCAATTTTGATCAGAACTGTGGCATTGCAGAGAAGAAATATCAGAGAACTACATAAAATAAATTTGCATACCCAGAAGGGCTAAAACTTGGGAGATACAACAGAAGAAATATTGTCTAGCAGAACCACATCAAAATCAAGGTTCAAAAGTGTTACTTGGCCAACATGCCACCAAAAAAGGGAACTTCTACACCAAATAAGCCTCTAGAAAATCCTACTTGGACTCTTGATGAAGGTGAAGAAATGCGTAGGGACATAAATGAACTACAAAAGAATATGGATTCAATGGAAGCTAT
>ML798962.1:130146-140733 GCA_009831015.1 Picea engelmannii
AGATAGTTATTCATTGTATATCTTGATTGTTCATATCTAAATCTTAAAGAACAGTTTATAGCTTTGTGACCAAAATTAGAACAGAGAAAATAGTAACCATAGAAAAAATCTTTGTACCTTGAAAAAATCTGTCTTCTTTGAGGCGGTCGACTTCTGTCACACCAATAATCTTTCTGGTCTATAAATTCAGGTCTGGAGCTTTTTCTTTCATTTCTTCTTGGTGATTGATTTTCCTTCTTTGTTTCTGTAGAGTGATTGTTGCCAATGTTTGAGGATTTGACAAACTTGATAGATTATGTATTACTTGGATGATCACTACTTGACCCTTCTTCATATCCCAATCCAACTTTCAACTTTGAATTTCTTTGTTGATTTAGAATGGAGGTTAATTCTTCTGAGGCTTTAATACTTGGCAGATTTTGATGATACAATCCTTTAAATTTCTCCATTTCTTTTCTAGTCTTTACTACCTCTTCTTCTAAGACTTCACACCTAACTTTATTCTCTGACAATTATTGTTTCAGTATGTCTTCTATTTTCTTTGCCTCTTCTAATTCCACTTTCAGTAGAGGAAAATCTTCATCAGGTTTTTTACTGTTTTTCTCGAACTGTGTCAACAATTGTTTTTGCTTCCTTTTCTTAGTTCTGAGTCTATCAATTTCTTCCAGTGTACTGATCAGTTCTCCTTCCAAATCAACCACAGCTTCTTCATCATTATCATCACTGCTTGTGCTTTTATTATCATAATCCTCATTGGCCATAAGCATGAAGTCATTTGCCTTATTTTCATAGGATGAGTCACTGTTAGTGTCTTCTGAGGAATTGGCATTATTTGCAACCAAACTTTTCCTCTTATTATATTTCTTGTATTTGTACTTCTTTTCATCATCAAAGTTCTGGTTCTTTTTCTGATGGGGACACTTAGATGAAAAATGACCTATCTTACCACAGTTAAAACATTTGAAGGGCAAATTCCCTTGATATTTTCCTGATCCTTTCTTTAACCTTCTCACAAATTTTGCCTCAATATCATCTAATTATGAATCAAAATTATTGTCTGCTTTAAAAGATGCTTCTCTAGTACTGGATTTATCTTTGTTAATTCTCATTTCATATGCAGTTAGAGTTCCTAGAAGTTTATCAATGGACAGAGTTTTAAGATCATTTAATTATTTTATTGCAGAGACTTTTGGATTAAATTTATCAGGCAGAGATCTTAAAATCTTTTGAACTAAGGGTGAGTCATCAAACTTCTCACCAAGACCCTTCATGGCATTTACAAGTTCTTCAACTCTTAAAAAATACTTGCTAATTGTTTCATCTTCATTCATCTTTAGTTGTTCAAATTTCAATATGTATGTTTGAAGTTTGGCATCTTTTACTTTCTCATTTCCTTCATAACTGTTAATAAGTTTATCCCACATTGCTTTGGCAGTATCAAGATGCATCACCTTTAAAAAATCAGCTTCATCCAGTCCTTTCAAGATAGCATTCATCCCCTTAGCATTAAAACTGAACTCTAACTTATCATCCTTGGAGTTTAGCACAACAGGATTTGTATATCTAGTCTCTACTACATCCCAAACATTAGCACCCAAGGCCATTAAGTATGTTCTCATCCTAATCTTCTAGAAGGCAAAATTTGTTCCATAAAATAGAGGAGGCTTAGAGGCTGAAGTTCCTTCATGACTTGTCATGTTTAAGCTTATAGATCTACCTTTGAATAAAAGGAACCGGCTCTAATACCAATTGTTGAAATTACTAAAACAACTGAGAGGGGGGTGAATCAGTTGTAACTATGCTTAAACAATTTTAAGTCTATTAAAACATTATTAATATTTCTTCAAGTGATCATCAACAATATACAACATATGGACAGTAAAATCAAAGAGCATCAATCACACATAAAGTATGCACAGAGATAGATTTTCACGAGGAAAGCCATAAAGGGAGAAAACCTCTTCTTCTTTGAAATGATAGGCGGTCTTTTAAGTTCTGTACATCATCTTTAATTGAGCACCAACTCAATGTGAGGCTACAACCTCTGTTTTACAAGCTGCAACTTGTTTGAGAGAACCAACTCTTTGGTTTTTCTAGCACCCACTAGAAGGAAGCACCAACTCCCTGGTTTCTCTAGCACCCACTAGAAGGAAGCACCAACTCCCTAGTTTCTCTAGAACCCACTAGAAGGAAGCACCAACTCCCTATATGTTCCATCACCAAATGGATGGAAGCACCAAATTCCAGTTACACAGGCTCCAACCTATATAACAGAAAACACTTGTTCTCCCTAGCACCACCCTGCCACCCTGGTTTCTCTGGCTGCAACCAGATGGAAGCTACAACTTCCTGTGTTCAAGCTCCCACTTGAACCTCTAAGGACAACATTCCTCCCAAGCACCTCTCAACCTCCCTAGAACATAAATGAACATATAAACATTAAACTACACAGATACATCAATTCTTACCAATCTTTCTTTGTTCTGTACATCTGGTCATCTTCTAACTGTTCTGCAATTCATTTCTTCCTCTGACTGTTCAGCAGGTCTACTCTACATCAACTTGTTATGTCATTCTGCTCTTCTTCAACTTGTTTTGTTATTCTCCTCTGTGTTTCATCTCACCCTACACATATGCTCAATCACCTCCTGCGCATTCTCTCATTTTCTTTTTCTTACAGTTTCATTCTTTTCTCATACAGAACAACCAACACTACACAGTCTGTCTCATTTTCTTTTATACACACCCCCATGGCGGTTTCACTTCCCATTTCCTTAGGCAAAAGAAAGACAACTGTCCGAGCAACTGAAACGCCAACTGAAATGCTAACTGATTTGTAATCATGAGTCTGTTTTGCTAACAGATTCGTAACTGGGGAGTTAACTCTGAGAGGGAACAGTAACCATCCAATCATATTCCAATTTATATGTGCCGTTGGATGAATTTTATTTACATTGCCTTTAAATTGGGTTTCGTCATTTCGGCGATCCTGTATTGAGTGTCTTGACACTTCATTTCGCGATCTTCAAAGTTCTGATACAAAACGTTTTTGCAATAGCTCCTTCCCGAATATGACTATGGTCATAACAAAGCGCCTATGCAATAAGCGCTTTCGCGATTTCTCATTTCATGATTTTCGACACTATGCTTCGTTGACCCTAAGTCAGTGAAATTTCGATCACTTGCCACATGTCCTATGATTTGATGGTCCAGATGTGATCTTGATTCAATGGCTACGATTGAATCACGATTTCGTGAATTCGGCATTCTTCTTGCATTGGGTTCTTTGCCTCTCTATGTCACGATTCGCGAAACTCCGATATGGAGTTTGATCAATGGTCCAGATCTGATCTCTATTCAATGACTGTGATTAAATCACGATTTCGCATATTGCGATATTGGGATTCCTGATGTTAAAAAAAAAACTTTGACATCTCCGACTCTCGATCCTCAAAACCCCGACATGGAATGGAATCAACGGTCTAGATTCAACCTTGATCTGATGGCTCATATTAAGTCGCGATTTCGCATATCGCGAGTATGCCCTCTTCTCCTTGTACCTTAAAGGACATGCGAGTTCTTCTTGATCCAACGATGGTCGGATCTTGTGCTTGGATCTAACGCCTGAGATCTGTCCTCCTCCTCAATGATCTCTTCTTTTCTACATTTAGATCTGACGACCCTCGTTCTTTCAAGAATTTTGAATGGATCCAATGATCAGAAATGCTTCTCAATCTTTATGAGCCTTCGATCATTCGATCAACTAGAACTTATCTTATGTTTTCCTGGTTGCGTTGCCTTTAATCATTCGATCTTCCTGAACTTATATTTTGTTTTCCTGTTTGCGTTGCCTTTGATCATTCGATCTTCCTGAACTTATCTTTTGTTTTCCTGTTTGCATTGCCTTTGATCATTCGATCTTCCTGAACTTATCTTCTATTTGCCTGTCTGTTACAAATTTCCTGTACTCATGCCATCAATCCTCTGTACATTCTTCCTGTACTTATGCTACTTGCCATCAATGACAAGAATTCGATGTCTGTTAAATATTTTCCATTCGTTGTCTGTTAAATATTTGCCAACATCCTTAATGTTGAATTGCAAGGTTCCTTCTAAGGAAGACAAGAAGTGGTTGATGATGGCTTGTTCTGAGCCCACCTTTGATCGGATCTTTTTGAGGAAAAGGTTGAACCTATCACTAAAATCTTTGATACTTTCATAGGGTCCCTTGCAAATGTTGAAGTATTGAGAAAATGAGTCTTGTGAATGTTCACTATCACACCACCTTATTTTAAAGGCTTTTTGTAGTTCTTCGGGGTTTTTTATGCTTCCCTTGGGACACCCATCAATCCAAACTTTAGCATCTCCTATAAGGGAACTTGCAAAGAGCCTCATGAATACATTAGGGTGATCTTGACCAGCCAAATGAAAGTCAACACTGTCATAGAAATGGGTCCAATGTGAGTTTCCAAGGGTGCCCTTTCCTGAGAAGAAAGGTAGCCAAGAGTTTTTATCTTTGGGTAAGTCATGCAGCCCACCTTAGAAGTTGTTAAAGTTGAAACAGTTGAAACTCTCAGAGTGAGACCATTTGTGAGGATTTGGATTGATTGGAGGTGCAGGGTTTGTTAGAGTGATGGTCGCCACAGTATCGGGATTTGAATATTGTCGCCTGCTATGGGTCGTCATTGATGGAGTCGCCAGATAATTTTCCTGAAATTATCAAAAAATAGGGGAAAAAGTCTTGTGGAGTCGCCAGGTAAGCTTCTAAGAGAAAGGCCTTTGATGCAAGGCTTAAAAAAAGATTTTTCATTGAGGAAGATTGACTCAGTGTTCCCCGACAACGGTGCCAAAATGTTATTACTCAGTTTGTAGTTTAGGTCATAGGCTGAAGGATAGAGATCAAACTGGTGTAACAGGAACCTTCCCCACCCAATGTCACCTCAATGAAGAGGTTCTTTCTGTTTAGGGAGATTAGCCCAGGGGAGACGTCCCCGACAACCTGGGGGTTTGAAGAGGCTAAGATATAAATCAAGGTTGAAGTTTCCTCCTCACAGGTTACCACCTAAGTCAAATAGTTCGGCTAAACAACCAATAATGAAGTGTATGCCCAATTGAAAACACTTGCTTGGAACAAGACAACAACAATACAATATATATATATGCAGGCTATAACTCAAAGGGTTAATACTTCAATAACTATCTAATATTATTCAATAAGCAATGTAATGTAATAGATATAAAATGAAGTCAATGTTTTGTCAATTAGCTATGAAAGACCATCAATTCATAAATATCTATAGAGATGACTAAGCAAACAATATATCCAATCAACAATTTGCTCAATAAATTATTGAAATCATCACTTAATTGCTTATATTAAAATTTTGTTGCATCAAGATGAAATATCCAACTGTGACGTCAGGCCTAATTAGGTTAGTTCTGTTAGTTAGGGTTTCAAAATTATAGTTTTGAAAGTAGTTTTGTACACTAAGACTTCAACGTTGGTGGTCAAATATCAGTGCCTTAGGGTATATGGAGTCAAATAAGATAAGGGCACAAGATTTTGAAAGGATGATGAATTAAAGACTAGAAGGTAGGGTTCTATGGTGCTGCAAAGGCAGGGCCCTAGAATCAAAACCCTAGGGGAAAGAGGCTCACTCTGGTGTTGCTTAAGCAAGGCCTCATGCTCTTTCCTCCTTTAGGTCAACTTGGAAAAATGGCTAACATAAAGAATTAGTCTAAGGGAGAAAGTGTTGTAAGGACAAGGCTTTCAAACCCTAAAAGATGAAGGTCCTAGGTGTAGATAACCTAGGCCTAGGACGTCAACCTTTTTCAACCTATAAAGTTCAACGCTAGCTCAGAGGAAGAAGAAAGATAAGTGTAGCAAAGGCTAGGCTCAATCCCTTTTCTTCAATGGCTGAAAAAGATCTCTCTCTAAGGGGACATGTAACAATAACCTACTTGTGTGCTTGTTACCTAGGGTTTTAAATCAGAAATATAATAAGCAAATGCAAAAAATTACACCTACAACCATTCAATTAAGAATTTTTGTAAGAAAATTCACTTACTTATCATGAAGAGAATCATAAGCAAACCCTAGTTGTAAACCTTCCTTGAGAGAAATGCCATAAAATGCCAAAAATATCCTTCCAATAGCAAGTGTGCTTCACTTATGCAACAAATATACCCAAGAAGTGTGAAAAAATCAAACCTCACAAGTGTGAGTGAATTGTGTTATGTCAAAATGAGGGAAAACATCCTCAATTTATATCATCCAATGACCTTTAATTAAAATTAGGTCATTAAAACAGCTGACAAGGCTAATAACTAAAAATCATATTGTTTTACATTAAATTGCTAAAAGAAAACCCTAAATGAGAAATGAGCAAGACATCTAGCCCATTTGAGGGAGACGTTGGCCCTTTTTAGGGAAAATCATAGCACTGGATGACAAACGTTGGCCCTCTCTGGGCCTCCAAACTCTTCCACACGTGCCAAACTTCCCTGTCAAACTGCCATGCACTGGAGGTGACATCAAGGGCCTCTATAAGATGCCCTGGGTCAAAAGAGGGACACGTTCCACCTGCAGTGGGTCAACCCCCTAGGGCTGGGCTCAGCCAAGGTGTCCTGGATGAAAATGCCCTTCCTCTTCTCTCGTGCAAAGGCTCGACCAATCACTTGTCCTGTCTCTACCCCTGATGAGGTCCCAAAAACCATCTGATGGGCTCTTCAACCCCATGGAGGTCCGAACTAATCATCTCCCCATGTGTACCGGTCCACTTGTTACCTGTCCGTCGGGAATGATCCTGCACATCAAAAACTTCTCCCTCCATGGGATCATTATTCCTCGGGATCATAGCAATGTCAATCATATTTCATCATTAATTTTATCAAATGCATGCATAAAACCCCTAGCATATCATGTAATATCTCAAAGACATTACAATGACCTACTATACAAAGCTGAAGAAAAAGACAAAGTGCCCTATTGGGCCAGCATCCATAAGAAGAGGAAAGTTCCCAAAGGATATCATCCAAGCCATGTAACACGAGGTGGTGTGGTCAAAGGATGTCCAGACATAGTGGAAGACAAGGGTGATATTATTTGTGGGTGCCTTTGTAGGAGGCGAGCTGTACCTATCATGGATGGAATTCTTTCCAAGCCCTTTATTGCATTTATTCTTTCTTTTATTTATTACTTTTTCTTTCTTTTTTATTTCAAGGTCTAACTACAGGACACTACCTTGGCGTGGTGACCAGAGCTGACAGTGTTACCCACAAGTAATTTCACAGAGATGATAAGGTTGGCTCGTGATGAGACTCCCTTTCCCTTGGCCATGCAACCAAAGGTCACTTCCCTGGCATGGTAACCAGATAATGGCAATGTCATACTACTAGGTACCTATGAACATAATGGGTTGGCTTGTGATGAGACCCCCCATCCTCTTGGCTAGGTCTTGTTTTATTATTTTTCTTCGGGTCCCTCTTGTTTCTTATCGAGAGGCCTTTTATTTCCTTCTCAGGGATCCCTGGGCAAGACATCTCTAGGTTTTATTTTTTATGGATTTTATCTCTTACCAGCTGCTTTTACCCCCTGGGCGTTTAGCCCCTTCTTCCCACGGGATAAGGCGTAACCCGACAAATAGGTCATCCTAATGTCCGGACTAGGGGAATGGGATATATGAATGGGAGATAAGATGTAAAAATGATAATATGATGGGAGTGAACGATGGCTCTTCAAAATCCCCCCTGGTAGCTAACCAAAACCTATGCATACAAGCTTGCTAGGGTACCCTGTCAATTCCCCCAACCATGGTCAAGTGGGTTAGTGTAAGATCCAGGTAGTTGTCATAAATGAAAGGAATATGATGCATATATCTGAAATTTATAATGATCAAACATGAAACATACCATGATACCTAGACCAATTACCTCATGGAGCAAGAGTCTTTCCCGATACAGGTCCAAGCTGAAGGTGATGGATGTTGTTGCTCCTGACAGGACAAGTCTGATGAAGAAGAAGAAAGGTGGGCCCTCCAGGGCCATGCTCAGGTCAATCCTGCTCTCGGTACTCCATGTCTAGGACCTGTGGGCCTCGAGATATGATATCCTAGTTATCCCTAGAAATCGGGGATAACAAGGACCCAATTAACCCAGGATTCATTGAATCCAAAGGAAATTTGAAGTGATCTCATGCATCTCCAACTCAGTTTTTCCAATGAATTTGAGAGATCAACCTTGATGAGCATACCAGGAGTGCCAGAAGATTTTTTGGAGTAAATAACCCCATGGGTGAGGATAACATTGTCCATGACCTAATTCCCTTCCACATATACTAATTGTTCATGAGAAATAATGAAAAAAATAAGGGTTTTAAGCCGAAGAGAAATTACCTTGGTAATGATATTATAGATGACATTGCACAATGTGATGGGAAAAAATTACTTTGGGTGTGAGACAAATTATTCTTTGGGGATATGAGTCACGAAGGTAACATTTAGTATTGTAATAACACCAAGAGAGTCGTGAGAATCCTCTATCAACTACCATACATCCTCCCTAACCAAGTGCCACTAATGATGGGAAAAATATGTAGTGAATCCATTCGGCCCTGGGGATTTTCCCTTGGGCATGTCCTTGATTTATTCATCCACCTCCTCTAGAGTCATTACTCTGATAAGGGATGCATTATGTTCCTCCAATATCAAGGAGGGAAGGTGTTGAGTAATTTTTCAAATAGCTACAGATCTTTTTGGACAAGGTTCGAAGAGATTATCATGGTAATAGTTGACAAGTTCCTTCTCAATACCCATGTGATCCATGATTGTATACCCCTAATCATATTCCATGGCTTTAATGTGATTTATGTGCCTATGTTGGATCATCGAAAAATGGAAAAATTTGGAGTTATTCTCACCCTATTTAAGTAATTGAACCCTAGATTTTTATCTCCAAAGGGTTTCTTCTTTAACATATAGTTCTTCCAACTATTGCTTGATGTTTTTCTCTTCTTATTTTAGTTGATTCATGATTCCTTATTCTATGATTTCATATTTTATTTCCTTCATTTACTATTATAGGTCACTTTGCGCTTGGAATATGTTCCCAAAGATGTTTTTGTTCCAATATTTGAGATGGTGCTTGAAGTTTTTCAACTTTTGCTAGAAGCAATACATTAGAGTTCCATGCAGAATAGCTACATCTTCCAACCATTGCTAAACATTGAAATATGGATGAGCCAACCATAATTTGTTGAATTTGAATGGTTTGTGGTGTAGGGTGTTATCACTCTGTAATTTTCCCAAGGCTGTGGAGGCAGTCACAGAGGCAACATCAAAACCGCTTCGAGTCAAGGATCTAGCCCGCTGAGACTTAGAGAGGGATCTCTCTGTCAAATTTAGATTTGTTTGAAATAGGATATTAGGCTAGTTATGCAGAGTAGGGTTTGTTTTTATTTGAGGTGTTTGGCCGAATGATTGCTTTAGAATCCCATTGGGCTATGGGGTATGTGTCAAAACTTAAGGTTAGATAAAAAAAAATTAAAGGGCTTCTTCACAGGGCGAGATAGGCAAGATATTGGATCGATTAAGATAAAATGTAATGGAAAGATAGGACAGGTGAGAGGTTCATTTAAGTAAAGAAGCATTCAAGAATTTCTTTAACTCAAAATCAGAAGAATAACATGTAGACAGATAAATGGCCAGATACAGAGTACCCGAGGTAAATTATGTTCTTTAACTTCCTTTTAAAAGTTGGAATTATAAAACAAGCTGATAAAAGAGTAAGAAAACATTAACATAGAAAGAAAAACATCACCAATGTCCAGACGCAAGAATCCTGTGCACCAATTCCTTTGTATTATTGGTGGATCTAAAAAATTATAGAGAGCAACCTTTATGGGTGCAATGATCAACCCCTTTTACATTAAAATCATCTAAATAAATAGGAGAGATCCCCCAACAAGTTGTGTAAGTAATATTTAACTGCCTCGGCCAAAAATAGCCACAAATCCCCAAAAATCTGGAATTGTCCGTCATGAAAAACGGGTCAAATTTCTGCAAAAAAGGGGTTCGCAAAGACATCTATTTCTCTTCAATGCTGACACCTAGGAACAAAATGAAGGGGTTTATTGTATATGGGCATGTTCTAGACAAAAAAACTCCTTTGGTTTCGCCAAATTTGCCTCCATCTCGCCGTAACATCTCCCGCAAAATCAGGACTATAAGAGAAAAAACCAGAAATCCGAAAAATGATGCTAAGAGACAGCTTCGATTGTCCCAAATGGTGTCACCTTTGCAAAACCTGGGAGAGGTTTTTGTTCTTCAACCCATGATGAACACAAACCTCTTTCATTTGTTTAAAATTTCATCTTCATTTTCCTAGAATCCGCTTCGCAAGATGAGGTGTCAAAACTAGAAAAACAACGGTTTTGTGAAAATGGGGGAGGGAAGTTTTGGAGAGGTAAGTGGTATTCCGGACCCCCCTTGAGGTGGTAAGTCATATTGGGATGGCTAGGTCTGATGCAATGGATGGATGACACATTGGGACAAGGGCCACTGGAAAAAACTGCCTCATTCCCGACCCCCC
>ML798962.1:140952-179163 GCA_009831015.1 Picea engelmannii
CCCCCCCCCCCCCCCCCAACCATTAAAATCATAATAGTTGAGGGGGTCTAGAATCCACTGTCAGTCATTGATCTATGTACCGCTAGATCGACCGTCGATCTAAGTGTGTTCTTTATTCTCTAGGTGTGAATGCAGCAAAAACTTAGGCTTAGTGATTTTTGTGGGTTTTGTGCGCTACTTCCCTTTCTTTTGTCTCCACGAGGTTAGGAAACACCACTCAGCTTCAACAATCATGAATTTTCTTTTCTTTTCCTTTCCTTGAAAATAATTTGCAGAAATGAAATATTATTTGCAAGCCAAAATACATCCAGAGTGAAAATTTTCCAGTCAATAGATGATCCTATGAAATATAAAGTTATAACAGTGGCTCCACCTAGGGATGGAAGCTCTTTTGGGAGGTTTCAAGAACCACTGAACTGTGAATATGCAGACCGGTGCCTTATCCATTGGGTTGATCCCAAAATTATTTTGCAACCAGTACCTATTTTGATCTTTCAACTGAAACCAAACCGAAATGAACACTGCTGAAAAAGAGATGCTCAGAATGTTGAGCTTATTCACATTATCCTACCTACCCTATACTACTGATAATTTTTTCATTCTAAATGATACAATAATGCCAATGTATCCAATCAAGCAACTTCTCTAACAACTCTGCTTTTTCAATGTTTTCAAACAATATCATAAATAGAACTTGCATAGGCATCATGAAATGATTTCCATCCTTGTTTTCATTACAAAGATCTTGATAAACATGATAGATAATAGAAATGATGGGAATGCATTGTGGCTCTGTGATGAACAATTTCTCCATATAAATAGCCACTGGATCAAGATAGACTTGACCTATTACTGGATATTCAAATTTAACCAACTCAACTTCATGATTTGATGTGTAGTTGTGTTACTTGCATCCTCATGCACTTCCTAACATGCCTGCAACTTTTTTGATGGGTTTTGAAATGATGCTTCTGCTGAACACACCCATGTAGTTGATTGTTTGATCATGTCAATATCATAGCATCTTTTCAGCCTATAGATGGATGATGGAAAATAGCTTTGACAACACAAGTCATCCAACACCTCAGCTATAGGGTCATAAAATGCTTTAGATAATGGTGCCATTGGCTCTACTGGTACTTCTTGGCTTACACTGTGACTTTCAACTAGAATCTGACCAAGATTCCCCCTCAAAAATTGAAATGAATTAAAGCACAGGGGCAATGAATCAATATGGATCATCTCATCACTTGTTTCAGGCTTCATGATTTCATCTGAGGTTTGACCTTAAAAAGGGCTCAAGGGATAAACTTCTGGATGAGCTTCCATATCAACAATGGCATATTCAACTGATTGATCAGAGAATTTTATGTCTTCACTATTTACAATTGGCCTAGAGTTTCTTTTCAAAAATTGAAAAGATGAGAAACATAAGGGCAAAGTGTTTCCACTTACTCTGAGATTTTCTACACTTTGATCATTGTTGTCATAATTTACATGTACATATTGATTGTCCTATTGGGATTGAAAATGATATTCTTCCTCCCAGTCATATGTGGCCGATTTCTTTGAACAAACCACCTCTATTTTAGCATCATGATCATCATCATACTGATCACACTTGGGTAGATTATCCAAGTAGAGAATGCCATCAAACATGCACATCATATCAGTTGGTTGTTCCTCTGCAAGTTGAGATGGAGCTTCATCTTTGACTACATCATGAATTGAATACATGAAAGAACCATTATCCAAACCATGGTACCAAGGGTGAGATGCAAAATGTTTGGGAATAGTGACCTTTTCTTTCTCTGAGATCAATGGAACATGATGTCTTTGAACATCAAGCTTTTATCTTATGCTAATCTTCTGTATCATCTCTTCCATGGTGTTGGCCAGAATGTCCAGTTTAGCTTTTGAAGATTTCAGCTGCTCCTTTTCTTTGTTCTTTACCTTTGACCTTTTGATCAGCAAGTTGGTCTCCACATCAACTGCAATGCTTTGCATTTCTTCGAGCTTTGCAATGTTTCTTTCTCTTAATTGGAACGCCATCTCAGGATTGATGGCATCTGGGAAATGCAAGTGGGTTGATCCTGGGGTGGCCTTATATCAACAGGCATTGCATGATATACCTTATTGAACCTTGCTAAAAACTGTTGTACCGTTTCCCCTAGCTGTCTTTTCAAATGGTCATACTCTTCTAGGATGAGAAAAACATTTCTCATGATCACCCATCGATCTAAGAAAACTTGCACAAACTGATGGAAATTGTTAATGCTCACAGCTGGGAGATTTCTAAACTAGTTTTTGACTTTACCTCCCAATGATAGGGAAAACATTTTGATGTAGACATCATCATATTCTACCTCAAAGAGGTCAATAAAATCCTCAAGACTTTTGATATGCTTTTCAGTAGTAATATTGGCATTCTCTCCATCAAACATGGGTAGATTATTGATGTAATTTGTAGGGAAGTCATGGAGGATAGGAGGAAAACCTAGGGGCTTGTATCTGTCTGGATTTTTGGCAGGTACAGGAGGTGAAGCAAGAGGCTTACAACAATCTGGAGCTTTAGTAAGAGTAGGAGATAAAGCAGGAGGCTTATGTCTCACTAGGACTTCTACAGGTGCATCTGGGATGTGCATAGGTGTATGAGTATGTACATAATCTACAATTGGGGATCTAATCTCTTGAGGCTCATCAATTTGCAGATGATCAATATAAACTTCGACAATATACATTTGATCAGGCTTAGAATAAGATAGAATATAATTACATATAAAACCAAAGATGTCTTGAATGCAATTTGAGCTTGAGTACCTGGTCTTTCTAGGCTACTTGGCCATGCTTTAGGTTCTTCCTCCAGTGGAGTCTTTGAGTTGGCACTATCTGGAGCTAATTTGGAATCGCCAGGTGAATGATCTCAGCCTTCTTGTGTCTGGTCACTGTCCACCATCAGTGATCATATCTGGAACTTTGAAGTGTACTACTGGATAAAGTTCCCCAGTATGGTCACCATTTTGTTATCACTCTATAATTTTCCCAAGGTTGTGGAGGCAGACACAGAGGTAACATAAAAATTGCTTCGAGTTAGGGATCTAGCCCTTTGAGACTCAAAAAGAGATCTCTCTGACAAATTTAGATTTGTTTGAAATAGGATATTAGGATAGTTATGCAGAGTAAGGTTTGTTTTTATCTGAGGTGTTTGGCTGAATGATTGCTTTAGAATCCCATTGGGCTATGGGGTCTGTGTCAAAAATTAAGGTCGGATAAACATATTTTAAAGGGATTCTTCACAGGGTGATATAGCCAAGATACTGAATCGATTAAAATAAAATGTGATGGAAAGATAGAATAGGAGAGAGGTTCATTTAAGTAAAGAAGCATTCAAGAATTTATTTAACCCAAAATCAGAAGAATAACATACAGATTGATAAAAGGCCAGATACAGAGTACCTGAGGTAAATTATGTTCTTTAACTTCCTTTTAATAGTTGGAATTAGAAAACAAGTTGATAACAGGGTAATAAAACATTAACATAGTAAGAAAAACATCACCAATGTCCTGACGCAAGAATCCTGTGCACCAATTCCTTTGTATTACTGGTGGATCTAAAAAATTACAGAGAACAACCTTTATGGGTGCAAAGATCAACCTCTTTTACATTAAAATCATCTGAATAAATAGGATATATCCCCCAACAAGTTGTGTAAGTCATATTTAACTTCCTCAACCAAAAATAGCCACAAATCCCCAAAAATCTTGAACTCTCCGTCATGAAAAATGGGCCGAATTTCTGCAAAAAATGGGTTCGCAAAGACATCTGTTTCTCTTCAATGCTGACACTTGGGGAAAAAATGAAGGAGTTTATTGTATATGGGCATGTTCTAGACAAAAATATCCTTTTGTTTTTCCAAATTCGCCTCTAGCTCTCCGTAAGAGCTCTCGCAAAATCAGTACTGTAACGGAAAAAACCAGAAATCCGAAAAATGAGGTTGAGAGACAGCTTCAATTCTTCCAAATGGTGGAACCTTTGAAAAACATGGGAGAGGTTTTTTTTCTTCAGCCCGTGATGAAAACAAACCTCTTTCATTTTTTTAAAATTTCATCTTCATTTTCCCAGAATCTGCTTCTCAAGATGATGTGTAAAAATGGGAAAAACAACAGTTTTGTGAAAATGGGGGAGGGCAGTTTTGTAGAGGTAAGTGGTATTCTGAACCACCCTTGAGGTGGTAAGTGGTATTTGGAGGGGGTGATCTAATTCAATGAATGGTTGACATGTTGGGACAAGGCCTGCCGAAAAACCGCCTCATTCCAGANGAACGGTCGAGGGGGTCTGGATTCACCTGTAGACCGTCCATATGTGTGTTGTAATGATGACCATAGATGTGTGTGCACTTGTTAGTCACCATTCTGGACCCCCCCCCATTGTTAAAAGTAGAACAGTCGAGGGGGTCGAGAATCCACTATCAGTCGTTGATCTACATGCCGCTAGATCAACCGTCGATCTAAGCGTGTTCTTTATTCTCTAGGCGCGAATGCAGCAAAAGCTTAGGCTTAGTGCTTTTTGTGGGTTTTTTGTGCTACTTCCCTTTCTTTTGTCTCCATGGGGTTAGGAAACACCACTCAGCGTCAACAATCATGAATTTTCTTTTCTTTTCCTTTCCTTGAAAATAATTTGCAGAAATGAAATATTATTTGCAAGCCAAAATACATCCAGAGTGAAAATTTTCTAGTCAATAGATTATCCTATGAAATATAGGGTTATAACATAGGGATCTCACTATATGCAGCCATAACTAGATTTTGTAGTGATCGAAACTAGCCACAAAGAGAATGTTGGATTCCATGAGAATGTTTTCTAGCATTAGCGGTTCCGAGATTAGGAAGCAATCTAAGATTAAATTCACATGTTGGGCACCAGATCATCTATTATTCAAGGTGAAGTCTCCACTGATGTTTTCCATATCCACAAGACAAAGAGTGTCAATCAAGTTTTTGACTCATTCAATGTCACCATCCAAATGATGAAGGCCTTTGTGCTTATCTTCAAGGGAAATAATGATGTTGAATTCCCCTACCAATATCCATGATTTGTTTTGAGTAATTTCACTGAGACCCTCCATATTTTTTAAAAATAATTATTTTTCGGATGGTATATGTGGCCCATAAACATTGGAAAAAAACCCCTCCTTGTTAGATTTGGTGGCTCTATAATTTACTGAGATGGTCGATTTGGTTGTGAAGAAGTTATAAAGGATAATTTTTATTCGATTCAAGAGAATTGATAGCCCACCCTCTAATCCTCTCAAGTCAATATTTACATAATAAATTTTCCTCCAACACCTAGCTAGGATAGCATCAACTTTGGTGCCTACAGAGTTTGTTTCTTGGAGCAGTAAAATATCTGGATTTCCTGCTATGATGCAATTTCGAAGGAGATGTTGTTTACTCCTTCCATTGAGGCCTCAAATTTTCCATGAGATAATATTCATGAGGAAGGTTGGGAGGGAATGGGATGAAAACTCTCGGTAATCAGTTGGATCTAGCCAAATTTTACCATATAACTACCCACATCCTAAATCAATTGTTGGGTTTATTTTTGTCCTCTTATTTTCTCCTCTTTTGATTTCTTTCAAAAATATTTTAATAGATCTTTCTGGATTCCTAACCCCACACCAGATATGGATTTTGTACCCATGGTAGAATCAATATATACCTTTTGAATATTTCAAAGTTGCTCACGAGGAAGGGGTATAAATTCAGTTTTTCACTAGGACTCCTCAAGTCTTACCAAGTCAATTCATGCCAAATATCTTTCTTCTATTTCAATCTCCATGTTTCCACCATATTCCCTGGCATGCTCTTCCCATCTAGGGCCTAAATTTGGGCCAGTAACAATTTTCTCAAGGATTGGGGTTTGTTTTTGACATTGCATTTTGCCTTCTTTCCCATTGGGGGGAGTTGGATAGACTCCTTTGATTTCTTTATTTTTCGAGGCCCAATTCAAAATATGAAAGGAGTTGTTGGTTGAGGAATCCTTGTTCATATTGATAGCTAGATTCTTGGGGCACTACTTTCTTCTCCCCTATACATGTGTGAAACCATTCTTTCCTTTCTCTATAGTTGTATTCTATGACTTTAGTGAAGTGTCGAGTGGAAAGTCTCTGAAAATATGACCTTGATCATGGAATTTTATACAATTGAAAGGGATATGCTCATAATCAATTTTTTGAATCTAATCATTGTCCTGGTGCTCCAGGAATATGGATCCAGGGAGGGGATTTGAGATATTCATGTAAACACATATTATTTCATAGGAGGTATAATGCCCCTATTTGGTAGCATCAACCACTTTGAAAAAAAATCCCAGTGTATTACCTATTCCATCTAGGATCTTTGCCAACCAAAATTCCTGAGGAAGTGAGTAGATTCAGATTCTTACTAGAGAATGAGTAAAATATTCCTTTTCTATTCTAAAATTCTCCATCCAAAATCTCAAACACAATCTAGCTGAGTTGAAGAAATATGTTATGTTTTCAAATACTTGATCTCGATCCTCTAGGTTGTGGAATATTGTGGTAAAATAATAATTAGAACCCAACTAAAGGTTGAAATGACCATGTTCTACAAAACAGGTATTCCAACAGAGGCTGAACACCTTGAGTAACCACTTACACAACCATATCAAAGAAAAACACATCAATATTTTGACGTGGAAAAACCCTTTGGGAAACATCCACATCCCTAGCCAACATGGCCACTTGGACAAATTTATTAATGCAAAGGAAAAATATTACAGATATATTTACAAGAGAGTTTCTCATAATCAATCATCGACAAATGACCCCCCTTTCTCTTTAAATAGAGATCATGGACCAATCATGTATTAAGCCACATATCAATGTAGCCTTTAAGATCAAGGAGAATATGAACTGTCATATCACCCTATGTTTGGAACATATCATGATCATCGTATTTCCTAACTACAAATGAAACTAAATAAACACACTTTTACCTAACAACATATTAGACCAAGTTGATCTTAACTAACACCTAAGTGTCTAAATATCCTAACATCCCCCCTTAAGAACAACTTGGGATAGCATTAAATCATTTACAAAGGAGACGCAATAGGAGAAGGAAGGAGGCATTAGAGTCTATCCCCCCTTAATGATAACTTCATGAAATCCTAACATAGATCTAAGTTTGGAAAACATCGTTTCTGTAGGAGACTTTGTGAAAATGTATGGAACTTGATCTTCTGTAGGGGAAAAAGCACTTTAATAACTTGATCATGAATGAGATTTCGGATTAAGTGCATGTGTATCTCATTATGTTTGTTGCATTCATGTTGAACTGGGTCTTTGGAGATATTTATGGCACTCTGATTGTCTCACTAGAGGTTGGTCAGATGATGATGCTAAAATACAAACTCTGAAAGGATCTATCAAAGCGATAAGAATTCCTAAATGGGATTAACCACTACTCGGTACTTTGCTTCTATTGAAGAAATTACAATAGCCTATTGCTTCTTTCAGGCCCAAGTGACAAGTCTTGAAACAAGGATGAAAACATAACCTATAGTATAATTTGTATCTTCAAGGTCGCCAGCCCAATCTGAATCAATGAAAGTAACCAATAAAGGAGTCCCCCCTGAGTTGTAATGTATCATGAACTGAACTTTACCCCGAACATACCAAAGTATCCTTTTAACTACTAATGGGGTTTTTGCATATACCCGACAACAATACCAACATCAAAGGAAAAATCACGACAAGTATGAATCAAGTATAAGAGGCTACCAACTAACTAACAGTACAAAGTAGCATCAACTTCAGGAGAAGTACAAAGTGGCAGTAAGTTTGACTCGATACTGGAAGGGAGAAGGGGTTGGTTTTGAATATTCCATGTGAAAGTGATGTAGAAGGTCACATGCATACTTAAAGTGGGAAAGAAAAATTCCTTTGGTTTTTTGCAAAACTTGAAGGCCAAGTAAATAGTGAAAAACTCCTAAGTCTGTCATTCAAAATTTATTCTTAAGGATGGTTTTCACATGGTTTAAATTTTTTGGGTCACTACCAGTGAGGATAAGGTCATCAACATAAAGAACAAGGATTATAATATGGATTCCCACTTTCTTGGTATAGACATTAGGGTCATAATAAAATCTAGAAAAGTCGATATCAAGAAGAAATATTTCCATTTTGGCATTCCAATATTGAGGAGATTTCTTAATACCATAAAGATATTTCTTAAGGTGGAAAACAAGGCTAGATTCATTATAGACATAGCTAGGAGATTATTCCATGTATATTTATTATTTTAAATCCGCATGCAAGAAGGCATATTTAACATCCATCTGATGGACATCCTAATTATGTGAGGCATCAAGGGAAAGAACAAGACAAATGGAATTCATTTTGGCTACAAGGGAAAAGGTTTCATTATAGTCAATTCATTCAACTTGGGAAAATCCTTTGGAACTAACTGAGCCTTGTGTCTTTCAACACTTCCATCTGATGCATACTTAGTTCTATAGACCCATTTACATCTGACAAGTTGTATTCCTTTTAGAAGAGGTACAATATCACAAGTATTGTTTTCCATTAAAGAACGATACCCTTTATTCATTGTTGTATCCCAATATGGTTGAACTGAAGCTTATGCAAATGTGTATGGATCATGATTCTCTGAAACCTAAGCCAAAGGAGAAGAAGCTCACTAGAACCGTGAATGTGTCTGATGTTGATCTAAAGGATCACTGACAAGATCACCAGTTGCTTCTCATGTTGAATGGACCCATATAGGAAGCAATGGTGTTGGTGGAGTTTCGGGTTCAATAGTCTCATATGGAGGAAGGTGAGTAGGAGGAGGTGTATTTTCATCCTCACTGTCATCATATGAAGAAGAAGAAGAAACCAAAATAGGAACAAAATAAGGCACAAATTTCAAAGATGGATCGTATGATGAAGAAGGCACAAACACCGAATTAGGCTCACGGGAAAAGATATTTTCATCAAATTTAACATCTCTTATAATAATAATTTCATTACAACATGGTTGAAGAAGTTTGTAACCTTTGACAACTTCAGAATAACTAATAAATATACACTTCTCACTTTTAGGATGTAAATCTTTCCTTTTCTCATCAGAAATGTGAGCCCATGCCACACACACAAATAAAATGAAGTGGCTTATATCTAGCTTAAGTTTACTCCATGCTTCTTCTAATGTTATATTTTTTAGAGACTTAGTGGGATTGCGATTTAATACATAATTTTCACAATTAATGTCTTATGTCCAATACTTTATACTTAATCACTTAGATTGGATCATAAAATTATCCATTTATTTTAAAGCGTAGTTCTTTCTCTCAGCAACACCATTTTTCCATGGTGTATATGGAAGATTGTTTCATTTGTATGCCATGTGCAATGCATTAACCTGTAAAATTATTGTTCACATATTCTCCTCCATTATTTGTTCTTAACCTTTGAATTTGATGTCTAGATTTCTTTTCTACAAGGGCCTTGTAAGCCAAAAACTTGCCAAACACTTTTCTCTTAAGTTTTAGGAAATAAAACCAAATGTGTTTGGAAAAGTCATCAATGAAGGTTAAGAAATACTTGCACCTATAAAAAGAAGGAGAAGAAAGTGGACCACACAAGTCACTATGAACAAGATGGAAAAGGGTCAAGGCGTGCCAAGAGGTTCATTTGTCAAAACTATCTCAATGATATTTAGTGAGAACACAACCAGAACAAATACCATCTCTACATGAAACAAAAGGAATACCAATGACCATCTCTTGATTACATATTTGTTGCAATGAGTGATAGTTTATATGACCAATCCACTCAATCCAAATTTTTCTCAAGTCATCGCTACAAGCAACAAAAACTGATGGAAAAGATGATGAACCAAGGTTTTAAAACTTTTACAACCTTGTAATATCATCAACAATTCTAGTCAAAAGAACTTGTTGAGGATATTTTAAATCCTTGATTAAAACTTGGTGAGGTTAAAACTCTATGGTTTTAAATTCACCTGAAAGATTGATTTGACATACTAAAAGAAGGTTTCCGTAAATACTTGGAACACATAATACATCATTAAAATGACCATTATCTACTTGAATTGTTCCAGACCCTACAACACTAAGAGATCTATCATCATCAACAAATATTTTCTCGGTGTTACATTCATTTAGAGTAGAAAATATGGTTTTATATTTATCCACATGATAGGATTCTCTAGAATCAATAAGCCACTCATTATAAGAAGAAGTAGAAGTTGCATTGAAGGAGAAACCAAAATCAGAAAGTGCATGTCCATAAGAAGAAGAAGAAGAAGAAGAAGAATCAATATTGATGTTGTGCTTCTTCATCATTGCTTCTAAAGTTGTCATCTTCTTAAAACATTTGAACTCATCATGACCATCTTTCCAAAAAAAGTTGCAATGTCTATAAGTCTTCTTATTTTTAGATTTTTCTCCTTTGTCACCATTAGGAGCTGAAGCTATTTGAGAGGGTTTGGGACCCTTATTTTTCATATCAATTGTTGTGGGGAGGATGTTTCTTCTTGGGATTATTTGATTTATATTTCTATTTAACTACTAAGGCTTTGTTGGAGGTGCCTACAATGATAATCAATCCAAATTGCATAATCTTATCTTGCTCTCGAACTAGAGCAGCACAAAAGGAATCAAGAGAGGGTTTTTTATAAGTAGTCCCTGGAGATTCTCTAGTGGCATAAAAGGTAGATAAAAAAATAGAATATGCACTACCAATATTAGCAAGAATGACATATATACATCAATCTTCTAGCATATATGTTTTTCATTTTATACATAAAATTCTAAGTGTTTTGAACTTAGATAAGTAATCTTCAATGGAAGGAAAATAATTTGGAATTAAGGTTAATAATTGATTCTCCAACTAGCAGGATCGAATAATATTTTGTTTACCAAAGATAGTTTCAATATTTTCCCAAGAATCATCATTTTCATTAATTCCTTGAAGCTAAAACCTTAAATCATGAGAGATGGACATTTTGATCAGACCACATGCTTCGACATTCTTGTATTCCCATTTTACTTTGTTTTCATCATTAGTGGGTTCTATTTCTTTCCCCATGGTTATCGTGTACAATCCTTTACTTATTAATACATTCTCTATATGGGATTTACATGAGAAGTAGTTGGTACTGGTAAGCAAAATATCACTGGGAAATCTCATACTAAAATATGAAGAAAAATATGAAACCGATGGTCTGGATGAAAAGATATCAAAAGAATAGGTTGTTTAAAAAATAACGACACTTAAAACGGACTTCAAATGTGAAAGTTATTCCCTTTTGAAAAAAGGCATAAATAGTAACCAAAGAGTTGTGTGGAAAGTGGAAGTTGGTCCACATGGTGATTATCCTCCTAAATGTGCCTATAATGCATGAAATTTTTCGAAAAAAAAAAGTAACAAAAGAGAGACTTGAACTCAAGACCTCTTACTAAGTAAAGTAACTTTTAAACAAGTGAGCTAGTGCAAAACATATGATATTATTTAGAAGGAGAATTTTTGTTGTTGAATACAACCTTGGAGAGCGTGCTAAAAAAATTAATTTTCACACTAAAAAGAAATTCGCTTCTAGATGACAACGAGGATCAGATATCGGTTATCTTACCCATAAAATGAAAATTCTCCCTCTATTTTTTATTTACCAAGATCGCACAGAGCACATGCCAAAGAGAATACATAGGAAGGAATACCCTTTTCAATCTGTTTCTAATTTTCCCAAATCACATAGAGTGCAGGGAAAAGAGAATAAGAAGACCGAAAAGGGTAGCAATTTGGAAATAAAAAAAATACAAAATAGAAATATTAACTCTACAAAAATTTAAAAGGGAGTATTCAAGATTTATACCTCTAAATCTAATTGAAATGTTTGTATCGTGGGAAAAAAAAAAATTAAGTGAAATGAAAACATTCCTAACTAAAATTAGCACTATGGATGCAATGGAACTATCCTCTCAACCCCAAAATGTATGGAAATGCCAGAAACCAACGATGAGACAACACAACTTCACGATCTCGATATACAATGAGAGAAGTTCTTCAAATGCGCTATGATACCATGTTCAAAATCACAGGTATTCCAACAAAGGATGAACACCTTCAATAACCACTCATACAACCAAATCAAAGATAAACAAACTGATATTTTGACACGGTAAAACCGCTATGGTGAAACATTCATGACCCCAACCAACATGGCCACTTGGCACAGTTTATTAATGAAAATGAAAATATTACAGAGAGATTTACAAGATATTTTCTCACAATCAATCATCGGAAAATTACCCTCCATGCTCTTTAAATAGATACCATGTACCAATCGGGTGTTAAGCCACAGACCAATGTAGCCATTAAAATCAAGGAGAATATGAACTGTCAGATCTCTCTATGTCTAGAGCATATCGTGACCATCATATAACTCTACGTTTGAAACATATCATGACTATCGGATCACTCTATGTTGGGAACATATCATGACCGTTGTATCACTTTATGTTGGTAACATACCATGACCATCCAATTTCCTAACTACAAATGCATACTAATGCATACTAAAGAAACAGAATAAGAAACACACTTTTACCTAATCAAACAGTATACCAATTTGATCTTAAATAACTCCTAAGTGTCTAAATATCCTAACATACCCTTTGGTTTCAACCAAGATTTGATCCATCTAATCAAATCCCTCTCTAAGGGCCACAATCCCAGAAATGTTTCGTTGAGGGCATGATCTTGCATACATTGCATGTTTTCTCCCACCCTCTTTGAACTTACCACATACATGGGCATCGTAGGGATTCACAGAAGGAATTCCCTAGGGTTGGTTTCCATTGATTTTCCCTTGCTAGATTTTGCACCAGCAATGTGGACCTGTGATGGTAGACTTGTATCGAAGGAAAGTTATGACCTACTAGATTCCACTCATCTTTTTCATAATCCTTTTGCTACAACATTTCCATAGGAGTGGGTTATGGCCCCTTCACAGCCAGATGGCTTCATGGTGATGGCATGGCCTACGCACACTTAGTGCGTGCAACTCCTGCGTACTAAGACACATGAGGTTTTTGCAAACCCTAGTTCATGATTCTCATCAAAACCCTAGAAAATATAATTTCTCATCAACAGATTCTAAGGTTTCCATGGTTAATCATAAATCTAGAAAAAATTTCTTGTTAAAAAATGTTCTTTTAATTGCCCACTATTAATGTTAAATTGAAAATATAGAGAAAATATATATTAATATTAAATTGAAAGTATAGATAAAATAAATAGTTCTAGAGACTCAGATTCGTTCATAGAGAAAATACAAAGTTTAAATTCTACTTAAACATGCACAAATTAAAGAAATGTTTATATTTTTATTTTACAATTTGTAAGCGAGACAATGATTATAACTAGAATCTCTGGTTGATAATGAATCCCTTAACTTATTGTCTTCTTGAATCACTTTAATTCCTTCATTTTACTTGTTTTGTATTCACAATATCTACAATGTAAGAGAGACATGGCTAAAATTTATAGGCTATATATTTTAGTTTAACTTACATCCATCTTAAATTTGGATCTATCAAGCATTGAGAGGGATCAAATTTCTAAAGCTGCAATTTATTATTATTTTTTTAATTGAGATGACTTTAATTTTTTTTTAATGTAATGTTATCTAACATAATTCTAACGTGACAAAATCTCCCCCATACTTGGTTGTAGAGAACCTCGCTACTCTTAGTGTAATTATTGTCATGAGTTTAACTTGTCAATTTTTTTGTTGTCATGATATTTATAGTTGGTAAGAATGACAAGGACAATACCTTTATCTTATTTAATTTCATTTTTATTTTTATGATATTTAAATTTTTCAAGAGAGACATGGTTAATAAATAGAGGTTCTAGTTGATATTGAATCCCTTCAATTAGTTCATTAGTGAAGCCTTTCAATTATTTCCCTTAACATGTTTTGTTTTCATGATATTTATAGTTTGCAAGAGAGACATGTTTAATGCTAAGAGGATTTAGTTTTTAATGAATCTATACAACTATTTGATTTTTATGATCATTTGATCTAGATTATATTCATAACAAAATGAGATACAAATGAAAATATAGTAGGGAACATAGAAATACAATGAATCCTAGATTCTATTAATGAATAATAGAATATTATAGATTGATTAGAATGGTAGCAGCATATCTATGAAGAGAAATACATGTTGGTTATTCTCATTCACAAGAAGAATTTCATCACACTCTATTGCATGCTCAAAGGACCTCCTCTGCCTTGATTATATATGAGAGAGTGAGAGGAGAATAATTCCCATTGTGCATGTGGGATCAATTGTTCTAATTTTACAAAATGTCATAGGAAAGTAAAACACTAGGGCTTCTCGGGAGGTCACCCATCCCATTACTACTCTAGCCCAAGGGAACTTAACTATAGAGTTCTAATGGGATCCAGTGCATTAACGTTGTCAACATGCACATATGATGGTTTTTATTAACAAATGGAGATGGAATCACATTAAATTCCCCATCAAAAGGGTGAATATCATATTTTTTTATCAAAACCACTAGCTCAAAAATGTTTATTTAGTGGAAAAGGTAGATGGCCACCAAAATCCACTTGGATCAGTCCTCCCCCTTTAGGAAGAAATGGTCCCCGTTGCATCAAGTTACCTCGGGATATGGGGAAAATTTTGTTGAATTTGAACCTTGGTGAGATGCTTTCCTTGCTATTGTAGGTTTCCTTCTTGTACTTGGCATTAGCATGTTGAAGGATGTCATGAACCAGTTTTTGGAGGTGTTGGATCTTTTAAAAAAATATGGTTTCATAATTTTCCTTGGTTTGAGTGTTGTAGGACTCTATCTGTGAAGAAGCAGTAGGAAGAGATATATCAATGGGGGCTAATGAATGGAACCCCAAACACACCTAAAAAGGGTCATGGCCAATAGAGATATTTTGAACATATGGAATACTCTCATTCTCTGTAAAGGAGAATCTATAGATTGTACCATTGGGTAAGGGATCACTGAGAACCAAGTAAATGGAATGCTTGACTTGGTAGTCCAAAGGCACCCCCATAGGTGAAAAAAAAAAAAAAATTCTCCTCTATAATCTTTTCAACCTACTTATTTTATATAGGAAGGTATTGGGTTTAGGCTGTGGTGGTTGTAGTGACATTTTGTTCACATTTTGACTAGATCGTGAAGAGGGGAAACATTTTGGTCTAAGAGAATAATTTGCAACACTTGTTTTTCAATATCAATGAAATGGTAGTATTCATAACTACCTATGGTAT
The DNA here is from genome assembly GCA_009831015.1 of Picea engelmannii. Classification (NCBI taxonomy): domain Eukaryota; kingdom Viridiplantae; phylum Streptophyta; class Pinopsida; order Pinales; family Pinaceae; genus Picea; species Picea engelmannii. Next base: position 156,323 of record ML798962.1, read on the forward strand.
CCTATAGAGTTGACCCCCCAAAGTAACAATGACATTACGGGGTTGAGACTCGTAAATAGAATGATGTTTCCACATATATGGTTGTCCTAAAAGAACATCATAGAATTCAAGTGGGGAAACATCACATTGTACCTCATATTTCAATGGATTGATGTCATAGGGAAAAAGACATTGCTATTTTATGTGGATGTCTCGTCTCCTTCTCAACCATCCAATGGTGTACAGTTGGGGGTCTGGCACTATTAGAAACTTCATTATTTTTATGACCTTATTTGATATCAGGTTCTTTTGAATTCAATTTTCAACAATGAAATGCAGTGGGGTCCCCTTCACCCACATCTATGAATGGAAGAGGTGCTCCCCCTCCTCAGTCTCTTATGTTTCTTCTGGTTGGGTTGTTTTGTTCGAGATGTTATGTTTTGCATTGATGATATGTTTCCATTTATTATGCTATGAATCAGAGTCCAAGTCGAGTTCTGATTCTTTTTCTTTGATCTTAGACACTAACTATTGTTTCGAGAGACATTCAGCAGTGTTGTACCAAGGGATTTTGTGGAACTCAAACAACCTTTTGATGTCCTTCTTCGACTTCCCACCACCATTCTTAGTTGGTGGGTTGGAATGATTTTATTGATATTAACTATCCTTTATTTTTCCTTTGATAGGGTTTCCTTTTCCATGCTTCTATTGTGGTAGTGTTGCAAACTAGAACTCCTTATTTTGTTGCTTGAATTTCTACTCGATTTTGACTGCATATAGATAAGTATCTCCTAGCGAGGATATTTCCAATAAATCCATCTCTATTTATATGTACCTATGGAGGCCAATGCGGTACTTCAGAACCAAGTGCCACTCAGATTCTCTGATACCCAACTTTGTTAATAAGATATGGAAGATGTTAGTGTAATTTTCATGCCTAAAAATCTCAACATGAGATCCCTGCCTACAAATAAGTTGCAATGCATTTATGCATACATATTATTAATATTAAATAGGCGGGACCCATGTAGAATAGTAATAAAAGGAAATGAATCCTCATGTTAAGATGTCAGATATTCGCTTATTGTTTCATTACAAGAATAATTACACAATTGGGAACAAAAGGAAAACTCTGGTTCTAATTGCAATTTATAGAAGATTGGTTTATGATTTGATTTGAAAATAAATGTTTATGTTGTTAGACATTCGTGCCTATGCTACATATATACTATGATACTAAGTGTGAATTATAAAAAAAATTATGTTTGGACAATGGGTCATCATATGGTATGGAGTTTCTTTGGAAGATTGTAGATGTTGTGGATCCTTGTGGTGGTTTTGGACCTAACATTTTTATATTAGAGGTTCGTATAGTTACTTTGCCAAAACATTTGATATATGTGTAAAGTGTTGATGGAATCTAGTGCACTTCATTATTCTATGGTTGATGACATTTAAGAATGTGATATGGGAAGCAACGTGAATTTATTGCACGTCGTTCTTACCCTATCTCGAGGACGCCACCTTCACTATGATTTGGTATTTGTTGTGGGCACTCTAGTAAATAGAAACTCCACCATTTTTTTACCTTGAAAGAGTTGTGTCTCGTGATTTCATTAGCTCTACTCTTGCAGGTATTAATTTTTTATCTCTTCATTCATTAAATTGAAACTTTTCTCGAGTTAAAATCATTTTGTTGGCTCTAGGACTTTGCATGCAAAATGTATTTGTTTTCCAAAGCTATAGCATTTTGATTTGGGGTTTTCCTTGTTTTTCCTTTTGGGCATTGGAGAAACTCAAGAAAAACTATAGATCGACTTTGTGTTTCGGTTAGGGTATGAATTATGTTGTGCCCAGAGAAAACGTTGTATTTATATTGTTGATATAAATATATGGTGTATTATTTACATTCTAGCTGTGAAAAATGTGATGTATTTGCTTTCTTGTTGGCATAAAATTGATATGAACCTGAATTATTGCTCTGTGCTCTACTCTATTGGATTATATGGATTAGTCACGTTTGGAACAAACATTGGAAGTTGAACTATTGGAAAAGGATTTTACAACAATTAAATTTGTTTTTTCTCGGATTCTATGACTAATTTCTAAAGTGCTTTTCTTTTCTATAAAATAAAACGACAATGAAGGGTTCTTATATTACCCTAGCCAAACCCAGACCTTAGAAAGTGTGTATGTGGTAAATGTTGTCACCTTGGAAATTTCCCAAGAAACATTTTGAAGGAATTATTATCAATGTTCTTATGGGTGCACTACAAATATCACACTTACTATGTTTCGGTTCAGGCATTGTTTCCCATTGAATTCAAACTTGTAAACAAATTGAAGTCTTTTTTATTATAATCATAACATTGATTCAAAAAATAGAAAAACGTGGGGGCTCATTGTGTTATTCATCCACTAGGAATTTGGTGGACATATGAAGTTTATATGAGTTATTGATTATTAAACCGACATTGGGGTTTTTGAGCCACTTTGGTTTCAATGCCAATGATATGAGGTTATAGCGAAATTTTTGATACACCGTTGAAGGGTCTTTATGATTCCTTCTATTCTTTCATGTCAATTTAATATATTTTAGTTATGATTATTGTAAAGCCAAAATTTTGGGTTATTTGTCTCCTACAGATCGCTTTACCATTTTAAAAGAACACCCATGGTTTTGGGAAGAAAGAAAATTTGACAGTACTGGAATATTCTTCGAATTTGATATTAAATTTTTTGAATGTTGTAGTTAATGGATGTTATATGTGTTATCGCGCAATTTGTACTCGATAGAAGAGATGGTTAAAGGAGAGAAAATTGGCATAACTAGAGACTATTTTATCATTGTCACCTCAATAGGATGTCTCTTTCTATTTAGGGTGGTAGGCCCAAGGGAGACGTCCCCTATGACCTGGGTGTTTGAGAAGGAAAAGTCAAAGTGGCTAGATAAAGATCCTCTCTCACAAGTCATCACCCATCAGAAATTCTAGTTTTATAACTAATGAAAAGATAATATGTCAATGTGTACCTGCCCGGAACAAAGCAACAAGAAACTATATATATTTGCAAGTACACTTGTTGGTTAGCATTTCATAAAACCATAGACTTTCTCAATAAAAGAAATTGGCTGATAATAATGAAGTAAACAGAAAATTATAACAGTAATATTTATAAGGAAATACATCACATTAAATGCCTTGCAATAGCTTCAAAAATGATTAATAATCATTAACCATTGGAATCATAATACTAGCATTTGTTAGAAGCAAACAAGACAATGTATAAATCCGCCTTTTCAAGTGATTTTAGAATCTTTTAATGCTGCAATTAATGGTTGTAGATTACTTTAGTAACAACAAAAATATTTTCAGTAGGTTATGCTATTCTAGGGTTAGAAATGGTTAGGAGGAAGCTCAAAGAATAGGTTTTGATAGTTGCTTTGATCAATTACTCAAAGGAGGACTTAGACTAGTGCCTTCGGAAAAATGGAGTCAATGATATGAAAACAAATGTTGAAGACCAATGATGATAATGGGAGTCAAAGACAAGAGAGATTGATAGTTTGGAGTGTTGGTAACCCAAGGCTCCAATTATCAAACCATAGGGGAAACTAGCTACTAATGTGTACGTAACCCTAGGCCTTTGTAGATTTCCTCCCTCTTTAACTCAATGGTGAAGCAAAATCGGCTAAGATGAAGCAAGTAAGACTAAGGTGTTGCAATGGAAAGGCCTTAGCACATGCTTCAAAGAAAGTGGCCTCTTGACAAGATCTAGTAGGTGAAATCTTTTAAATCTATGACAATAACCTGTGCTAGTCTTCCTAGGGTTTAATCAAGAAATTTAATAATCTTGAATGTAAATGAAAGATAAATAAAACTATAACCATTCAATTAACAAGAATTGCAGAAATATCACTTACATACATCAAGAATTCATCAAGAAGAACCCTAGTTGAACACATCCACCAATAAACTTGCCAAAATAATCCAAATTTAGCCTTTCTCAACAAGTGTGCCTAAACTTTCAGCCAAGAAACCCTAAGGAGGGAACAAATTTCAGTGCTCACAAGTGTGAGTGAAAGATGATGAAAAATAAGAGTGATTTTCCCCTTATTTATACAGTTACAATGACTAGAATTAAGTCAAAAAGGCTGACATAACCAGTTACACATAATATCCAGTTTTTCCATTAAATGTCATACTAAAACCCTAAATAAAGTTGTAAAGATGACGTGATGCCATTTTAGGTTGAATTTAGTCCCTTTTAGGGAAAAATTGGCCTCCTGGAGCAAAATGTTAGGCCTCCTTGGGCCTCGGGATCTTGCCACATGTGCCACTTGGCACACAACTGCTTCCAAAGTATCCAAAACTTTGGTCGACATCATGGGTGACCTGGGTGATGTCATGGGCCTTACAAGGCCTACATCATGGTGAAAAAGGAAAGACCCCCTTGGGTCCAGGCCTTCCAGGCTATCCCTGATGGAACTTCCTCTTGTCTCTCTGGTGCAAACTCCTGATCTGTCTCTGCCCCTGGCTAGGGTCTCAACATCCATCTGGTGGGATTTTATCCCTATGGATTTATGAACTAATCATATCCCCATATGCACCTGTCCATTGGGTGTGGCCTTGCAACATCAAAAAGTATTCCCTCCATAGGATCATAAGTCACAGGGATCATAGCAATGTCAATCACATCTAATCATCAAGTTATTTAAACATGTGCATGAAACCCCCTTTACCCAGACAAGTGCTCAAAGACATTATGTTATTCTACAAGCCAAGTTTGGAGGGGATGATAGGATGTCCTATTGGGCTAGTGCTCATTATATGTGGGATGTTCCCAGGTGAAGTCAAATCCAGGCCATGTAAGTGGAAGAGGTGGTAAGGGATGTCTGGGCAATGGGTGCAGTGATAACAGGGAAATGTATGGCTTACCTATGGGTGCCTCTGAAGAGGGTGAGTTGCACCTTGTCATGGATGAAAATGTTTCCAAGCCCATTCATGCCTTTTATATTTTATTATTATTGCTTTTTATTTCAAGAGTCTAGTTAGCAGACACTTCCCTGGCGTGGTGACCAGTGGTGACAATGTTACCCACAAGAAAGTCATGGAAATTAGAAGGATGGTTCGTGATGAGACCCCCTTTCTCTTGAATATTCCACCAAGAGCCACTACCGTGGTGTAGTGACCATCTGAATGGTAGTTTCATACTGCTACATGCCCATAGACCTAATCGGTTGGCTTGTGATGAGACCCCTTATCCTCCAACTAGGTCTTGATTTATTATTTTATGGGTCCCTTTGTTTCTTACTGAGAATCATTTTATTGCTTTCTCGGGTATCCCTAGGCGAAGCATCTCAATGTTTCATTATTTTGTCTTTTATATTTTTCCAACTACTTTTACCCTCTGGGACTTTAGCCACTTCTTCCCACAAGGTAAGGTACAACCCTTTGATATTTTGTCCAACCCAATGCCTGGACCAGTGTATGGGATGGATGACCAGGAAAAATATGAAAAGTGGTAAGTATGGTGGGAACGGAAGATGACCTTTCATGAATCCACCCAGTGGAAACTCAAACCCTATGGGAACCATATTACTAGGGCATCCATCCATTCCCCCCAGGCATGGTGAAGTGGAAAGGAAAAAGGTCCAAGCACACATTAGAAGCAAAAAAGAATTAAATGCACATATTCAAATTTTTTGAGAATCATAGTGACACATACCATGATATCCAGACTCATTACCTCATGGATAAAGACCCATTTCTGCTGCAGGACCAAGCCGATGTGATGGATGTTGTTGCTGCTGAAAAGGTGGAGGCACTGAAGAATAATTAGATAGGCCCTCCAGGGCCATGCTCAAGTTGATCTGGCTCTCGGTACTCCATGTATAGGACCTATGGGCCTCGATACATAATCTCCTTAGTTATCCCTAGGTTAGGCGATAACATCTGGCTCCAACTCAGGGACATGTTCTCACCGTAGAGTGCATCAGAACCTCAACATCTCTAGAATAAGCTGTGACCTGCTTGATCTCAACATAAGACTATTAATAATCATTTGGGGTGGTGATATCACCCCTGGCTCATATCTATATATATATAGTACAGAAAAAGAAAAGAAAGCATGTGTACAAATGGAAATACAATTATACAAACTACTCTAGCATGAAATGCAAATGGTATATACAATGAATACAAATGCCTAACTACTTACCTCTACTTATCTGTCAGTTGAATGATAGGTGTGGTAAAATAGCCAGTGAAACCATCCTAGCAATGTTTCCCCATACCTACCTATGTGCTTCATCATAAACAAAGCAGTGATAAGTTAAGCACAAAAATAACATGAGTTAGAAAAAGTATTGTATCATTGGAAATCGTAAGGTCTAGCTCATGGAGGTTGGTGGGAGGGAAAAAGTGGTGCCAAGTCGTACTGTCAGGAAAGTGCTCGATCCATCTCAGAAAGGGATCATGAAAATTCAAAGGTTCAAAGGACTGATTGAAAGAGTCTGAATGATGGCTACCTAGGACATCTTCACAATCTAAGGCCTGGGAAGGGATCATCAAGAAATGAAAGGATGATTGACAATTCCTCAAGGGGGAAATGGAAGACTGTGATAATAAGATTCTGCTTAAGGTACCCAACCTTACCCTAAAAAACAAAAGGAGGCATTGTCCTACAAAATACTTGGGATAAGGAACATGTTTCCAAACCATACCCTCAGTGACATATCGAGGTAATGCAATCAAAGGGAGGTGGAAAATCTTATCACAAGTGTCCTTCTTCATGCAAGAAACTTCCTTACTCTCATCAGGATCTGAGAAAAATGATGGTTGATAATTTTCTTCATAGAATAAATCCAAATGCTCAGAGGGGTACTCATCAAAATCCTCAAGGTATGAATGAAAATCATTAGGAGAATATAGGACTAGGTCATCCTTGGGTGTTTGAAAAGTATCTGTAATTATATCATTTCCTAGTTTCAAACTGTCAAAATTAGTAACCTCATATGATAGTTGCAAAGGAAACCTTTGGAAATGAACTTAAGTGTCATAAATGGGGTCCTTATTAGAACCAATCACATCCCAATTACACCTTCCAACACATATGAAATCATCATTATCATCAACTATGTCACTATATGTATCATAACATGAAGGATTCAAAGCATTCAAGGGCTCATAAATCTCCTCTTCACTTCCCAAATCATAAAGTAAAGAATCATCAAGATTTTGGAGAGGAGGGTAAATTATTGTGTTTATTTCTTCTTGTGCAAGAGCTTCGAGGAATTGGGTGTCTTGAACATGCATCATTGTTTCATCCTCATTATTTTCCGCTACATCTTCAATTGTACAACAAGGAAGATCTATCTTTCCTGAGGATTCCATTTCTTCAACCTTCTTTGAATCATAAAACAAGGCATTATCAAGATCCTAAAAAGGAAAGTGACTAACCTCATTCTCTTGCTCTTATGTAGGGGGGAAAAGATCATGGATGGATTCATCAGAGGGAGGAGAACATATAGATACTTCATCATCTTGTTCAAGTTCCAACTCCTCAACTATGTCTTCATTATGAGTAGTCATTTTCTCTTCCCCATGGGATATGAAAACCTCATCAAGATATTTCCCCTTAGTCTCTTGTTGGTTGATGATTCCTGGGAAACCTTTGGGGTCATCAACTTTGATTCCCAAAGAGAATATGTGTTTCCCCTTGGACAAAGAGATATTTTCCTCGATTTTCATGGCCATTTACTAGGCATCATTGAATTTTTTTTCCGCTATTTATTTAGGAGGAACCCTAAATGAACTAAGAGTGCATTGGTATAAAGATACACGAGGTAATTGTCTCTGGGATAATGGCTTCTAGGAATATGATATATCAATCTCTCAAACCTATTCTGGAAACCCTGACAGTCTCATTCTCAGTTTGTTTCACATATTCAAGTCTTTTCAGTAACGTTTAGATATCTTCTAATTTCATACCCCATTTTTTTATAAAGGTTTCTTCTAACTGGTCCATATATGTGATGCTAGCAACATGGAGATCATCATAGCATTTCCTAGCATTTCCATGAAGCGTGGAAGAGAAAATTTTCATTGCCAAATCTTTAGCATCATCACTAATAGGGTGGAGTTGAAAGAAATCACAAAACTCATTGATGTGATCATCGACTATAACCCCATCACCACTAGTGAATATAGGAAGCCATTTTCGTACTTCGGGGGAATTTTTCAAGGGTATCCCGATATTTTACTCATGTCTAAGGGTTTGAAATTTCTCGGGTCCGATTGAGAAACCATGATTGGCTTTATCATTAGTGGAGTCACCGGATAATCCTTCTAAGGATCATCAAATAGAAAAGAGGGAATATCCCTTAGTGGAGTCACCAGGTAAGCTTTGTGAAGTAAAGGATTTGGACAAATGCTTACTGAAAAAGTGTCGTTTGAGGAATTTTGACTCAGCGTTCCCCGGGAACGGTGCAAAAATGTTATTGTGCAATTTTTACTTGATAGAAGAAAAGGTTAAAGGAGATAAAATTGGCATAACTGGAGACTATCCTATCACTATCACCTCAATAAGATGTCTCTTTCTATTTAGGGTGGTAAGCCCAGGGGAGACGTCCCCGGTGATTTGGAGGTTTGAGAAAGTAAATTCAAAGTGGCTAGATAAAGATCCCCTCTCACAAGTCACCACCGATCAGAAATTCTGGTTTTATAACCAATGGAAATATAATATGTCAAAGTGTACCTGCCAGGAACAAAACAACAAGAAACTATATATATTTGCAAGTACACTTGTTGGTTAACATTTCATAAAACCATAGACTTTGTCAATAAAAGCAATTGGTTGATAATAATGAAGTAAATAGAAAATTATATAAATACAATATTTATAAGCCAATACTTTACATTAAATGCCTTGCAATAGCTTCAAAAATGACTAAGAATCAGTAACCATTGAAATCATAATACTATAATTTGTTATAAGAAAACAAGACAATGTATAAATCAACCTTTTCAACTGCTTTTAGAAGATTTTAATGCTGCAATTAATGGTTGTAGCTTACTTTAGTAACAACAGAAATATTGTCAGTAGGTTAGGCTATTCTAGGGTTATAAATGGTTAGGAGGAAGCTCAAAGAATAGGTTTTGATAGTTGTTTTGATCAATTACTCAAAGGAGGACTTAGACTAGTTCCTTAGGGAAAATGGAGTCAATGATATGGCAGAAAATGTTGAAGAAAAATGATGATAATGGGATTCAAAGACAAGAGAGATTGATAGTTTGGAGTGTTGGTAACCCAAGGCTCCATTTATCAAACCCTAGGGGAAACTAGCTACTAATGTGTAGGTAACCCTAGGCCTTAATATATTTCCTCCCTCTTTAAATCAATGATGAAGAAAAATTGGCTAAGATGAAGAAAGTAAGACTAAGGTGTTACAATGACAAGACCTTAGCACATGCTTCAAAGGAAGTGACCTCTTGACAAGATCTAGTAGGTGAAAGTGTTTGAAGCTAGGACAATAACATGTGCTAGTATTCATAGGGTTTAATCAAGAAATTTCATAATGTTGAATGTAAAAGAAATATAAATAAAACTATAACCATTCAATTAAGAACAATTGCAGAAATATCACTTACATGCATCAAGAATTCATCAAGAAGAACCCTAGTTGAACACATCCACCAAGAAACTTGCCAAAATAATCCAAATTTAGCCTTCATCAACAAGTGCGCCTAAAATTTCAGCCAAGAAACCCTAAAGAGGGTGCAAATTTCAGTCCTCACAAGTGTGAGTGAAAGATGATGAAAAATAAGAGTGATTTCCCCCTTATTTATACAGTTACAATGACCATAATTAGGTCCAAAAGGATGACATGGCCAGTTACACATAATATCTAGTTTTTACATTAAATGTCATAACAAACCCTAAATCAAGTTCTAAAGATGATTTCATGACCTTTTAGGGTGACGTTGGGCCCTTTTGGGGAAACATTGACCTCTTGGAAGAAAACGTTAGGCCTCCTTCGGCCTTAGGATCCTGCCACACGTGCCACTTGGCACATAACTACTTCCAAAGTATCCAAAACATTGGGTGACTTGGGTGACGTCATGGGCCTTCCAAATACTACATCATGGTGAAAAGGGAAAGACCCCCTGGGTCCAAGCCTACCAAGATTTCCCTAGAGGAATGTCCTCTTTTCTCTCTTGTGCAAACTCCTGATCTGACTCTTCCCTTAGCTGGGGTCTCAGCATCCATCTGGTGGTATTTTATCCCTATGGAGGTCCAGACTAATCATCTCCCCATATGTACCTATCTATCAAGTGTGGCCCTGCAACATCAACAAGTATGACTTCCATGGGATCATAAGTCATAGGGATCATAGCAATGCCAATCACATCTAATCATCCAGTTATTTAAACATGTGCATGAAACCCCCTTTACCCGGACAAGTGCTCAAATACATTACGCTATTCTACAAGCCAAGTTTGGAGGGGATGCTAGGATGTCCTATTGGGATAGTGCTCATTGGATGTGGGATGTTCCCAGGTGAAGTCAAATCCAGGCCATGTAAGTGGATGAGGTTTTATGGGATGCCTTGGAAATGGGTGCAGTGATAACATGGAAATGTGTGAATTGCATGTGGGTGCCTCTAAAGAGGGTGAGTTGCACCTTGTCATGGATGCAAATGTTTCCAAGCCCATTCATGTCTTTTATATTTTATTCTTATTTCTTTTCATTTCAAGAGTCTAGTTAGGGAACATTTCCCTGGCATGGCAACTAGTGGTGACAATGTTACCCACAAGAATTTCACAGAAATGAGAAGAATGGCTCGTGATGAGACCCACTATCCTCTAACTAGGTCTTGATTTATTATTTTATGGGTCCCTTTGTTTCTTGCTGAGAAGCCTTTTATTGCTTTCCCAGGGATCCTTGGGCGAAGCATATCAAGGTTTCATTATTTTCGATTTTATCTTTTGCCAGCTACTTTTACCCTCTGGGCCTTTATCCCCTTCTTCCCACAAGTGAAGGTACAACCCTTTGATATTTTTTCCAGCCCAATGTCCGGACCAGTGTATGGGATGGATGAGAGGGAAAAATATGAAAAGTGGTAAGTATGGTGGGAACGAATGATGAAATTTCATGAATCCCCCTAGTGGAAACTCAAACCCTATGGGAAACAACTTACTAGGGCATCATGGCATTCCCCCTAGGTGTGGTCAAGTGGAAAGGCATAAGTTCCAAGCACACATTAGAAGAAAAAAAGAATTAAATGCACATATTCAAATGTTTTGAGAATCAAAGTGACACATACCATGATACCCAAACTCATTACCTCATGGAGAAAGACCCATTTCTGCTGCAATACCAACTCAATGTGATGGATGTTGTTGTTGCTGACAAAGTGGAGGAGCTGAAGAAGAATTGGATGGGCCCTCCATGGTCATGCTCAAGTCAATTTGGCTCTCGGTACTCCATGTCTAATACTTGTGGACCTCGAGACATAATCTCCTTAGTTATCCCTAGGCTAGGGGATAACAATATGATGAAGTTTTATAAAATAAATGGTTGTGGCTCGAATGATTTTTGGTTAATGGGATTCTTGTTGTTTGAATTGACTTGGAGAATAAGAGAAAAATAGTTCCAACAATGAATATTATTATGAAATATAGAATTAATGAATGATATTTTATTTAATGGAACAGTAACCATCTTACTCTCATCCATTATATCACTTTTTCACTCATTACATGCCCATCATTCTCCCAATAACATTTAATTTGCTTCCCTGTTCTGTTATTATAAATTCGTTCAAAGGATTTGGATGATGATTTGGGTGAAAGTTTCAATATGAAGGCATTGTTTTATAAAGGAAGGGCTCTCCATTTTTCTTGAACAATATTCATTTGTTCTTTCTTGTCATGATATCATTTTTCTTTCATTACAAAGGCCCCCATATTCCCAATAACCCTATAATTCCCTATTCGTTTTCAATTTATTATTAAATTCAGTATTTGGTGGATTATATCAATGGTTGGATTGCATATGCTTTTGTTGTGAATAATAGAGCCAACATCTAGATTTTATTTAGGTAGAGTATTAGTTAATGGATTGTTAAAAGTTTTCATATTCTTATTGAAATATTGCTTCAGGATGAGATTTTTTACTAGGGGCGACAATTGCAGAGGTACAAATAGAGGTAGAGGAAAAAATTGGAAAAGAGGCCATAGAAGGCCATGATTATCGATACATTTTGACGTTGATATGCAAGAACTAAATCAACTTTTTCAAGTTGGGTTATTCAACCTAGTTGGCCAAGGGACTCTCCAAACCTAACCTCAGAGGCCTCCTTTCTAGCCACATCAAAACTTCTCCGGTATCTATGTTCCCCCTCATGTTTCTATGAAACCAGAACCACCTGCCAATGATGGTTGGAAAGAGATCATCCATCAGACTGTTGCACATCATAATGGTTGGCCTACAATATCATGTCCATTACCTCCTCCTCCACTGCCATTCAATCCAAATACAAAAGTTGATCACATTGTGTCACTTGTCCAGTCCTCACATGCAATAAAAAGGCTCAAAACCACCATGCCCGACCCAGATATTTATAAAGGAAAAAAAGTGGCTAATTCCCCTAACTCTTATGAAAATCCCTCTGAATCACTATCCTCCCATATTCACATCAAATATAATTTCTCCCATGTCATCAGCAAGATCCATCCTCAAGATTCCAATTAGCCATGTCATCAGCAAGATCCATCCTCAAGATTCCAATTAGCCTAAGGCTAGAACAAAAAGATCAAAAGAGGGCAGTAGTGGAAAGAGGCAAACTGCCTCTCATAGAAAATATGTATTTTGATGTTTTTATTGGCATGGTAACAAGCTGTTTGTTTTGGACAACAAGCATATATTTAGATATAATGTTTTTGACATTGTGGATATTATCCTATTTTTGGTCAACAATCATATTTTATTTTTGTTAAATATAAAAATGTTTGATTATTTCTGTGAATGGAAATTAGAAGGAAAATGTTGGAGAATATCTTAGGTTATTATAATTCACATTATGTTGATTATTGAAGTCAATAAAAAGGGAGTAACAAGGAGGAGTCATATTTTGTTAAAATTTAACAAAGATATTAGGGGTCCCACCTATTTAGTTATTATTTAATAGACCCATATTTATTATTACCTATTTTTCTCAAACTAGTGGTTAAGCTAAATAAAGATTAACAAAAGAAAGGTAGTTGAACTACCATAACTTGTTTTGAAGAAGAATAAAAGCTCAATCAAAAGAAGATACAAAGGAGGAGAGAACAAAAGGAAATTTTTTGATATAAGGTCTACTCTATACTTGTGAGATATTTCTTTTTCTTCATTCATTCTGAGTTTACTAGAAAACTAAACCATCTTGATGGCAATAGAGTCTTATTAAAGGAAACATGATTCAAAACTGAATCATATCTTTCAACAACTTGTTTCTAAAGGTTATGATCTTCTTTGGCAGTCTGTGTGTTCTTGTTTGTTTATGGATTAGATTTCATAACTGATAAAGGATATTTTGCAGAATCAAGTGACAACAATTTTACGACAAGTTGATCCAAATCTTTAGCTTCAGATTATTTTTGTATGGTGTCCATTGGAGGCTTATAAATTTGCCTTTGGTCCCACCCTCACAGAGGTTTGTAAATAGAATTTCTCTTTGTATCTCAGAATGAAATTAATACAAAAAAAATCAGTGTTCTTATTTCAATGTCACATGCGTATCTTATGATATTGTTTAGATTTTAATTTTATTCTTATCTTTTTTCCAGTACACACTTATTTATATCTCCACTTCTTTTCTTTTCTTTTCACAGTTACATATGACATATACAATCATCCTTAGTTCATAGTACATATTACATGTGGATTAAGATATTGTTTTGAATTAGAGGCTATAAACCCTGGGTAACATTCCAAACTATCCTGCCTTAGCCTAGAAAGATTTGAAAATTCTTGAGTAAGGTTCTTCATACCTTTTCCTCAACATGTACTCCAACACCAACTAGTCTCTTTCCTGATGCAAAGTCATCCATCTCATATATTGATCAACATAACTTCCAAAAGGGTAGAAATCTTCCTTGAGAGAATCCACAAAGGTTTCCCAGGTGGTTTCTCTCCTAAATGACATAGATTCATTTGTGGTGTACTTCTCCTAGTAACCTTCCCACCGAGTTCTGACATGGGGAAGGGATTTAAGGAGAGAGAAGGTGATTTTTTTTCCATTGGGAATTTTTTTGGACAAAGTAATAACCTTCTAGCAGATTCAACCATTTTTCTAGAGCATATACATCTATATGGCCTTTAAATAAAAAGATATCAAAATTTTATTATACATTGAAAGGTGTGGTACCTCTAAAATGGTTTCTTTTCGAATATTCCTCAGCTGCCATCAACAGTCGTTGCATGATCTGAGTGAATTTGTCCATCATCTTGTTACTCTGTCTTGTAAGGGTGTCCTTGAGAAATGTCTTGAAAGGATCTCTTTCTCTATCATCTCTATTTTCTTCTGCCATGGGATCTCACTTGAGCTAGAAAGAGACATTTTCCCCAAGAGAAACTAGCTTGAGACCCAACTCTCTATACCCTGACCTCATTGAGGACATGCACTGAGAAACAAGGATCAATCTGATCTGATACCTCTGTTCCATATTATATTGAGAAAGAAATATGATAAAAGAGAAAATATAGAAAATAAAACAGAAATAGAGTGAAACCCAACTTCTATTAATGAATAACATAATATTGTAGAACACAAACTCGCTATAATGGTGGTAGCTTATCTTTGAAGAGAAAGAGATTGCATATATGTGCATTCACAATAAGAATTACATCACAGTCCATTGCATTCTCAAAGTCCCTCATTCACCTTGATTATATATGGGAGAGCTAGAGGATAATAATTCCCGTGATGCATGTGAGATAATTGGTCTAATTTTACAAAATGTCATAGGCGTGTAAAACACTAGGAACTCCTAAGAGGTCACCCATCCCATTACTACTTTATCCCATGTGTGCTTAAATGTAGAGTTATAATCGGACATGATGCATTCATTTTTTAGGCATGTACATATGATGTCTTTAATTAACAAATGAATATGGAGTTACCTTTCATTCCCCATCAAAAGGGTGAATATCATGGTTTATCAAAATCACATGCTTGAAAACGTTGATTCAATGGAAAAGGTGGATGGCCACCAAGATCCACCTAGATCATCTTCATAGTTTGGAAGAGACAAATGATAACAGCTAGAAGCTTTATCTATTATTAATTCCTTCATTTACTACCATAGGCAAGCCCTTGATTCATTCCCCCACTTGCCTTTTTTTTCATAATGTGTACAATTTGTAGGAGAGAGAGCACTAATACCCATTGGATTGATCTGTAAATTTCATTAAATATTTCAATGGGAATCTCACCAAAACATATATAAACTTAAAAATACTATAGGGATCTTATGCTCATCCACATGTCTATATTTTTTTATTTTTAATGCTTTAATAGAAATAAGAACACACAATTTTGATTCTTTAACTTCATGACATATAAAAGAGATAAAAATAGAAAGTACACACAATGGAACACAAATATTTACCTTGGAAACCCAATATGGGAAAACCAATAAGAAATGGAATAATATGACTTTCATCCTTTTTATAATGGACATTATAATACTAAATGCAAAGAAGTACAAACTTTTTGTGAAGTTATGAGATAATGTGGTATGATATAGTGCTCTACATACATGGCCTCTCTCTCTCTCTGATCTATTAGTATCTCGTCCACACTCTTCATGCTATGTAACAAGTCACAGTTAAAGAAAACGTGAACCCATTTATATCCTTTGGTTAGGTTAGATTTAGGGTTTATGATCCCTCCTGAAATCTCCATGATTATTCTAGAAATGTCTGGTAGATTTCCACAAGATAATAACTAATCATGGGTGAATTATGATGAGATGATATGGCCACTTTTGTGGGGAATGATTTGGAAGATTACCTTAATAGGGTTATTACTTCCATATAGAGACTCTATTTAGTGAAAACAAATAATCGTCGAAAAGGAATTCGCATATAGAATGTATAAAACTATACCAAAAAACTTTGCACCTAGTGTTATGGACCCCAAAATACCACTTATTTAACCCTTGAACAAACGATTTAACATTTTGTCCGGGTAGTGCAATTTTTAGGATCTTAACCAAGAAGACATTTCTAGGTCTCATATATTGTTTTCCAAATACTAGAGATTCAATAAATGAATACGATAGACTTGTAGTTGGTTCTTCCCTCCACATTTTGGCAGGTATTTTGCTCTCCAAAATTTTGTTTTTGAAGGATAATGAGGAAACAATCATTAAAATCATTTTCATGGGAGTGTACCATTTGGCCTTTGCTAGTAGTTGATCCTTCAATTCCACTTTCCAATTGTTTTGTTGACCCCTAATATTCATTCTGATCTTTGTTTTCAAAAATATGTCATGTGAAATTGTGTTAGTGCATTTGGTGCCAAATCTCATATTGAAGGTAAGACATATCCCTCTTCATCCTCATCAACTTAAATGATTCATAGATTTTCAATTTATCTACATTCACTACTAAGTAAATGCGCATATATGGTGAAATATTGAGTATATAGGAATTGTTACCTATCTTCTCCAATATTTTGAAAGGTACATATATTATGGATTTGATTTTCTTCCCTAGTCCTTGAAACCTTTCCTTATTAAGGTATAACAAAACTTTGTCTCCTACTTGGGAGGAATTTACAACCATGTGATGAACATACCTAGCTTGTATTTTCCTAATATTTCTTCAATTTCTCTTGAACTTGTAAGTGTATATTCCTCATCCTATTTATGATTTTTAGTCCTTTAATGCATCACTTGAGGTTTTTACCCTTACTTTACACTGTGAATATATAATCTCCAATGGTGATGTTGGAAAATATTCAAAGCGAATTTCAAAAGGTAATCTACTTGTAGAAGTGTGGGAAACACTATTATAGGAATATTGTATGTAAACCAATTTTTCATCCCAATTCCTTGGTTGATTTTGATTGCATCCTCTTTAAATATGAATCAAATCCTTATTGATTTCTTATGTCCACCCATTAAACCGATCTCTTCAATTCAATATCCTACTTCTCCCATAATCAAGTAAAATATATAGCATGATAAATATAGTATATCTTTTAGAAATAATGATCTATATAATTCCAAAGTGCATCCATACCCTATTAAAGAAAAATCTTGTGGCTTATTTTCCTTTGATGGTCTTCTTACAAGCCATTGAAACAAACATCTTACTAAGATTTTCTACTACCACATATAGGTAATTAAACCCTCTTCTTGTCCCAAAAAAAACCGATAAAATTCCATGTACATGCTTTCACATGTCCTTTTAGGGATGG
The DNA here is from genome assembly GCA_009831015.1 of Picea engelmannii. NCBI lineage: Eukaryota > Viridiplantae > Streptophyta > Pinopsida > Pinales > Pinaceae > Picea > Picea engelmannii. Next base: position 173,775 of record ML798962.1, read on the forward strand.
GATGTGTTTTTTATCTTCCCTACTTCTTATTAATAAGATTACTGGTATAATAAAATACAACCTATAACAAATCTAGCCACTTCTTCTTTCATCTTCAGACAATAAATACACCTTTATAAGTTATTCATGGTATGTCCAACACCAAATGACCAAAACACTTGGAGGACTTTCGAGGTATGAGTCTCCCTTATCAATTGTACTCTTTCTTCCTTGGTACATAAAACTTCCCCATATTATAGAGTAATCCATCTTAAATATGGTAACTGATGTCTGCTTGTTGTTTTTTACCTTGCAATTGATGATAGAATCCCTTCAAGTCCTCATGTTTTGCATAATATTCTTTGTATGCTTCATGGATGAAAGGATCCATGTGCATGATGGACTCAAGAGCTATGATTTTTGGTGCTACAGATCTAGATAGAAAATAACCAATTTCTTAGTAAATCTAGGTTTACTATAGTTAATTACAAGATGAAGTTTAAATCTAATCCATTAAAATGTTTTGTTTCTTGGAGTTCATGAGAGTGTTTTTTAAATATTTAAATATTTAAATATTATACCTAAGTATAGTATTCTAGGTGACTATTTTGGATTGAAAAAATCATAAATATTAATATATATGTGAAAATATAATAAAACATATAAATTACTATTGAAAATTGTAAGTTTAGATGAATATAATCAATTTAACAAGAGTTATTTAAAATATAGATGAAATTCTAAATTCTATAAGTGAATGGATTTTTTTAGTGGCAACAAAATAACCAAGTGATATAAATTTTCCCTTTAAAAATACCCTATAATTTACTCTCAACTTGTAAGTATTGGCGAGTTTGGTTATCAATATGGATGATGGTATCCTCACCCAATAAATATTTCTTCCACTTTTTCACTTCTTGAACCAAGGTGTGGAGTTCCTTGTCATATATTGAGTAGTTCAATATTGATCTATGGAATAGATATTAATTATCACAAATCTGTGTCCCCCCTTGTATTAATATATCTCCCATAGCATGCCAATTAGCCTCGGTTTCTACTTCAAAATACTTTTCAAGATAGGTAGTATTATGATTGGGGCTTAACTAATCTTTTTCTTCAATTATTCAAAGTATTTATGTTAATTGTTACCCCCACTAGAACCTCTTACCATTGGTTTGTATAGCTTTAAATGGTGTTTTCAGAATTGAAATTCTATGAACTTTCTTAAATATTGGGAAGCCCTCAAAAATATCCTAACTTTTGTGACATTACTAAGAGTGGAAAATTTAAGTCTGACCTCTTTTTTTAGAATGTATCTTTAACTTCCCTCCACCAATCACATGCCCTAATTACACCAAGGATTGTTCAACAAAATCACACTTATTTATGTTTTCTAGAAACTAGTGTTTCCTTATTGATTCTAACACTCATTTCATATGTAACACATACTTGGTCCAAGTAGAACTAATCAACATGCCATCTAAATATATTATAACAAAGGAATCTAGGGGAAACAACATATAATTTATTAAACAAATAAAATCAACCGGTGGATTAATCAAACCAAAACACGTTACTAACTACTCATATAGACCTTGGTTCCTTGTGAAAGTTTTTTTCCAAGTGTTTTCGTCCTCGATATAGAGTTGATGATATACATATTTCAAATATGTCTTTCAAGTACCTTGCAAAATACAACTAACCTAACAATCTATTGATTTGGGAAAAGGTCCCCATTCTTGAGAGTTATCTTCTTCCAAGTTTAGTATTCTATGAATACTTGACATATTTCTTCTTTTAGGAACATATTAAGATACCTTATATGGAAGATATAAAATATTTTGAAGAAAAACATATACTTCAAATGCCAATGAGGGTGGAGGTCCTTGATACTTCAATATTTACAAAATATAATAAATACTAACGAGTAATGTAAGTGTTTAGCATTCATTGATAAGGTAAAAATCATATTGGGCATTGACTGATCAATCTGAAAGTTTCAATTCAATTATAGAACCATGGGTAGGGTCAAATATATTTAGAATATACAATAATATTCATCTCAAAGATGTATAGTGATAAACAAATATAGTAATGTTTCACAAATATAAGTAATAATACTATAATGAATATTAATGGTTAAAAATAAAGTTTTTGAGTTAAGTAATTACTTATTTACAAGTACCATACTATGAGAGACACTACTTATAATTTTAAAGAAAGGAATAAGCATGGTTAGGGATGTTTTGGATATTTCTTTAAAATATTAATAAAGCATAAGTTAAGATGGCAATTTTAATAAAATGTCCATCAGTTAAGATAGGCAATTTTAATAAAATGTCCATCTTAATTTTTGGTTAAACCAGGAGGTCCATGGATGAATAAGGTCATGGTAAAATCATGAAGTTTGGTTAAATCAGAAGATCCAAAAGAAACTAAGAAAGTCCCATATAAGGACGGTGAGAAATGCATGTTTTTAATGATTTTTGTGTGTTTTGTCTAGTTTTTGTTGTTGTTGTTGTTGTTGTTATATATATATATGTATTAATTTTCTTATATATGTGTGTTTTTTTAAGTATGTCTAAATATATAGAGAGAGTTTATTTCCTTTTATATATATAAAATGTGTGTTTTTTTTAATTCATTTATATATATGTTTTCTCTAGGTGTTCATTTATATTTTCATCAACATAGAATAGTATGTCATCTACATTACAATAGTAGCTACATAATTGGCTAGTGTCTGAGCTATGTCTTACTAGTAAGTGTTGTTGTGCTCTCGTGACATCTCATGGAAAGGATAGGAGGCTTGACCCCCCATCTTACAAATCTACTCTTGAATGATCGACGGTTGGAGGCTCGGGTTCTATCAATGGTCAGTCAAAGCCCTTGAAAAACTCTTGTCTCGGTCCCCATACAGAAACCAAAAAAAATGGCATCAACGTAAACATGGAGGATCTAAGTAACCTGTTAAAGAACCCAATAAATGGAAACTGGGACAATGCATCTCGAAGGATGATGAAATTCCAAGATATGAAATTCACTCGGCGCACATTGGAAAATATGTGCAATTCATGAAGGATCATGCTATCATCGGAATTGTTTTAGGGATTTGACCCACAAATAAATATTTGGTGGCTTGGATCAAATCCCAATAGAAACCCAAGGGACATATGGAACTCAAATTGGGATCTAAAGTATTTTTTATAGTAATATCCTACAATCATGAAGATCGAGATCAGATATTTGAAAACGGGTCATATTTCTATCGTTCTGCAGGGTTGCATCTTAAGTATTGGACTAAAGAATTTAACCTTGATAAATAAGATTTATCTTATGCCCAAGTCTGGGTATGCTTATATTCTCTTCCCCATTAATATTGGGATGAAGAAATCCTGGCAAGGACTGGAAATACCTTAGGGACTTTTGATAAAACAACGGAAGCCACTAAGCTAGGAAGATATACTACATATGCTAGAATCTGCATATATATGAATGTATCAATAACTATTCCTGATTCAATCTGTCTTAGATATCAAGACACTAAATGGGTCTAGACACTGGACATTGAATTTATACCTTTGCATTGCCTACAATTCCATGAACATGGGCATATTATCATAGATTTCCCCTTGAATAATCCCCCCAAACCAACAAAATCATAAAACACCTCGGAAGAGGGCCTTGTCAAGGTTGCTTCCAAACTAAGCACATGCATACACCTCATGTGCACTAAGGAAAAACCCCTACCTCTACAAATAGTTTTGAAATTTTGGGTGAGTACACATAATATTCGCTCAAGGATCATTTTGAAGAAAAACGTTGGGAGAATTCTTTGCCCTAGGAATCTCCAATATCCTTACCTGATTCAAAGGAACACAAAATGAAAAACATAAGCAATGATCCCTCCCCTCCTCTAGATCCAGTATATGAGGCCATGGAAGTTCACATTGAAGACAAATTTGAATCTAAAATAGAAGATATGGATCTGGAAGGAATGGATTTGCAACAAATCATGCAATCCTGCTAAAGGCATGATATACACTCAATCCTATATAAGCAAAGAAACAACTTTCACAAATCTATTACAAAGAGAGAAAAAATCCCCTGGAAATGGACAACCCACGAGATCCATCCTCACACTAGGTGTACACACTAGTAATACAAATCCATCAAGAAAAATCTCAAAGGATGACAAACTCAGGGATAGAAAATCAAATTTCTAGCTTCTCCAAGAGATTGGCGATATCTTGGTCAACTTAGGATATAACACATTGATAAAGGACTCTTATCATCCATCCATCACTCGGCCTTTTCCATGAAGATTATTTTATGGAACATTCAGGGTCTCAATGGTAAGAGAAAGAAACAACTTTTACGAAACAAGATAGTTTTTGAATCTCCATATTTTTTAATGATATGGGAAATTAAATTCCAAGGTGACAATGCATATACAATATTCAAAAAAATTTGGAGAAATGGATAATCCATGGGACTAGGTGAAACTAGAGAAACTAGGGGACTTGATCTACTCTGGAACCTAGATACCATCCTCTTAGATAACTTTGTTTCCACAAGTCACAATATTTTAGCCAATTTCAGATGCATTGGGTTGGTTCAAATAAGGGTGATAACCAATGTCTATGGACCACAGTTATCAGGAGAAAAAATCACCTTCCTACAAATCCTGGAACATTTGGCCAATATTTTTGGCAACAATCACTGGATTCTTGGTGGATACTTTAACCTTATAACCTCCTTGGGAGCGAAAAGAGGGGAAATCCATAGACTTGATTAGGATAGGTGGGATTCAACTCATTCATTCAAAATCAGCAACTAATTGATATTGAAACTGTTAATGGCTTACATACTGGGAATACAAGTCGTAGAGGTTCTCAGCTGGTGGCCTCTCCATTGGATCTCTTTCCAACTTCTTAATCACTTATGTTAGTTGGGCAAGGCCTAATCTCTAACATCCTTCCTGCTGTAGGATCTGACCACTAAACCATCTACCTCTCTCTAAATCTAATGGGATCTACTATAGAAAATCCCTTTAGATTCAATAAATTTGGTCTTTCACGTACAAAATTTCAATCAAATCTCAAGAAATGGTGGAAAGAGGCATAGGTTCTTAATGGAACCTTTATGTACAGATTTCCAAATCACCTTGAAAACTTGAAGCAACACCTACGAATTTGGAACAAAACAGTTTTCAAAAATATTTTTTAGGATCAAAAGGAGCTGCAAGAGTGAATGGAGGATATCCAACAACAAATCATATCCTTGGGAACCTTGGAATATATAAGAAAGTAGGAACATGAAGTTTGATAAAAATTGGATGAAAGATATCGACAAGGGGAAATCCTATGTAGACTAAATCTTCCATTCCATGGATCAAAGAGGGAGAACA